>JAWWEW010000023.1:6347670-6423043 GCA_035583185.1 Anabacerthia variegaticeps | reverse complement strand
TGGGGGCCGGTTCTGGTTAAAATGGGTATGCATAATATTGGGTTAAATTTAATGGTAAAAGCTTTTTTTTGGCCACCCCTCCCCCCCCCCCCCTTTTTAATCTCTCCCCCCGGCCATGGGGGGAAAAAATGTAATAAACCAAATGCAAAGATCTGATGATGGGTAATATCTTCCTAATCAACTCAGTTCTGAAAATGAAGTGTCACTCAGACCTCTAATAAGCACAAAGCATCAGGCAGAGATCCTGGATAAAGTCTGACACAGTCCTGGACAGAGATGCTGACCACAGCCACTGCATCCTTGATCTGTACAAAGCCACTGATTTTCCATGTTGTTGTTTTAAAGAAGAAAACGTGACAAGCCCTTTGTCTCTCCTCCCTTCCCCACCATGAACCATTTCAAAATATGCATATAGAAATAACCACACATGCACACACTGAAATAAAGCTCTAATGAGGTGGCAGACAGCACACACTGTGCCATCCTTGGAAGTGGGGGCAAAGCTGGTGGACACAGCACACTGGAGGCACGTTCCTCTTAATACACTCATGAGTGGGATCCACAGGGTCAAACATAAGGGAAAAACATTTACGAAAGCCGTTCAATTTTTCCATCATTGCACAAAGGAGAGAAGGACTAAGCCTTTCTATCTCCCCCCCCTGCACTCCAATATATCTTTAGGACTAACAGTGTCCTTCTTTGTCCCCTCCAACACAGGAAGCAATATGCATATGGAGGAGTGCTATAAATAACCACATACATATATATCCTATAAAACACAGTTGCTGTTGGTTATCTAAACCCTCTCTTTACAAAGTAACACAGTTAATTGGAAGAGTTCTCCAAACAATCTGGCTGATTGCTGACGGCTGCCTACTTCACATCAGCATTCGCAATTAACTAGGAGTTAGTATAAGCCATCCATATAAACCAAAGGTAAACACTGATAAAGTATTTGATGCTTAAATAAAAGCAGATTTATCCAAAAATGGGTTAATAGAAACACATTGTCGTATCACATCACCCAGTTCTGTAGTTGACTTAAAATCCTGGCTCCTGGAGTCATCACACACAAACCACAAACACAAAACTCCATAAAACCTTCTTCCTTTTCTAAAACGGGAAAGGAGCTTTATGGCTGTGAAAGAAAAGTTTGAACTTACTCCCGAAATTCCTCAGAGGCTTAAGAAAAGAGAGGAGATAATAAAAGGCACAGTGGAAAAGAGAATAATAAAGAAAAGCAACAAACCTCACGCTTCCTATGCCATTCCCACCTTCCTAATGTTGCAAAGGCTGGCAATACCCGAAAGCAAACGAAGCTTTAATCAGGACCCCCATCCAAATTTGTCTGTAGGAAGTAAGAAACATCTCAACAAAGGTAAGACTAAAGTGTGGAAAGCTCTTGGAATGGGTTATAAATTCATTTCAAACACGGGGAAAGAAATGAAACACAAAACCCATGAACTGGATGGGCAGGGAGAGAGCAGCGCCTTCGGCAATCCGGAAAGGTAAAGCTGTTCCTCCGCCTGCCGGCAATTTCCAGCCTCAGCGATACACTGTTATCTTTAATTTGCTCCTGTCTGAAGAGAGAGGTTTGGCACTGCCCCTTCGCTCATCTCTGCTCACTCATTACCTCTCTTGCCTGAAAGGTGAGAGGAAGCAGGAGGCAGGATTGAGGTCACTTTAGGATTGCATTACAGAGTATTTAATAAGCTCCACACATCACTGTCCCTCATCCCATATGGAAGTATGATCCACGATCCAGGGGAAGGGCAGCCTGTACTGCCATGAAACCCACAGCTGTTGCTCACACACATGTGCAAGCGGCCAGGGCAGCACACTGAGGGCAGAGCATGGTCTGGGGAGAGTGAGGCACATCCGCGCAAGGGTGCTGGGGGACAGGGACAGCTTCAGTCCCGGGGAGCTGGCAGGAAGCACTTTTGATGTGCCTGGGAGAGGTGAAGGATGCTGCGCTCCCAGCGCCTCCCCGGTGACCAGCTGGCACCTCTCCAGGGTGTGAGCATCCTCACCTTCCCCGCCTTTTCAGCAAGATCCACTGCTCAGCATCCCAGAGAGACTCCGGGTGCCCAGAGCAGGAGTGAAAATTCCAGCAGGAACAGGAGACGGAGTCTTCACAATGCAAAGATAGGCAAGCCAGGTGTGATACCGGCGGGTCAAGAACAGTTGGCTGAAGACCTATTTTTCAGGCTTAATTAGAATTTAGCTGTGATAAAAAGCCAAACCTTTCCCCATTACAGTCAATAGGAGTTTGTCATTGTCTTGATGGCAGTAGGATGTGAGACATTAGGAAATAAAAGGCCAGTTCACCACTTTGAATAGGTGAAAATGAAAGTCCATTCTTTGTTGTCCCCTTTGATTCCTGAAAGACAGCTTAGTGTATTGCTAGGATTTAACTTCATATTTCTTTAAAATAATTTGAAGCAGGATTAAGTGACTTACAAGACATTTTTCTCCCTATATCTGCTCACTTGGTAAGGGAATGCAACGTAGTTCCCCCAGAAAAAGCTCCAGATCTTTCTCTCCAGGACTCTCAGCCCCCTGATGCTGAGCATCCCTGAAGCACCCCCACCATGGCTGCAGTGCCACTGTGGGACAGGTGACACATGTGCCTCTCTGCTCATTGCCTCCTGCTGAAACACTAATGCTCACCAGGTAGTCCTGGAGCTGGCCAAGACTCTGTAGATAGGAACGAAGGGAGGAGAAAAACACAGGGGGAGCTGGGGCCCATATCCACAAGATTCTGTGTTGCAGAAGGAAGAAAAAAACATCTTCCTTTGAAGGTGGCTGGCAGCACAACTGGTTAGTTCCAACTTCTCTCAGACTCTAATTTGACACTTACTTCACTGTATTTATTTACTGCAGGTAGGACAGGAGAGGAAGGAAGAAGATAAAAGCCTGATCAGTGTAGTATGGGTAAATATCTCAAAGAGAGGAAGATGTAAGTTCATGTCTTCATCTGTAAGCTGGTCCTTCCCATCCATATTCTTGTTAAACATGGAATACATGTGCGTGTTCTTGGAATGGAAATCTTGGTTTTATTAAGGATACTACATGAAGGTACATGAAAGTGGCACAATTCTGAAAAGCAATATTTGCTGTTATCTGGAAACTGTAATCAATTATGTGCATTGTCATGCACAGAGTTTTCTTAATATTCATTGATTTTAGGAACTGCACTGTATAAACCAGAACTAAAATTTCAGCAAGTTCCTCTGGTACTGAGCCCAGGCAGATAAAACTGCAGAACTATTATCAGCTTAAAAAAAAACACAACAAAAAACCCAAAAAAACCCAGACAAAATAAAACAACAAGATAAACCCCAACCCGCAGTGTTTTGATATTCCTACTTGCTTTTACAAAGAAAAGGAGGTATTGTAGTTACTTTCTCCAAACAACATTTTTTTTACAGATGAATGGAAGTATACTAAATATAGATCTTGAAAATGTCTAATTTTGAAAAAGTACAATATGAAACTTTGACTTGGACTCTGGTACATTTGTACATTTCAATGTGAATTTTTGTTTGTTTCCCAAGAGGAGAAGCATGAAAATTTTTACAGTGTTCCAATAATAAACTTCTCATTTTTAAACTTCTCCATTGATTTATATAATAAAAAATAACCTTTAAAAGATGTCCCCGTACCATAAATATCACAGTTAAGCAGATTTTAGTTGATACATAGTAAATGACACTTTCACAGAACAGCAAGACAACCTTCATTAATGAATTAAACTTTCTATTAAAGGAAACAGCGCTCTCTATATTGAATTACAGAAGTGTTTGACCCAAGTAATTGGTCAGTGACTAATATTTTACCAATACACAACCCACAAGCAAGTTATGAGATGCTGTATACACCTGAAAATCCCTTCCTCACCCTTATGAGACACAGCCCCCTGAAGAGGAGGAGCACTCCCCCAGAGCACCACACAGACACATTTAGCTTTGATGTTTATAGATGTAAGTAGAATCAATGATGCTAAAAGGATCTTTTACACATTCATCATGGTGTTTATCGCTGTATTCCAGCCTCACTCAGACTAAGAGATGCTCTGCAAAGTATCATTTCACGTTGTTTCCCTGCAATGGAGTGTCTCCTTTTCTTGCATTAGGAATGAGAAAAAAATGGACTGATCAGTTTTCCAGTGCTTAATAGATTCTGGCACAACCTGGCCTCTGCTATAAACAAATAGCCTCAGCACATGAAACCCCTGAAGACTGATTAAAAGTAAGCCCGATTTCATCTGCACTGGTTTTGTGCAGCCATTAATATTGTTAACACACAACCTTTTGTTCTGCGTAGCTGGAGGGCAGCTCACATTGCACTCGGCTGGGGCACCTCTGAAGGTATGTTCTCTGCCAGTGACACGTGTGATTATGTTAATGGTGTTTAACATTTCTTTAACATAAGGAAAACTGACACCAGTAATATAGAAATTGATCCTTGCATGTAAAGTGATGCCAGTAAGTTCAGGGGGGGAAGTGGCCTTGCTGCCAGTGCAACCACAGATTCATACAAATGTGAGGGGAAAAGGCATCAGGGCTGAGATGGCCACAGGTGATGGACCATAACCAACTGGGTTTCCCTTAGAAAAGCTGAGTCTTGAACACAGCAATGCTGATTTTGGACATGATGATGGAAACACTGGAAAAGAGAGCATGAGAGCAAAGAAGCTCTGAGCCAAGAGACATTCCCTGGAGCCTTTGAGATCCTGGGGGAACATCTAAAAATGCCTGCAGTGGGAGGGAGGTTTTTACTTTCCTGTGCCTTACATCATTTCCTAGCATTGATTCAGTGTACCAGGATTGGGAAATTATGGCTGGCTTTATGATCTGGCAGGACACAGATGCATGTGCACCATCCACAGTAACAGCCCAGCACTTGGCTGCTCCCTGCTGAGGTAGCTGCACACACCCTACCCCAACTGTAATTCTTGGTACTTGCTGTTTCTTTACTGGTCTAAAAAAAAGGATAATTTTAAATCAAAATCAGGTGATGCAAATTCTAGGCGAAACCCTACAAGACAAAATGATCAGGGTAAATTTTTTTCTGTGATATTGAAACATTAAATTTTAAGTCTGACATTTTTAGAAAGACATGAGCTGACAAACATAGGAGTAATACAAAGTTGTCCTCATTCCTCCCCCATCCTCGCATCTTCTTTAAAAATAAACAATCAGAACAATAAAACAAGCATTTAGAAAGCGACAGCCACAGCCACAACTATATTCATCACACACTAGAAGCTCTTCCATCCACAGACCCATGGGAATGCCACCTTCCTCATGTCTGCTCCTCCTGACATACTGGCAATGTGAGCCAGGCTTAGACATGCAGCTGACTGATATCAAAGGACCCCCTCGATGCAATTTATTCAATTTTCAACTATTTTCTTTTAATGACCACTGCAAAGCTGTGCTGTAGGAGACCAGACTTAAACCTAGAACCACCACAATTCTGATCACAGCTTCCAGTCTGCCAAGATAAGCTGTCCAGTCAGACCAGCTCTACAGTCCCATTCATTTTAGACTGACATGATCCATCTCGTAACTAAAAGACACTTGGCAGAAATCTACTCATCAGCACAGACCTCAATAAACAGCAATGATAATAATAAACAAAAATAAATAAATAAATACATAGCTTTCATTCCTCATCTGGATGCAGCATATTCTGCCCTTTGAACCTACATGACTGCAAGCAGTAGGAGGTCCTCGCCGGGGGGTTGGATGACTTCCATGCCCACCCAACCCAAGTGGCCACTGTACACCTGAACTGCTCAGAAGGCAGGGGCTGACCACCCCCCTCATGTTACCACAGACAGATCAATGACCCACCTGCAACTGTTTCTTTTAATTTTGTCTTAAAATAATATCCTGTGATGGAAGCGATTCTTCTTAATTGGAACACAAGAGAGATCAGACTGAGAATTAGAAACCACATGTCTAATTTTTATTAGTTAGGAACATGCAATATGCATTTATTCTTTTATTCTTTCAACCTAAAGGTAATTTTCCCCAGTTCTGCTACCAAACATCAAGGACTAAATAAATAGAGCTCATTCTTTTTCTTTACACTCTGGTGAAATAACAAGTAATAGCAAGCCCTTAAATAAAGCACAGAGTCTGGAATTCAATACACTTCATACAAGAACCAAACAACAGCATTCCTGCTTTTAAAATAAGACAAGCACAGAGAGACACATAGGAAGGGAGATTATTTTCCTAAAATCAAGCAGCCAGACAAGGGCAGTGCTGAGATCTGGACCTGTGTCTCCCATATGCTCTCAGCTGGGACTGTGTCTGTTCTGGGGAGCCTCAGCCACGTTCTCCAGCCCAGTGACCCCCGGAGCTGAGGAGAATGCAGGAGTGGGATGTGGAGGGAGCCATGCACACATGGCCCACTGCTTGTAATGTGTCTGGAATCAGCCTCAAATCTCCTCCTGCACCTAGAAACCCTCCACCTGAATACAAACCCATCCTGCCTTCACTGCAGGAATCTGCAACCATTAATGCCACACACCAGCACACCACAGCCCTCCCACTAGGCTGTACCCAAAGACAGAAACAGATTGATTTTGAATTTTATTTAAATATTAACCAAATAGCTGTGCATTTTCAAGTAAATCATCTTCCTATCAGCCACTAGACACCCCCTACCCTCTGCTCCAAAAAACCCAAGAAATTACAGGGCTTTGTATCAGCAATTACACCCAGGATGGTTATTAGAAGCGAGAACAAGGGAAGGCTGGTAGCTGCTATGCATGTCCAGCCAGATTAGATCACCAGCAAGTGTCCCAAGAAAGGCAGGGGACAATAATGACACCCATTTGTAAGTGGAACACGTGACTGGTTGGAATAAATGCCAAGTTTCGAGTAATGCAAAAGAGGGCAATTTCTGGCACCAAATCCAGACTCTTTGCATCATCTGGTTTGCAAAAGAATAGCCTGGCAGTGCCTCTGACCCTCCTCTGGTGCAGTGACAGCCCTGTAGCCCGTTGCATGTACCAGTCCAGAGCAGTAAGAGCCTCCAGCAGGATTTGTTTCACAGCCAAACTACAGCCCAGGTCCACTTTCTGGAAGATGCTGTGGTAGCAAAGAATGATGAGACTGATTCCTGCTCCAAGGCACCTACAGTAAAGTAATAACGATCCTTCACCCATGACCCATCCTGATACGCTGTTGTCAGTCACTGGAGTTGGGGAAACATGCATTTGATGTGTGCCATTACTCACCCAACCCCTGGGAATTACAAGGCAAGGTTTGTCTCACTGAGAATGGACCAGCAAAGTGCCAAGGGCTTCTCAGCAGGGGGAAAAGAACTCACACTTCTGCAACAGGAGCAAAATAAACCTCCTGCCACTTCTCCAGTGTGATTAAATTAGGCCAGATCTACACCCATTGTATAGAAGTCTGTGTCAGATTTATAAACAGTTACATAGCATTTGCATTTAAAAACAAATCTCTTAACAGGCCAATGCCAGAGATCCAGCAGTGAACCCGGAGAAGTTCACACACTGTTTTAAAGCCAAATGCTGTGATCTTTCAGTGCACAGTAACTGGGAAGTAAAATATATATCAAAGCATGAAACTAGGAAGCCTTGCTTCTGAACTGAGAAAAAGCAGCACAGCAACATAAATTACAATCACAAACCCCCTGAAACACAAGAAAAAATAGTATTTAGAATTTTAAGTGTTATCAGTGCAAATAAAGGTAAATTATTTATCTCAGCATGATTTTTAAGCTGACTCAACATCCTTCTGTAACTATGTGCCTGCTTAAAATTGAAATGTCTTCATGCTTGAGAGGAAAGCCACATGAAACACAGCATGAGCACCTCTGTGTGTGATGGCTGTGGTGTGGCAGCTCTGTCCCCGGCCTGCTGGGGGTTTGGGGGATTGTGCATCATCTTTCTGTGCCCCAGTTTCCTTGTCAGACAACCACCTTAAAAAATTAATTTGGTATTGAGCTCATTTGGAAAACCGCAATCTTGTGGTGCAAAGTACCGACCCAGTTTATTCTTAATTTTTTCCTTCTTTCTCCAAGCATCCCATTGATAATTACAAGGCAAAAAGAGATGTTTCACACCTGTGAAAGCAGCTGTCTCACAACACTTGTCTTATCAGAACAAAGATGAAACCACACACAAACAAACCAAAGAGACCCTGAAATGAGGATAGGAGGGAAAACAGTTGCCCCGATTCCCATCTCCGTGGCCACCCCAAGGGACAGGCAACCCAATCTGACCTCACTCCACAGCTAATCCTGACAACTTTGAAGGCCTCGGGGATGTTGGTACCCAACCATTAGTACATGAACCCTCATTCCCATGGGCTTTCCTGACAATCTCAGACTTACTTAACTGCATCTTTTTGAAATATGAAAATGTGTGGGAAGGAACAGTGAGAACTTTTAAAAATTGCAGTACTTTGATCCTAATTAACAGAGTTGACTGAAAGCAAAATATGTAGAGCTAATTTTCACAATATTTTTCCACAATCCCTAGACAGAGGCTTTTTCCTGGCACTGTTTAAAATTAATGAAGTAAATATGTTTGCATATTTATCTTTTCATTACACGGAAACAACAACAAGGAAAACAGATTGAACTGATAGCAGAATTCTTCCACTCCAAAGCAGTCTGGATGTGGTTTTTGTTTCAGTTCATACAATGCAACCCAAATCAAACAAGCAATGCAAGTTCACTGGCCATGTAAGTAATCGGTTTTATCCAACAGAGCTACTACAAAATAACTGCCGTAGGAACTGACCCCTTCATTTCATTTTTGTCTCTACGGAGAGACACTGAAATGGCTTTCAAGGAAAACAACATCCTTCCTGAAATCCAAAAAACAAATCGTTCGCAGGTTGCACGACACGAGTAACAACAAATACGCGGCAAGTCAAACACTACCATATGGCTAATAGACTCCAGCAACTGAAAACGGGAAAGGACACACAGATATGGGCTCATTAGGACTCTTGTATCAATTCCCAACGAGACATTCTCATTTTTTGAAACCTGCATCCCAGAATCTGCAAAGAGACATGCCTGACAGGTCAGTGGTCCCTATGCCACATTGTAAACCATGGTCTAGTCTGGATGAGAGGAACAGAAGAACCATCGTGCAGGACTGAAACTCCGTGGAGAGATGACAGCCAGCTTCCACACGTCCTGCTCAGAGCTGCAGGCAGGCCCCAGATTTGGTGAGAGTGGGATGTATGTGATTAACACGTGTGCAGATAAAGCAAGAGCAGAAGCTCAGCCTTGCAAGGATGATAAGCAGAGGCAGGTCAAGAGACAAATTCCTTTGAGTTTAAAAATTGCCAGCTTGCCCCCAAATCTGACTGGGCTCCACATCCCCTGCTCGTTCCCATGGCACGCTACACAAAGGGTGGAAACCCTTCCTATTATCAAGGCCCTTCAGTTTACATGTATCCCATAAAATACCCATTACAGGGCATCCTCTGTCCAGGGAGACAGGGTGGGAGAAGACTTAGCTATCACGGATACAATAATTCATTAAAACCCAGATTTTTTTTTCTCCAAGGGTCACAAAGGCTAAATAAATGTGATGGATTTTGTGCTACTCAATGATCCCTAGTTATGCTTTGATGACTGTATCAATTGCCGTTGCAAATGTGAGCACCCATGATTGAAGCGATAATTAAAAAGGCAAATCGCACTCGGCAGTTGTTCCTCTGTTATCACAGAGCTTGGACTAGGCTGTTTGCAGCATTGATTACATGTGCACATAACACAGTACTCTGTGGACACACAGATGTCAGAAACTACATGATAAAAAAAAAAAAAGGAGAAAAGAACTATTATGTTCATCCCCTCTCCATCAGCACATATTACAGAAGTAACTAGCATACAGAGTTAGCAGCTTTTCATCTACCTGGAGGAAAAGAACAGACAACACTTTCAACCCTGGTGATGGTATTTCAACCATGAAATTTCACTCTGTTTTTAAGCCTGTGATGCTCTAGAAGAGATCTTGCATTTGTGAAGATCTTGCTTCACCTGCTGTACAACTTTCATTACAACTCTGGCACTTGGAGATGAAACTATAAACCATTTCTTTTTTCCCTCCCAAATGGCCCCATGCAGATGTCAGCTACACCATCATGCACAGAAGACAAAAATAAACAAACCTTCCATGCTTCTCAGTCTGTTCCTGGTCCATCAGTCTCGATGTTTGGGGTATTTTGACAATGTAGTTTTCTTTTTCAGAATGAGAAAGAGCAAGGCTATTTAAGTGACACTATGGCAAAAGGCATGGTAAGTCCCAAAATTCCTGTTAATTTTCTTTTGCCACAGAAGCCTAGGAAACAGCAATGGATCTCAAAAGTAAACGTTGTCTATGTGTATAAAAGGGTTTGCTCTTTGAACTTCACTGAGATGACACAGTCATTACGATATGAAAGCGTGAGCATTTTCTTCTATTTTGCAACAATTGTCAAGCAAGTGAAAGCTTTATTTGATTTTCATTCACATTGAAGACAAGATTTAGCACTCTAGTGAAACAGACAGTGTCAGAAGGGTTTTAAATTGTAATGGTATCACTTTAACATCTTAAAGGCACTTTTTAGAAGATAAACTCATCTGCCTATGATGACAAAATGACACAGTAATGGAGAAGAGGTAAAGATTTTCTTATGGTAATAAAAGGGAATACTTCACCCAGAGAAAGAAAAGCAGAGAGCTATGCACCTTCTAGAAACACTTTCAAGAACCTTTTAAAATAATGGAAAAATAAATACATATATTATACTAAACCAGGACTGATGCGGGCCTAGATTTCTGACAGCAACTATCACTTCAGAGAGGCAACATTTAAAAAAAAAATGAAAACACTCAGCAGAGTAGCTGGTGCAGGAACACAACTCCAGGAATGAATCAGCAGGTGATGGCCCTGGGATTGTTGAGAGTGATTGGCCAATGCCAGCACTCCATCGATTTCCAAAAATGTTTAAGTCATATAGCATAAGTATCACATATACGATGCACAGGAAAAGCTGTCTTAGTTGAAAGCCCTCAAAGAGTGACATGGGAAAAAAACTCCCTTGTTTTCACTAATCCTCTGTGAAGCACCCCAGGCTCTATATAATCTACTCAGCCTACATATTTTATTCTCTCCTATATATCTATAAAGTATTGAACAAAGTTGCTTCACTCTTTCACAAACACTAACAGCAAAACTCCAACCAGAAGACTTTGTGTGTGCATAACCCCAGTGACCTACACATCCCAGGCTGATGAATTTGTCAAACTATTGTCATTTAGAAAAATTGCTCATCATAGTTCTATGTGGTACAACAAACAGAGAATAAAATGTATTTCAAGGCACAATTTGCAACTGAAAGCCAACAAAAAATAAATTACTACACTTCAGCAGAGCTACGTGAACTGGCATGGTTGTGGCAGCCAGAACATGAACAAAAAGATCATATTTTATATCTGGTGGTAGGTAAAATGTGCTCAGTGAACTACAATGCCCAAAGTACTGTGCCCAGTCTTGATACAGGTAAGTCAGACAGTAACTATGGCTGGACCACTAGGAGAACATCACAGAAAATGTGTTCTTTTAGTTGAAACAGGACAGGAATCCCAATATAGACTGTAGAGCATTTTCTTTGTTCTTTAATTAGATTCTTCATGTGTTTGCATTATTCTACTCAAATTCACTGCAATAGCCAATCACTTAGTCAACACTTTCCAAAAGCAGAACTGTTTTGCATATGCACTGATGCCAAACAAATTTTTCCATTGTAAAGAATCAGTGTCAATCCTGCCTTCTCAACTGAGGGCTAGAATATAAATATGACCATTTAATGAGAATGCAGGACCATGGATGTTTGTTAAAACCACACATGACATCAAAATGACAGCAGAAGTCAAAATATACATTATGATTTTGGTCTTGGTGTCAATCCTTGCCCATGCAAAGTAGGAGAATTCATACTTTCCATCACTCCCACCCGAAAATTGTCACAGTCCTGTTTTTCAGTTTGAAAATAATCATACATATTTCCCACAAAAGATTCACTTATATTTGATATTACATAAAGGGCATCTCCTTTGAAATTGTCATGTCAGGTCATGGTTAGCAACACTTTCAGTCACAAAAGCACCACCCCAAACCAAACAAGAATTCAGGGGGAAAAAAGCCCTATCCATACACCTTGCAAAACATCTGCAGCTTTGGGAGTCTGGAAGATATGCTCTTAAACTCCTACCTGTCTTAAACCAGTCACAACTGTTGGTCCCTTGCACTGAAAACAAGATTGCTGCCTCTGCCTTGGGTTGTTGACCACGCTACAATGACAATATTTTCTGGCTTTTGCATTCTTCATTGGGGACATTTCAGAAGGTCCTGCCAAGGCAAAGCCAGGGCACAGCCACTTGGTGTTACTCACAGTGAGCCGTACTTAGTCATACTGGTATCTTTATTTACACGTGGTACCTAAAAAAAGATGATAAGATGACAAAATCTGTATATTTTTCATCCCTGACTCTGAGGCAGTATCTTGGTTTGGTGGCAAATAAAAACCTGTAGGTGTTTTGAATTTTCTGGGGGAGAGGCAAGAAGTGAATAATGTGCTTTTTTTATGAACTTCTTAAAAATGATCCAATGCTGTCAAATGTTACTGGTACATCAACATTGGTGGGTGGCTACCTTTTATAAAACAAAGCAGATGCACTGAATTAATGACAGGAATGGATAAAATTAATTTATCCTGGTCAGAGAGCTGATAAAACCTGCAAATATTAGGTTTGGGGGGTAGACTGCTGATAAAAGACTTCAGGTACCAAGATTCTTCCTAGATTCCTTGCAAATTGGGATTTTCAGACCCAGTGGAAGTTGGTCTCTCTGCTCATCCTGAAACTAATGGTAAAAGTCCTCCTTCCATTGACCGGGGGAGAAGCAGCCCCAAGGATTTCAGTTCAAAATTATAACTCTTGTGATCATGTTAAATAATAATCTGCTGTTCCTCATTAAAGACTAAATTAACAGCCACTGCAAGGGCATAAGTTGCAGCAAGTACAGCTGCAATACAGAAAGTTCTCAAATTTGACCATTCAGGTGGTCACAGACACTGTGAAAATGTTACTTCAATATTTTTCTTCAAGAAACACAAGGTCAAAAATCAACAGCTCAGATGCAGTGAAGAGCATGTTTTGATGCATGTCACCCCTCTCTTGAGCCTTCATGCTCCCCAAACCCAATTCTGAAAAGTCCTGGTTCCATACCAATACCATCCGTTATATCAGTGCAATTAAACTCAACAGTATCATAAAGCCAGTGACCACCTGGAAGTATTGATAAGGTTTCAGTTTATGGACACTTTGGTGGGGAAATTGGTGTTTTCTTTTATATAATGATGCAGCTATTATGGATTTGGGGAGGTTGGGCTTGGGGGCTTTTTTCCCCTGCCTTCAGTATAACTATTTTCTATAACTTCAGTCAAACATACATATGAGATCACTGGTACTGAATTTCTCCCAGTTTTAATCTTGAAATATGGTATATAAAGAAGGTTTCTCATCGGTTCAACAGCTTGTCTTATCCTGATGCATTGGAATAAAGAGAAAGCTCACTTGGGCCATATGTTTCAGTTGTTCCTCTCACTCCCCCGCTGTCTTTCCACACATACCATGACCGTGGACAACCTCTCCTTAAGTGGGCAAACAAATGGTTTAACTCAGATTTGCACAGTGTTTGCTGACTTGTGTGGGCTCCAGGATCCAACTCAGCTTTAGCATTTCAAGCAAACATATTTCTGACTGACACTGTGGTAATTAGAGCAGCTCGATTTTATTAGACTGACGACAGATTAAAGGCCAGGATCTCAACCAGCAGAAATTGCTGTTGCTCCCCTGAAATCCATGATGCTCTGCTGATCTATGCCAGCTGTGAATGTGGTCCCAAGTCTTTTACTTTGTTTTGTGCCCCCTTACATAACAAGATTTAAAAAATTAAATTATTTCAAGACTTCATATGTGGTCCCTAATCTACTTGCCCAGTGAAAGAGTGAAATTCCTGCATCAGTTTCTACTACAAATTGTCTGACCCACCAAATGGTTTATATTCATTAAAAGCAACATAACTGAACTTAAAAGGAACCATTACAATCCTATAAAATGAAAAGAAAAAAAGAAGTCACATCCTAATTTTCTGGAACCTCTGTACATGCCTGTGGACCTGGACTGTCTGTCCCTTACTCTCCACTGAAACTGTTCAGTACGTGTCTTCTTTCTATCTTGCATCCCAAACATGTGAGCTACCCATAGGTCAAATTGGTGCTGCTTTCTAGTAAGGAAAAACACAGAACCAGCAGGCTCAGATCCAAGATCCATTACCACAAGCCTTATTGAAGGAGAATCCTAATACAGACACCAATGCCTCAAGGACCAATAACTCACTGATGTGGATCCTCAAAACAACATTATCTCAGGAGACAACTGGCATCCTTAATCCTGGGGAAGATCCTTAAAGGAATGCCTCATCTGAAAAGCTGTTCTGTACTGGATCTTGTGGCCCATCACTTGGTCTTTATTGGAAGTTTTTCAACAGGCAACAGTTACCTACTTACCAAACTTCATTCTTTACATAGTTGAGAGTAACTACAGTTGACAGATGCCCACTTATGTGTGAGAGAGCCCAGAGACTGCACCAGCCTGTCCCCACAGGAGGTGACCTGGATGTGCAGGGATAAGTGCAAAGGAGGCCTTTTATGTCAGGTGGGTCCATGCCTGTTATTATAACCATGGGCATCAGCAAATCTCATCAAGCGTGCATCTGACCTCATACCAGAGGTGAGCTGCATTTGGTTTGATCAGGGAAAGGAAAGAGGATAAAAATCCATTAAAACGAACCAACTATAAGAGGCAATTGAGACTATTTCATTTATTTGAAGTAGACTTTATATCACAAAATATTTCAAGAGCTTTCTGATGTTTAGTCTATTTTTAAAGACTTTCAGTTAGTCATAGATGAACCTCAAAACATTCAGCGGCTTGATATGAATAAATATGCTTATCCAAGCCTATGACCTGACATTAAAAAAAGCTGCAGTGATTTAT
Source organism: Anabacerthia variegaticeps (assembly GCA_035583185.1). NCBI lineage: Eukaryota > Metazoa > Chordata > Aves > Passeriformes > Furnariidae > Anabacerthia > Anabacerthia variegaticeps. Next base: position 6,407,929 of record JAWWEW010000023.1, on the reverse strand, counting down.
GCCAGCTGAGGAGGTTAAACTAGGAGACAGCCTCTCTTGTGATGTAGGGGCATATTTTGCTGTTACGACTCAGGTTTAGAACAATCCAAAAGAAAGGATTTTTTTCCACAAGGAAACACCACTATTATAATCTAATCTGATCTCTAAACAAGCAAGGAGCGTTTCATCCCGTAATAGCTCCACCACGGCTGTAACTTCAAAAACACGGTACCATTTAAGATGATTTTTAAAGCATTTGCATGTCTCAAAGCCTGGAAGAACCCAACTCATTCCTTCAGAAGTTTGTAGGACTCAGCTGGAACCGTAGTAATGCTATAAAACAAAGCCAAGATCCTTAATCGGTTTGAGAGAGGCAAGAGGAGTCTGTCTTTGTTCTTCAAATCTCTCACTAGTATAATGCAAACTCCTTATTTACAAGGCTGAAGTATTTCCATAGAGAAGAGTGCTGACCTGAGGGGTCAGTGCAGCAGTTCTTTAGACAAATAACCACATGTATACCTCAAAGTGAGACTTCCCATCTAATTAGTAACACAACAAATAAACAAATTAAAGCACAAGTGATGAGCACACATTACAAATTAACTGATTGATTATCCCCCAAGTCAGAGGATTTTCCTGTCCTGGAAAAACTTGGGAAATCTGGTAGCAAACTCAACTCTAAGGCTGCTGAGTGTCCAGCAGCAGCACTAGAGCTGAAACTGTTTCTCCTCCAAAACCTTCACCTATAGCCACACTAAAGCAACAAAGCTCAACTGAAGTCAAAAGGAGCAGCTAAAAAGCAAGTGCCACGTCTCTGTCATACCCAGAGAACACAACTGTTTTCTCTGAAACTCCAAAAACACACAAGAGAAGTAAATCAAGAGAATTTATAGTTGGAAAACTCATACCTGGAATGCATCAGGACTGTAAAGGCAACATTTCCCCCTCAGTTCTTCACATAAAGCCGTTTGTAAGCACACCAGAAAAATACTAAGGGCTAAAATTGCAATTCTGTTCATTCCAAAACAAGTTTCCACAAGCTCTCCATACCTATGCCATTTTTCAGTATCTCTTGCCCAATAAAAGACAGGTTTTAAAACACCAAAAAGACACCTGTCTGCATTAAAAATTAACTACCTGTAAACTTACATTTTTTTTAAAATTAAGTATGTTTTTGGCAGAAGCAGGGCTTTTCTTTTGGACACAGTTCTGTAACTACCAAATATTTTAACTGACTGGGGTCATATTTAGTTGAACATTTTCATTTGGGCTTACGAATAAATAACACAAATTTCACAGGAACTTCTAACGATTTCCACAGCAGAAGAATTCTGAAAAGTTTGGCAGCTAGTAAGCCTGCCAAGTTATTTTTTTTTTCATTCTGTATTATAAAAATAACAGCTTTATGATCACTTAAATCATTATCATGTGGGCTGACCATATGAATACTAGCTGAGCTGTATATTGCAGTGCATTAGTTGCTTCCAGCTGGGTGATGGACAGAGCTGTTTGCTCTGGCCACATCTGATATCAACAAGAAAAAAAATTAATGGTGAGCATGAACAACTTAGCCTAATGCACTGGAAAGCAGATTTTTCCCCTGAAATACCCTGCTTTTATTGATTTTGAAAGTGAAAAAAATAGACTTCCACAACTTTTTCTTTCCTTTATTGGGATGATCCCATCATGGTGCAGTGCCATAAGTTTATACTTCTCATTTTCTGCATGCAGGTGGGCTTTTACTGGAATGAAGGTCTGAGTATTGATAACATCCTGTGGTGTTTTCAGCAAGAATTACATCTTGCAGTTTGGATGTTGCTACAAAAATTTGCTGGTTTTCATTACAGGTTTTGACAATTTCAGTGAATTAGTCAAATTCATCAAACATTCCAGCATTCTGGTGATCAGCAAATCCATGTGCCCAGCAAGACTTAGTGCACACAGGCACACAAATGGGGCTTTATTTTCTCTCTTCTTTTTAACTGTAGTATTACAGTCTTGACTCACTGTAGCATCCTTTCTGCTTCTCATTTTCCAAATAAACCATTAGACTATCTAATATGGCTTGTTATTTAGAAAAGCCAATTTAGGTGATGATTAGCTACTGAATCTATTGTAAAAACATAAAAAGCACATAGGCATGATTTAAATGTGAAGTCCTATTTTGGTATTAAACCACTCAGCTTCCATTTGACAGTACAAAATTCAGCGACACAAATTAGCCTTTATCTATAATTATACGCACACATTTACCAAAAAAATAAATGTTTTGAAAGATATTTTCTGGGAAAACAATCTTGAGGCAAAACAATGAGGCATTCATATCAGCTTCTGCCTTGTTCAAACTAGGTAAAAATGGTATTTTGAGGTATAATTTCCAGGCAAATTGCATGCAGAACAGCTGCTTCAGAATTTGCAGGCTGCTTTTTTTGAGAGAGCTCTCACTTCTTTCATCTCAGGAAATAGACAAGCATTTGAACTTAATGGCCATGAAAATGATGTGGCCAGAAGCATATACAGCACTAAGAACTCCATGTTACATTGCCTAAGCATCTCTGAGTCCCAAAGATAGACAAGTGGCACTCACAGGCATCACTGGCTTTACTTCATTTTATTTTTGACCAGGCCTTTTGTTTCAGTGTGCTCTTCTTTTTTTAGACATTTTCAAGGGCACAGAAAGCTTCCATGCAACCTCCACACAGGCCTGGTTTTGGTATGACACTATACAGCAGAACAGTCCTTTTTAATTTTAGCTTTAACAATGAAAGTCAGATTTCCAGAGCTGTATCTACAACACAATGTTTTGCCAAGTGAATATATTTTTTCTCTTCTTTCTAAAGGCAGCACCATAAAAGCTACACTTTAGTAATTACATAGTGCTTTTCATCCACCAATCCCAAAGAGCTTTAAAAAAAGGAGCATATCATTAGCCTCAACTTACAATGGGAGAAAATTAAGGCAGAGAGGGATAAATCCGCACCATTATTTGCATTTCGGGGGAGCGTGAGGAACTCCAATTAGATATAAGGCAAAAGTTCATCACCAAAAGGGTGACACTGGAACAGGCTGCCCAGGGCACTGGTGAATCACCATACCTGGAAATACGGTGCAAGTGGCACGTGGGGACACAGTCTAATGGTGGACTTGGAAGAGCAAGGTTAGTGGTCGGCCTCGATGATCCTGGAAGCCTTTTGCAACCTTAATGATTCTAATGCACCTACAGTACCATGTCTTCTACGTGATGCTGAATCATGAAGGGGTTAGCCCCAAAAAGGGCAGCTCTACACCAGCTCAAACAAATCCAAGTCCTAGAAACTCACCCAATTCCTGCTGTTCACTTTTGCTCCCTTCCTTCCAGCAGCTGGCCCATTTTGGCACAAAAGTCAACCAAAAGGAAAAAAGCCAGTAGCTGCTGCTGCAGCCCATTTAGCCACAGATTTAGTGCCCTGTGTGGGACAGGACAGGGGAAGCCCCAGCCCTGCTCACACCCCCAATTCCCAGCACCCTGCACAGCCACCGTGGGCACTCCCTGGGCATCTCTCCATCACCATCAGACCCGGTTCTGGGCACTGACCTGCCACCCTGTGCCCTTTCCCACTGCACTGGGGACATGGCTGCCTTGCAGATCCATCACACCCTGATGGACTGAAGACTCAAAGAGCCTCCTTAGAGAACAGACTGATGGGAGCTGGGCAAAAACCTGCTTTAAGTGTAGTGCTGCCTTTCTTCTCCTGCACTCCCACCTCTTTGAAGATAACAGATCAGCAATTAAAGCAACCAAGCAGTGCAAGTGCTGCAGGCACCGTCTATATGTAACTCTCCATGGTCATTGTTACCGTGGGTCAGCTGCAGAATGCCAAAAAGTTAGACTGATAAATTTAAAACCAGGTGGCATTTAAGCTGCTGACAGCCTATTAAACCCACTGTGCTGTAGGATGCCGGCGCTTAATTACTGAGATGGTATCAGACCTCACAGCCAGCCTGGTGTGGGATGTACAGGCTTGCAAGGAGAGCCTAACAGACCTTTTTTAATAAAACTTTAAGCTGGAGAAGCTGTGAATAAAGGACCTGGTTTAGTCCTACTTCTGCACATAGTTCGGGTAGTCTGTAGCTGTGTCAAACAACAGCACAGACCAAAGGAGAAACCACAACAGCTCCTGCAGCATTTTTCCAGAAAGGAGGATTATTCTTCACTGTTGCTTCATGTAACATTTTGAAATTTATCTTTTTTGTTTTCCTCTTTTTCTTGAAACACAGCCAACACCTAACAAAATAGCTCTCCAGAGGACAAAAATAATTCCCAGGAATAAGACAAACTGTGGAAAGATATGCAAAAGATCAATCACTGCACCCAGCCATAACACGCTCCTGTTACCAGAGCTTGCAGTAACTTAGAACAAGCCATTTTCCCAATCCCTTTATTTTATTTTTTTTGTAAATGAGCCTGCAGCATGCAGAGATGAAGGTGGCCAGTGGCACATGCAGGAAGTTTCCAGAAAATGCCCAGCTAAGAGAGATGCACCAGCCTAGACTGGTGCCTGTTGGCCCATTGTAAAGCCGTGGCTCCCACTGCTCACTGCCAGCCCTCTCTGTCACCAGTCTCAGTGCATAAAGATAGAGTTTGGGAAACCTGACGGGGACAAATCACAGAACCAGAACTGGCAGTCTTGGAGCACCTCTGCTTCTTGTTGCCTGGGTGCATCCTAATAAAAACAAACTTAGTCAAACTGGGAGAAGGCATTATGAGTCAAGGGAGACAAAGCAGAAGGTTTTAACCCAACCACACTTTCTATTTCAGTGAGAAAGACAGACCACAAGTTCTCAAAGTACACTGAATACTGTCTGTAGGAAGAATTTTGAGTACCATGGGGATGGTCAGCAATATAAAATAACCAGACTACTCAAATGAATAGTGTTAGGCTTATTTGAACGTGTATTTGTAAAATGCATTTAAAATAAGGAACTCCTGAGAGAAAGCTATCAAAAAATAATGTAGTTAGATATGAGGTCAGGAAAGACATCAAAGGAGTTTAAGATTTCTTCCACTCCACCTAAGAATATCCGAGGAATACAGTTCCAAAGCCCAAGGCACAAGTGCAATTGTTTGTTCAGGTGCTGGTCACATCCACGTTACTTCTGTTGCTGTAACAGTACTACAAATATCAAGCAGCACCAGCAAGGTAAAACACCATCTGGCAAACAGAAATATTTATTTGTTTTTAAAACACTTCTCGGGTTGTAGACAGACAACCAAGAGAAATCATGTTACTACTTGCTGTGCAACACAACATCAGAGTCCCCCAATACTCAGGCAGAGTACAAGCTTTCAGATAACAAAAGTTTTAAGAATTTAAACTAATTTCTATAATTTTGCCTTTGCTCAGGGCTAGGAGTGCAGACATGGCTCCAGTGGCTCATTAAGCCATTCCAGCCCAAGCAATTGAGCTGTGCAAAGATACCCGTATTTTATGCCACTGTTTGTTTTGATAAACTCATTCTGTATCACAAGTGTTGATATTTGGAACATTGGACGAGCAAATTTGTTAAGTTCTATGAATATGGAGAGGAACTGAGTAAATTGGATACACTGGTGAAAGGGGATCAGAGAATGGCCACCATAAAACCTCATTATGATAGCACCCATGAGAGCCATCGGTTTGCACTATTGCTATATAAAGATTTTTTGTTATAATGGGGATATCTGAAATAGTGCTTAGTGCAGTGGGACATGTTTTAACTTCACAGAGAATGTTACAACAGGCAACTATTTAATAAGGCTTCTAGAGGATCAGGTCAGCAGGTAATTCACCAGGAGTGAGCCACTTTTCAATATTTCACTAAAAGAACACACTGAGATAATAATATCTCATTTACCAGCTTGCCCTTCAAGATGCTATAACAGTAGTATCTCCCTTACAATGAAGCAGACCTTTTATTAGAGAAAGGTCCTTCAATTTAAAGATCTCCCCATGGTGACAGTGTGCCATTTTGCAGCTAGAGATGCAAAGAGTTCTACATATGAAAGCAACTTTTGGGTGGCATTCAAATCTTCCCTTGCTTAAAGTGTAAGCTTTGTGTGTGTCAGATGCAGCCAGCAGCAACACCTGAAAAGCTGTTTCACACACTCCATTATCAGCTTCTACTTTCAGTGACTCCCATTTCATTTTTCCAGACTTTAAATACTGTGGATGAAATCTCCCATAGTTGTTCTCTGCCCTGGCTTAACGCAGGGCTTTGGGAGGAAGGTAGAACTTTGAAATTTTGGGGTGTTCCTTTGCTCCTCTCTGCCTTTTCAAAAAGCCTAGCACATTAAAGAGGAGGGAAAAAAAGACCTGCTAAAATACAGTCTCTCAAATACAGCACTATTGAGTTACCAAAGACCACAGTTCAGGATGCCAGAATAGTTTTTGTTTCTCTTTGTTTATGTACGTATTTCTCAAGAATTCTTCCATCCTGATGCTGGGACATTCTTATCTCCCTCATAAAACCCATTCCTCACGTCCCTTAGTGAGCAGCAGAGAGTAACAAACGAGGCAGAGGGTTACCAGAAGGAGAAAGCAAGACTGAGCAAGAGGAAAGTTCTTACGTTACACATCTATTTGACAAGACTTGCCCAGATAATGTCAGAATACGATGTGTAAAATGATCAAATCACAGCAGCATCAATCCCAACGTTCCCTAACCTTAGACTCCCAAATTCTCCACAGACCCATGTCTATTCACCTCTGAGCAAGAGGCAGAGTCTGAGCTAGTGAAATGCTCATAGATGGTGCCCTAGAAGGAATACAAGCCTACCAACACAAGAATTTGGAATTTTCCAAAAAGACTTCTGTTGGTATAAAAAGCTCCCTAATGCAGTTAATGCTAAATCTTCCCTGTTCTCTTGTGTCACTTGGAAATTCAAGTCAATCATATTTAGCTTGTTATGGTTTCATAGAACTGTCATGAGTCCAACAGTATTCTTTCAATTGTGCAATGGTACCTTTCTTTATTTTACTTACACTGGCAAAGCTCCACAGGCTAGTTTCTCTCCATGTCTTTTCCAGGGATCCTATTACCCAAACACTGAGGCAGAGACTGCGGCTCAGAGCACAGAATGGACACCTTCATTTGCGGAGAAGAAATGGGTTTTGATTCCCCATGCGATGAACCCGCTGATACTGTGACACAGTGCAGCTCAAAATCAAACTGCTCTGCCTTGGAGAAGCACAGGGAAGATGAATAGAGGTCACTAATATTTAGTCACCAAGACCTTTATAAAAGTCAGAATACTTAGACTGCAGTGACCCAAAAAGGCCACTGAACTAATAAAACAATAGAATCCATGAAGTATGAGAAAGAGAAGAATGGAAAAAAATTGAAAAGGATCCATCCAAACGCTGACTAAAGGAGCTGATAAGGGGAATTAAATGCTCTGTGTTGTACCCTAATAACCCAAAGAAAATCTGAGACTTCAAATAATGACAACAGCAGGGCTCAGCCTTCACGTCCCCCAAATCACATATGACTAAAGATGAGTTGTCTCTAATGGGTAAGCAGCTGCCTAAGAGAGTGATGACAAAACTAGTTCAAGTACTCATATTCCAGCCCTGCTGTAGCTTTCTAAAGCCTTTCCAGTTTCCCAGTGGTTTGGCACTGTGAGAATTCTTGCTGGGACATTCATCTCCTTCACGAAACATCATCTCATCAGCAGGTAATGTGCGACATCCTGGCTGGCAGTCCCAGGAGTGAAGGGAAGCATTTAATGAGCACAGACTCTGAATCACTTCCTGATTAGGGCTCAAAATGAGTTGACTTCATCTTCACAAAAAAAAAAAAAAAAAATTAAAAAAAATAAAATTAGAATTAAAGCCTTTGTGTAGAAAAGGCGAAGGACAATTCTAGCTCATGCATCTGAATGTAGTAAACCCTTGATTTCCCTTAAGAGTTTAGGATGATAGATTATCACACATTAAAATACTGCCTTGTCAACATCAGGGCACTTGTCAACTAAACTACATTCAAAACACACCTTTAACCAGCCATTGCTGCACTGAGCAAGTAGCTTACACTGCTACACAGCCCATTCCCAGCTTCTGCTGCTGAAAAGAACTTGGATCCCTCAGTCTAAGCCTCAGGGAATGTCTCCAGCCTCAGGCTCTTGCTGTGGTCCATGTAAAAAACAGAGGAAGAGAAGACTTTGCCCCCAGTCACTTCCCCACCTTTACCAAGGGTTTGCCTTCCAGTCCCAGCCTGTCAGCGCACCATCACAGCAGTGACACACTATTAATCACCAGGAGTGCTGACAGAGCATTCATTTCCAACAGCACCTTCTACATGACTATTATTCAGCTGCTCCCATTCATTCAAATTAGTGTAAAAAATCAACACCAGAGTGTTCTCAATGTGAGCAAAGGCTTCTGGTAAAACCTGTACCTAGAGAAGTGCAAACAGGCAAAAAAAGGGAGCAAATTTACTTTTTTCCCCAATACATCACGATCTCAGCAACAGAGGTCTTTCACAGGCTTATTTTTTTTATGTCCTTGACTCTCACCTTATCTTCAAACGCATGAAAAGGCAGTGTTGTGCCCTAATGAAAGCAAAATACACAAAAAAATCCCACAAAAACAAATTAAAATTTCCAGTCTACAATGGATCAAGAGTTTCCTCAGGCACACAAAGAAGGCAGTAACACTAAATTCCAGGTGGAACACTATCACTGTTTGGGTAGGCAAAGCAATAAGCTACTTTTCTATACAGTAAGTGATATCCACAGCCATATTCCAGTTGCTGACAGAATTACATTATTCATCTAGCTAGCTTTTTTCGCTATTTCAGTACTGAAAATTTTCAGAAAATATATGTAACAAAGTAATTCAGGCACAGCTCGCTTAGGGCTGACTTGACGCAATTTTGTTGGGTATTTGCCTCATTGGCCTCAAACTGCTGGGTCAACTGTTTTTAGTCTTGGATTTTATTTTCTTAATGAATCCTTTGAAAGTCTATTTAGAAGAAAGAAAACCTCAATCTCTTCCAGGGAAAGAAGTGGGTGTTTATAACATTTGGCATCAACTACATATTGCAGTTTTTAAGAGAAAGTTTGACTCAAGTTATCATGGACTCTCCAGTTCAGGACTCTGATGTTTGCAGTTTAATGCAAGTGTGAGCATTTGTATCACACACACATCAGATATATTCATTTCATGCAACCATGTCAATACAGGGCATATGGATATTAACATATTTATGCAAATATGCTAATCTTACTATAAGGAGATACCATGTCTGTCCAGCGGTGAAATCAGAGCAGGGTGGGAAGAATCAACCCAAGGTTAAACCTTACATAAGGTTTTCTACTAAATCTGAAACATGGTTGAGTAATAATTTTGAGGTGACACAAACTCTCAGAAAGGAAAAAGGGTTTTTTCCACCAGAAGGGGATTTTGCAAAAGCACATTTCCCACAGGTAGGTTCAACAATAAAAAATAAAAAATAAAAGAATCACTAAGAAAAAAATCTAGGAAAATCCAGTAACTTTATTTTAGGGGAACAACATTTACTATAGCCATCACTGTCAGCTTCTTTTCTAATTAAGGAGAAGTTGCAATAGAAATTCTGTCAAACCTATGTGAGTTTGGAAACTTCTTTTAAACATCTTTGCTCCCACATTTGTCTACAGCTAAAATTCCTGAGAATATCCTGCACAGTCAGACCCAGTGCACGGCTGCAGATAGAGCTCAACAGATCTACAATAATTTCCCTACTTTCCCAGGTTTTGCTTTTCAAGTAGAAGAAACTCAACTCTCATACTAAAGAATGAGAGAAAGGAAGAGTAGGACATCTGATCTGTTATCTTCTAGCAGTCAGCTGGAATTCTACTGGATTTCATCAAGAGGAGGGGGGAAGAATCTTACTCATGTATGGAGAACAGCAACAACAGCTCAGGATTAGCTGCAGACAGAAAGACCATATAGGATTAACACAGTGAACCAGTCATCATGCTTACCAGAATGTTCAAGAGCAAAACATTCAGAGGATTTCAGGCCAGGATTTAGCAGAATTTGACTGAAAATAGTACCACATTTTGAATAAGCTTTATTGAATACCACTGCACCCAGCATCTCTTGACCAAAACTACTTGATGTGCATTGATTTCAGAACCATTTCTTGTGTAACCATGTAAAGACTCAGTGCACTGGAAAGGATGGAAAGCTGGCAGAAAGATGTCTGTACACAGGCTCCAGAGTGCAGGCAAGAGCCTTACCTGCAGCATAGGAACTTTTAAATGACTAAAATGCAGGGTAAGTATTATTACTGTCAGATGCAGAGTCAGGAACCCAACACCACTTAATCAGCTTCTGCTGCTGAATTATAGGCTTTCATTGTTGCTTTTTTCTTTCTGCAACACTTTGACTGCTATGACAGCCTTACTTGTGCTAGGGGTTGTCAATAACGACAAAAGGGATACTCTGAGCTTCATATTTCAGGTTGGATTACCAGCATTACAAGACTGCATTTAAAAAAAAGAAATAAATTCAACTGGAAAAGGCTTATTGCTGTTATGGCAAAACCTGGCTCTACAATACTTCAGCATCAGGGAGCTGAAGTGCTCCTAGCTGCCTGTGCTCTTTCTCACCAGCTCTGGAGCAGTTTCCCAGAAAGAAGCAAAGCATCATCCTTGGATCTCCATGGATCCATCAGTGCTTCCATGTGACAGGACTCAGCAGTAGACAAGCATGAGTGAAAACAAGCCGGCAAGAGAGAAAACACTCCCTGCCCTTCTGCACCGCTGAGCACATCCTTGCTCTCTGCAGACCAAAGTTACTCCTTGACATAATTTCCCACATTGCTGGAGGAGCCACACACCAACAAGCAACAGGTCCACAGTCTGGCCCTTTTGGGAGCCAGCCCCTCTAACAGAGAAGCCCCCCAGAGCAGACCCAGCCTCCTGGCACTGAGCTCGCCTTTGCATTTTGTCCTTTTTACTTGGGCACTGCAGAGTGGAAAATAAGCAGAATTAACAACATGAAGCTCAAGCTGCTGAATCTGGTAGTTCAATTTAAAAATCAGCTCCATACATTCATGCCATGTAGGTGTGCTAGAAGTCTTAATAATTGTCTGGGCAAGCACTGCCTTAAATCTTTTTTGGCTGCCGATTCCAGCCGCTAGCCTTGTAAACCATTCCCATTCACACAGACCGATACCCAAACAGGCAGAGCATGGAAAGCACAGCAAATAGATCCCAAGTGGTGATGCTGTTGATGTTACATGATACCTTAACCTAACCCAGCACACTCCACACTGGGGCTGGAAGGCACTCTCCAAGTGCCACTGGCATCCCCAATAGTCGCTCTCAGTGCCAGCTGATCACTAACTGCCTTTATTAATCTGCAGTCATGGCCAACCTTTGAATAGACACATGAGTTTGTCCATCTCACACACTCTTGGTTTATTTTTCTACACTCCTGTGGGCAGTTTACACAGCAGTAAATGATTCAAAGTGCACAAGGACTAAATCCTAGCCCATGGTCAGCTTGGTCCTTCATCCACAGGCAAGAGATACATGGAAAGGCAGCTGCAATATGTGAGGCTGCTGCAGCCACTGCCCAGGCTTTACCTGCCCTGTGGGCAAATTAAGCTGACCACTCTTCATCACTATTAACACACTGATACATAAAAATAAATAAGTAAAATAATTCAAGCCTTGCTTGCAAATTCCTCTGAAACTCCAGACAAAAAACCCTCAAACCCTTCCCAGTGTAAGAGAGGGCACAGATCACTAGCTAAGTTAGCTCTAAAGGCAAATATTCCATTTTCACTGAGAGATGCAGTGTGCCATAATATGAACAAGAAACAAAGACCCCTTTCATTCTGCTGACAAATACAGTATAGCATGTCACAAATCACAAGGGAAGCAGACAACACAATGGCAGCAATTAAATGAGTGTCTTTTTATTAAGAAATATATATAATAATGACTGACTCTGTACACTCCCCTCTTCCTCAAGCCTTCAAGAATTGAACTGGCTAACATGGCTATAAGTATTTAGGGATGTTACTCCTGCTACACAGAAAACTCTCTTAAAGGAGGGGTATATTGAGCCAGCATAGCAGGATGCCCACAAATGCAAGAAATAGATGTTTTGTTTTGTTTTATCCATGTCATAACACCTTGTTTATTGCAGTTTACACACAGCTTGCCCAACTCATTCACAACTGATGTATTTCTGGTGAAGCTGAAAAATATTCTCCTTTTTAACTCTCTCACTGCTGAATTCCAACTGAGCCACCATCTCTGCCTCCTCCATCCTTGCCCTCTGCCTTGGTGACCCTGCCTGCTCCCGGGAGATTCCCTTCCCAGCCCTCACACCTGCTTAGTTTCGGGGATATTTGCAGGAAAAAAAAAAAGGACCTTCCTGGCCTTGCTATGCCTTTAAGCTGTAACCAGCCGCTCTGAGCCTGTCCCCCGCTTGCTCCGGAGCCAGCACAGGGGACTGCTGGCCAGCCCAGCCCAGCTCAGGTCCCCGGTCCAGCACCTTGCCCCAGGCAGTGACCCCAGGGATGGAATCGCACCGATTCTCGCCTCCCGCTCCCCTCCAGCATGTGCTCCATGCCTGCCCCCGGTGAGAGCATCCCTCTCGGGGTCTCCTTCCTGCCCCCTCCCCGGCGGAGCCGCGGGAGAACAATGCGGGGACAGACATTTAGCAACACCTGCTGTATCGCATTAATATGCACAGGGATGTATTGATGGTTTTTCCCATCCAGCACTAAGACCGCATTGTTCGGGGCGATCCATCAGTGGATCGCTCCCCCCCGAACGCCGGCCCCACAAGCCCCCTTCTGACATGTCCCCGTGTCTCCCAGCCCGGGCTGACGACCACGTTTAGGAATGCACTTCATTAAATCGGAGCTGCCCCATTCCAACCTGCAATGCGGAGGCAGTACAAAGCCAGCGCCACGCTTCCTCCCGCATTTCTTTCAAAAGCCCCATTGTTCGGCAGGCATCTGGTCCTGATCTCAGCCTATTCGTGCCCATTGACCCCGCTTTTCGCAGCACACCCGCTCTCCAACGGGCCTCACGTAAAGCCTGCTTGATGAATTAAAAAGCAGCACTAGCCATCTGTCCTCCCAGGCTGGGCTAAGGCTGTCAGCCCCGCTCCGCAGCTCCCTTCCCAGCCCCGCAGCCTCCCCGCGCATCCCGCTCGCTGCTCACGCACAACCTGCGGCTGAGGAACCGCTGGGTTCGCTCGGTAAACACAGACCCAGCTTATCACATTCGCTGCTTTTCATTTCTTAGGTTCGCATCTAGGAAAGGGGGGGGGGAAGAGAATACAACAGAACGTTCTCACTTGCCTGAGTCCTTCGAAATTCAAGCACAAATACAAGATTAATCCTTCCTTTGTGAGGTCTTGTCTTTAAGTCGTGGTATGTAATGATCCTCAGCACTGCAGCAGAGGGGAATAAAAAATGCAGGGATCATAAGCAGGGGGAGGACAGGGCTTACTTACATCAGGGTTTCTGCCACATGACAATAGGTTTGAGAGGGAAGAATAAGCTGGCAGCAGCAGCTGACAGTGCAAAAGGGAGAATGCAGAAGCCTGCCTTTTATATTATTGGTGACATTTCTAACACATGACAACAATTTCCATCTGTATTTAAGCTGGGAGTGTGAGGAAAAGAGCATTACATCACGACTCCTCTATTCCTAGGGGCTGTGGAATATGTAGGCCAGAGGGATTAAAAAGCACCTGTATATGCTAGAGATCTGAAATACCACGAGACAGATTTTTTCCCCCCTCTCTTCTTTCTCCCTCACCCTTTTTATTTCTGTATCACCTTCACTGAGCTGCTGTTTGAGAATATGCCCAGGGAAGTGCAAAATGGTATTGTCCTAGTTTGCAAAGCATGAGCATGGGGGAATGATGCAAATATGTATTTCTAGGTCTGTCTCTCTCTCCCTAGGAGATACAGCACTCATTTTTGCAAGCAAGCAGACAGAATACAGAGCATCTTCCTGTTTTCTGTCGTGCTTGTCCCAAGGGTTTCGACTTTCTCTTAAAGTACCAACTTTCATCTTCCTTTTAAGTCTGCAGGGAATTTCAGTGACAGTAGCAATGATGATTTTCCCTCCCCCTTTCTTTTACAGCCAGAACAAGCCTGTATCTTTTTAAAAGTAAACATCCCAAACAGGGGCCAAAGATATTTTGGAAAAAGCACTTGACTGCTTCAGAGCCAGCAGGTGTCCGTCTTGGACGCTTTCCACATATCTCACAGGACTGGATTGCTTAGATGCAGCACTGAAATCCCAGAGGAACTCCAGCCTCACAAGGAAACCTGCTCCCCTGCAGCTCCGCTGGGGCTTGTGCAGCTCCACTGAGACAGGCAGGGAAATGGGGATCCCAGGGATCACATGGGAGGTGCTGGTGAGGTGGGCACTGTGATGTTTTGAGCCCCACCATTCAGGTGTGGACACAGGTGACAGCTCACAAGTTTACAGCACATGTGTGCAAGGGCAAGGCAATGCCAGGGAAAAACATCACCCTCTCTCCCACTACCAAACCTGGCAGCAAATACAGATGCTGCTCCTGCTGAAATACCCAGTCCCCAAAAGTGACTGAACTGGGTAGGGGCAAAACACCGAGAGCCAGCAAGCCTTGTACTGCCTTTATAAGAGAAATGGCCACACACGAGCAGGAGACTGGCCTGACTATAAACATATAAAACAGCCTTAACTTTATGGGACATAAATATTTTCATGAAAACACCAGCTGGCCTAAGGTGCTGGCCCATTATATGCCTCTTTTTTAAAAAGAAAAGATAGAAAGTCTTTGCTCAAGATCACCTTCCTGATCTTTCAACAACGGCCTCATTGAGCCATGAGCTGTTCTTTGAGTACATGTCTGGCCAGCTCACAGCTGCCATGGGAAGTCCAAAGCCTTTGATAATGTTGGGTTTAGAATACAGGATACAGTAAATTTGAAGACTGCAATATGAAAATAAATAACTCTGAATTCCTTGCCCCTCCTCTTCATGTCCACAAAATAAAAAAATCTGCATGAGCCACACTGAAACTCTCTCAACCAGATGATACTTCAATGAGGCAGCACCTAAATGGAACATTCCAGAAAAAGCCTCTTTATTAAAAAAAGAAATGGAGCATTTTACTTTACATTTATTCCGAGATGCAGCTCCCCAATCATTTATGAAAACTCTTTCATAAGATTTAGAAGAGGGGAAAAAGGAAACAATGAAATGACTTATTTTTAATCTGGGGTTTAAAGGCTTTTTCTCTTTCCAAAAAAAAAAAAAAAGTCCCACACACAAAGAATGAAATTCAATGCAAACCTCTGTTTCTGTATCATGAAAGCCCCTTCCAGCACCAGAGTAATCAATTTCTCAGAGCTTGTGTGGTCTACAGCAAAAGCCAAAGAAGGTATTTAAGTTTATACAGCCTTCAGCATTTTGATGGCTTGCTTTTGAAATACGACATGTTTAAATTTTATACCTTTTTTTTAGATTTAGTTATGTCTCAAGAAAATGGTTGCTGCTAGTAGGAAAAATAGAAATAAGGGAGGATAAATGAAATTCAACCTGGTTTTGAGCCGTTTGCCCATTCTAAAATCAGAGTAATTCCAAATTGCACCGTGAAAATTATTACAATTGTAAGTACAGCTCCCATTGTAAAATTATACCCAGTCTTAATTTAGCACTTTGGCTCCTGTGAACAAATTAAAAATACTAATTTAGAGTGGTGCTCCAAATCCAAGCACCACCAGATAAGTAGCCACGCAAATTTACAGAAACAGTAAAGGAAATACTTTGTCAGATATATGAACTTTACCTTTCCTAGAGCTGAAAGTCAAAGGCAAACCATAAATCACTTCAGGATGATGGGGAAAGGAGTCTTTGTCCTTACGGTAACCCCAACTACCCACCATGAAAGAAGACCATCTTGAGACAAGATTTTACAGCTGGGATTTAACTCACAGAGTGGAAAAAGTGTGAGATAGAGCACTCTCCTAGGTAGGAACAAACTTCTCCAACAGACTTGTCATTCTTTCATCAGTACATTTTGGATCCAATTCACTTACCATGTGGGAACAGCAAATGGGGAACAAACTGTGAATTCAAATAACTGTAAACTCAGCAAGATGTGGAAATAAAACACAGATGGTGCACTTCAGATTAAGGGTCAGCGTTTCAGCGTCGCTTTCCACTTTTACATTGTGATAGGTGATGTATAACAACCACCTCCTCCTCGAGACAGCGCTCTAATTAAACCATGACTCACTTAGGAAAACAAGGAGGCAAGTGATACCCCTGCAGAAGCCTCCTGCCAGTCGAGAGGACCTGAGGTTACTTGGTTAAGCTGTGGCTCATGGTTTTGTTGCTTGAGGATTAATGATTAGGAGTGGAAGTTGTCTCTGCTGAACAACACAGCCCAGCAAAGTTTCTTCAGTGTCTCCAACTCCCAGGCACGCTGCCGCAGGGCTGCTCTGCCTGGCAGGGCTGTGCCCAGCACCCACCACTGCCCCTGCCACAGCATCACCTTAGTCCCTTCTTTGCCACCTACAACTCCAGCAAGAGTTTGTAGAGTCTGCTCTGGTACCTGTTTGCAAAAGCCAGGAACAACCACTGCTGCCAACATTTCCCTGTACCAGCCCCTAGAGAGTGCCCAGCCCAAGAACATCTCTCCAGGTCTGCACTGCTTGTCTCAACACTGGGTTAATTTTATTCTTTAAAACCTGTTTTGTCCAAAATCTCAGGAATGGAATTTAAGATGCCTTTATTCTGGTTGTTAAGTGTTAGTTGCATGTCCAGGGCCCTCTAGGAAAGGGTGTGCTTGCAAGCACAAGTTCAAAGAAGAAATAAAGGAGTAAGTACAGATTAGATGACAGAAGAACTATAAATCTATTGGAGCTTCACATGCCAGATAGAGAGGAGCAGTAGTGATTGTAGGGTGATTATTACCTTCAAAATATGCCAGAGGTTGTTTATCAGATCAGAGTTAATGAGGGAGAAATCTAATAGTACTATAATATTAAATTTACCACTTTAATGGTATCATCAATGTTCTATAATGTGGGCAATTTACAGAATGTCTGTCACTGTGATTCTCCGGTGTGGTTAGTTACACAGGAGCAGCACTCTTGCATCTCATCAGTTGTTCCCTTCCAGAAAATACTGGGTGTTTTGTAGAGGATGAAGCTGAGATAGCAAAATCTATCTTCAAAATAATGGGAATGCAGAAATGGAAAATATATTTATGCACAAAATGGGATATTTGCATTCCTGAAAGAACTGGGTCCAGCTCTGCCCCACTGCTGAGTCCAGCCTTCCTACGTCTGCACTGCCATGTAGGGTCCTGCTGGGTTTTCCCCAACTCTCTAGCACATCTTGCAACACTTGCTGCTCTTCCCAAAACCTTCCATACTGGGATTCAAAACTGCTAAATAACCTCACTATTCAAGCTCATTTTCAGCTCTCATATTTTATCACTCCCTGAACAAAACAAAACACCAAAAAACTCACACCTTAGGAAAATATGAACAAAGATGGCAGTAAGGACTCAGAAACTAATAGGTAAAGGAAGAGTCAAAGTATCCAGTTCAAAGATTTTGATTATTAATTCAAGACCTGTGAACAGTAGGAGATGGTAATGATGTGTTTATTAATAGCCATCTCCTCGTGTATTCAAGGAAGAGTTTTCTAAAAGCAGCAGCTTCTTAATTTGGAGTTCCTCCTTCCCCCACAGCACCTGCTGCAGCCCCTCAATTATGAGGTTTGTCATCAGAAATCCCTAACACAGCAAAGATTACCTGCACAGTTTTAGCAAGTGAAAAGTCTCCCATTAAGCAGCTTTAAATTTTGGTATTTAAGTTGCCATGATGGTCTGAGATAAAAAGGAAGCATTATCAATGTCTCTAATAAGCCCTAGTGCTTCTTCCTACAGGCCTCTTACCAACATCAACATTTCTTTACTGTTTTCTCCCCTGGTAAATGAAGGGTTAAACCCAAGGTTCAAATAAAAAGTGCAGGTAGTGAATGAATGATGAAATATAATTCAACAGCAGATGTTTTTCTCCATCTTCAGCTCCAGAAAGACCCTGCAAGTAGAACTGCAGTAGAACTATCCACCTGATCACCCCCGTGACACAAGTCTCATTTTGAAGATACATTAGCCTTTCAAAGAGCCATTTATTAAACATTTCCATTTAAATAATAATTTTCACAATCCTCAGTCAAACAGATGTATTCCCTCTTAAATCACTAATTAAGAGCAGTCTGGGGCATTACAAAGCCCTTTAAAAGGAATTCAGAGAACTACTGTCCCCTTAAACAAATCTGTTATGGCAGTGACCCAGGAATCTTGACTTCATAAGTCAAAGCACTAATTATTCAAAAAGACATTACAAAGAAAGGATACATCTAGACTGTTAGGACTAATAGGAAAGATTTATTTTACCTTCAATAGGGGTAGAACTAGAAATATTTGTTCTATTTTTTCTACCTTCTTATTCACTTGGGGTGGGGGGAAGGAAATCAATGAAGATTAATGTACAGAGTTATTCTCAGTAAAGGTACTGGAGATGACTCTCCCCAAAGAAAACCAGCTAGCAGAATCTAAACAGCTTTATAAATGATTACACAGCTAATCGCCTCTCTGCTGAAATAAAGACAAAAAGGATTTAGAGGACAAATACAGCATGTTTTGTGTGAAGAAGCATGGCACTGTTTAAAAAAAGGGTAATTGTTTGAAGGCAAAAGGTGACAACTCTGCATCCCAATCAAAGCATCAGGAGTTTGCATCTGCCATTGCCCCCCTGGGTTCTGAGACTGTCATGTGTGACTGGGATCACACCGGCATTTCCTCCCCTGCAATCCCACTGCTTCTGCCCACGCTGCACTGCAGGGATCACACTGGACCAGAGTAACATCATATCAGTGGGATTTACAGGTGCTCCTTTTTAAATACTGATTTCTTTGATGAAAGAAGCACAAGACTTTTTACAGTGAAACCACCAACACAGTCAAGCACAAACACACCTATACAGTGCTGGGTGCTTTCTAGAGGGAGTTAATAACGAAATACCAAATGTGAAGCCCAAACATAAATGTGAGTGAAAAAGCAGGTTAAAGAACAGCCACACATTAAATTTTTCCTCATTTTAAACCATCCCTTTTGCTTGGAACACGCATTCTCTTGCCTTGTAGCGTAATCAATACACAGTAAACCTTGAACAGATGCATGGTGGTAGTTGAAAAGAAATCAAACTGCCTAGAAATCACAAGCTGTGCCACTGCAGCCATCACAAATGATCTAATCAGGACCCTGGGACATCATATGAAAAACTATGCCAGGACAGAGCCAATTTTGAAGTAAATTATGTGGGGTAATTCATCTCCACCCCTTTGGCCTCCAAACAGCAGAGTACCTGCTCTCAGTTCTGATTTACTCTGCTTTCCCAGAGACTCTCACCTTAGAAACCTTCATGTTTTAAAACACACACACAGACATTGTTTGCAGTACCTAAATATCCACTCACAGATGCTTTGCCGTAGTACAAAGCAACTGCAATGAAAAGAAACGCAAAATTAAGTACACTGGGGAATAACAAAGAAAACTAGCCCTGTAATCTCTTCCCACACTTCTTACCCAAATCTCCTTTGGCAAGTGGCATGGGAGAGCCTATAAGGCTGAGCTCCTCTGCTTTGTACTGTTCTCTGGTGCCTCATGCAATTTCAGCTGGGTGTACAGTGAAATACAAAAAAGCTATTCCTCACAAATGGGTAAGCAGATGGAGCAATATTTCCTATCATAAGTGCTTTTATTTCCAAATTAAAAAAAAACCAACCAAACAAATGAACCCAACCCCCAAACAATAGCACCACTGGCACAAAACGTGCTATTGATCTGAACAGATAGACCAGATGGAAAAAAGGTCTGAAGTCTCCTAGATTAAACAAAAACGATTGTCTATAGAAAGGAACTAAACTACAGAAATATTGGCCCTGTTGCTCAAAACAGGGTATTCTTCTCTCTTTTAAAAGTGAAAACACATCTGGTTCACTAATATGTGAAAGAATTATAACCTTGAAAACTGCAGGAGACAGTGCTGTAATTTGGCACTGCCTGGAACACAGCTACAAGGATTTTCTAAAGCCACTGGTTGTAGTCAGGATACTGCTGAAAATACAGGAAAAAGTAAATGTGTGTACATAGCCGGCATGGAAAATATACATCATATTCTACAGAGTTATATTAACTTACAAACAAATGTTCTTGAGAAAAATTATCTCTACATGCTGCTGGTACCCATATGTTCTGCCCCAGTGATAAGGCCACTATTTGAAAAATATTTAAAACTTTTTCCTAACATAAATCTTGTAAAACAATTAATTATTTTTCGTGTGTTAGAAAAGAGTCTGCTGTTCCTCACCTTATCAGTGTGGGCCTTCAAATGAATATTTCATGGACACTGCAACTATTTCTCATTACAAAAGCAGAATTACACCTCTAGGCAGGGAACTGCAACAAAAGGTACTTGGATAATAAACACGGCTGCAGGTCTGTAGAGCTTTTGAGAATTCAAAGAACATTTGTGTACATAAACTGATGATTTATTGCCTGGGAAGAAAACTAATGAGCACTGTCAGGGATTCTGTTTATCCTTAATAAAAATTAGTAACTAAAAATACCAGTGAAATTGTGACTCAAATATCCCCACATGTAAAAACACATTCATTTGTAACATAAAGGTCTTTGTGCTTCACTTCAGCAATTTTTCCCAGTATACTGATACACTTTTATACTCAATATTCTAAAGAAAAGAACCTTCTGTAAGATGGTTTGCATATCCCTTCTATCAATTAATTTTGAAGTTCAGAAATACTTATGGGGAATGCAGAGCTACAGGACTTTGAAAACTATCCTGGGAAATCACCTAAGTCTGCACGTTTGACAGCAGTTTCATCACACCCCAGCCCATTTAGTCCCTCTAGCCCTCCATGACCTGCAGATGATGGTGGTTACACAAGTAGCAGCTAATCAGACTCCTGGAGCAACTAAACTACCCTTTGGAAGTTCAATTATCCATGAAAACCATTAATTCAGATCATAAGCTTTAGTGTGCTCTTCTACATCCACTTACTGAAGTTTGTCTTATCAATACTGTGAAGTTTCCTTGTTCAATATTATTGGTTTTCCTTAGAAAGAAGATTTTTGCTTTGCAGATCACTTGGAATGAAGACATTTGCTCTCAGATTTCCCAGTGAAATGTGAGAGAGCTCAGGCCAACCAGGTGCCTGGGTGTTGCTGGCTTTTTCTGAGCCTCCTCACAGATCACTCGACACTTACACTATTGATTTTTATCAATTCCTTTCCATTTTACTCCACACTGCCCTATAAGACTGCCCACAACCGTTGGAGCTACTGTTCTGTAATTGAAGACAGAGGAACAGATCAAACTCTGGGAAGGTGGGAGAACAGACAGCAGAAATGAAAGTGGTAAATCTCTAACATTCACATCTCCAGCCAATTAATCCCAGGGCATGTACTTGTTTTGGAAAAGTGAATCAACTGTTGAATGATGAACTCCTGAAGGTTTAAAAGCCAATTCTGCAAAGAAGAGGGGAAACCCAAGAAAATAATAGTAGAGAGTGTCTAGTCTGACATCTAAGGCTTAACTCTATGTTAGCCACGACGCTGTCGCCATTTCATCTACCATCAAAAAGACTTTGCACCTTCCAGAGTTTTGTTTCTGGAGACCTTGCACAGTACTGAAATAAGATAAATGCAGAACACACATCAACAGGGAGGGGACCAAGGAGCTGTTGTTTCAGTCATGTCTACACCAGGTATACTGCTTTGGCAATCAAAGGTGCAGATACCAGAGCCATCACAGCTGCCCCTGCATGTCACACAAGACTGACACAAGTGGAGAATCAAGTAAATGAAAAAAAAAAAGAAAAAAACCAAAAAAACCCCCCAGCATGCTGAGAGGAGCTTTTATTGAAATAATATCATCTCTCTGATTCTTCTTGATGCACCTTAAAAAGAAAACTGCTGTCAGCTTATTGAGAATAAGCAACTAGGACAAATGGCCAGTACTGCTTGTTTATGTTAAACAGATGCCCTCTAACATCATGTCAAAAACAGGAAGATAATCCTGTCTGTTCAGACTCCTGTGAACAGTTCAGACACACTGCTGCATTAGTCCCTTAAAGTAAGTTGCTATCACATATTTTTCTCAATTAACACTGTTGCACAGATATCCCAAGGTAAGGCCACTTGGAAACACCTATTTAATGGATATAGTCTTACATGGACTTCCAACTAATCACATTTTCCACTAGGCAAATCTTCACATACAACAATCATGTTTGGAGAAGCTCTGCTCCTACAAACACTCAGCATGTGAAGTCTACAGTGAAATGAGAACCTGAGGAAGAAAGCCAAGGAAGTAACACACAGTGGCTGAACTACACTTACTCTTCCAAAGCTTTGTCCATTGTAGCATGGCTTTATAACCACTCATGCACCATCCAAGTATATAAATATCTTTCCTACTCTATCTTGGTCCCAGCTTAGGATGCTCAAGTTGTAAATTAAGAGAATGTTCTGGGTCTGTAAATAAACCCGTGGGCTTGGTGTGATAGTAACAGCAGAGCACTCGCGACTCATGACAACCAATCTTGGAGGCCACCTGGAATCTTGTCACAGCTGCTGTTTACTACAGAACATGGCAGAAAAGAATCAGTTCAATGGGGAGCTGAGGTCTCAGAGCAAGTGTGCTGAGGGGCAGGTGGCACAGGGGAAGACTTCAGTTTGCAAAAATATGTGTGTGGTTCATCTAATTATTTCAATAATACATCACCTTTGGGTCCATTCATTTCAAGGTCTCATTTCTCTGTGATAGTTACCACACTTAGAAATTAAATCCTCTGGTCCCTCAGAAAACGATCCCATGTCACCCATGTAGGCAATGCTCACATTGCCTTTGGGAGCTGACATCATCCCTCAATGGTTCAGCAGAAAATAAATAAAACTCTTAACCAACTCTCCTAAAGAAAAAAATCCAAATGATGCTTAAGCAGCCTGTCACCTTTGTATGAAATAACGAGGTTGAGTCAAACTTTCTGTATCTTTCCTCCCCTCTGTCTTCTACAAAATCTACAGCCATGTCTTCACTCAGTCCCCGAATCAGCCATGCACACAACCAGCATGTGGCTGTGTGGGGAACAGGAGCCCTCTGGGTTTTCTCACCACCTCTACCAGGCCAGGTACAGCTGAACCACATGGGATTCTTATGGAAATTTCTGGGGAGGAACTGGTTAACATCACCTTTCTCCATTTTTCATTTACTAATTATCACTTCATTTAGCCCTTACAATGGTGCAATAAAAAGCAGCTGTCAGGCCAAGCATGCTCAGTCCAAGTGACCTTGTGTTCTTGTTTGTGTTTACCACATAATCAGCAGGGAATTCCATTTTCAAAATACAAGGCTTCATAATCCATTAGCACTAGAGATTGGTCCAGGGCTCTGGATTTACTGGTCACGTGGACAAAGGAATAAAAATATGAGCGTACAGCCAGATTAATCTCCAGACTTGTAAAGCATCCTCACCCACCCTCCATGGGTCAGTCTCATTCAAAGTCACATATGAATATTAGCATCATTCTTAAAAGCTACCACTAATACCATCCCCACAGTACATGAAGAAAAAATTAAATGCTACCTGCCTGACAACGCAGAAAGTATGGAGATACACAATAACTAATACCGTTTCTCAGATTTTCCACTTGTTTCCTAAGTGGAACATAAATACTGATGTTCATATCGATACACCAACAACCTGTACCTCTCCCAGCTGTTTCTAAAAGGCAGGAATCACTTCCACTGCTCTTAATTTTAAATCAAAAGTCTTTAACAAGTCCAAGAAGTTTAACTCACCATCAAGTTCAATAAATCAAATAAAAGAGTCAATGGAAAGCATTTCAAAATGTAACCTTGGTAACGCGTAAAATGCTTCCCCAGAACTTACACTCATTTGCTTTCTTTGCTGCTTTAGGAAATGAAATAACACATAGGCAGAAGGGCATTAGTATCACAACATTGTATCTCCCAGCCTAACACTGCATGTGCTCTCCTGGAAGGCACTTTTTGCAGTGTGCTTTAAAAATCTGCTGCCTGGCAAGTTCGGTGATTTAAAAATAATCATATTTCACGTCGACAAAATGGAAAATGGAAGTGTTCAATAGGAAACAATAATTCATATTTATTCTTTATGTCCATGCACAGCACTTTAAACATAATTTGTTTCATGCTTTTCACTGATAAAATGAGAATAAACTCAAAGGTGTTATAACAGCATCTGCCATTTGAAGAATCAACATTTGTCAGTGTTACCACCCAGTTTTAACTGTGGTCATACACAGCTCTTCTGCATGCAGCACTCACACTGAAAATGGCTATTACTCTGTGTACCATTATGTGATATTTGTTGGCAAATACTGATTTTTGAGTTACAACATAATTATTCAATATTTATCTAAGTCTACAGGATAAACAATCTCTGATTCACACTGAGACAGAAAACTTCAAAATATTTTGCTGTTCATCTCAGTATCCTATAGCTAAGATGTTTACCAGTTCTTATCGCAGCCTGATCTGAAAGGCATACCATTATTCCCACAGCTCACCCAAATTAAGCAGAAAAGCCTTTTCTTTACAACAGTGTCCCCTGGCAGATGGAGAATGTCAAACAGAGGTGCAGTGAAGTAGAATCACTCTCCACTCTTTGTATGTCTTCCCAAAATGCCAAGAACAGTCTTACTTTAAGCAACGATTCTGACCTTCTAAACATTACCACGCTCAGCTTTTCGCCTGGTTATTTTTTTTTTTTGAGTGGAAGTGAGCATTTCTTTCTCAGCTTTACTAACTTTTGCTGCTTAACTCCAACATGAATTGAGGATAACCTCCCAACAGCAGCAGTTGTCTGCTACAATGGCACCCAGCCAAAAAAACACTGTTCAATTCTACAAGTTAAATAAGCATTAGAAATAAAGTTCCGCTAAGGAAATAAAGATAGAAGCTGTTTTTGTACTCATAGGTTTCAAACCGATAAGGAACATTTACCATCATGATGTTAATATAGACTATTTCTGTGGCAAGCACTCACTTCATAGCAGCATTTTTAGGGTTTTTCTCCAAAGCAGGCATCATGAGCTTGCATCAAACCATCAACTGCTCCAAAAAGGTAATAAAAAAAGCAGAGTTGAGGGATGAGTCATTTTCCTTTTCAACCCTACCTGAACCCTATCTGTTGTCACACATGGAAGGCTGCCCAAGCTGAGAACAGTCTCCCCCAGAGCTGTGCACACCACCACAGCAAGGCTCCTCAAAAACAAAGATGAAATTCTACTCTGTGTAGTCCACGAGGCCAAGGTTTTTGTTACTTACAAGGCACAGCATGGCGATAAAGGTTATCTCTGATAGTCTGCTGCAAGTCGTGATCCGGCGATCCTTTCTGAAACCTCTGGTTGAGATAATGTCGCAGGTCTTTGTTCAGTCTGCTTCCTGCAAAGAGAAAACAGCCATTTATTTATTTCTAAATGCACACAATTAACATTTCCAATTGAGGCAAATGCTAGATTTCCATTCAGAGTCCCCTAAATTATGGCATGCTGACTTTACGAGCGGAGGTTCATCTTCCTCTACAAATGGCTAATTACCAAAAATAACTCGCTGGAAACAAGAGGTCTCTCTTGTCTCATAATGCATCTTTCTTCCTGTGGTGTTAAACAGATCATCATTCCCTTTTATCACTTATTTGTCTGAGCAAATGGAGAAAGACAGATGATGGGAAAAAGGAAAAATAATAAAGGTAGAGTATTTCTTTTGCAACTCGCTAGAGGGTGAGCTGGGCAGACAGACAGAAGGCAAAAGATGCTCCCATTGGAGGTACTAATATAGCTGAACATGGCACAAAATCAAACAAATGCTATACTTTGATCGATACCTACTCCAGCAAACAGCAGGAGTTAGAAAAGAATTGACTGAAGGAGTTAAGAGCATCCAAAGTCCTTAAAACCAACAAAATAATATCCAGTGCTTTTCACTTAAATATATTTATTTCCCTATTCAGTTTTGAACACTTCCAGAAGTGTGCAAGAATAAGATAAATGAGTTGAAAACAAAACAAACAAAAACAAAACAACAACAAAAAGTAGAAGGAAAAAAAAAGAAACATAGCTGTTAATGATCATTGCCAGTTGCTGAACACCAAACACTTTCTTGTAGCAGCACAATATGAACTGGAGAAACTTAATGAAGTCTTTTCCCCTGAAATATTTCCAAGATGGGAATTACATTGACATTAATTTGACTGAAGAGCAAAGACAGGGATAGAAACTCTTCTAAAAAGAAAAGAAAAGCACTGGAAAAGCTTCTGAGAAAGGCAACCAGGAGGATCAAAGCCTGGAGTAGTTGCCACCGAGAGACCAAGCGAGCGGGCTGGGACGCTGCAGCCTGTTGTTGACATCAGTCCCCAACATGTCCCAAGGTCAGCTGGGGACAGGGCACTCCCTGCCTCCCCCAGCACAAGGGCTGGGAGACACCAAGGAAACCTAAGGGGAGCCTGGTTCAAAGTCATGCAACAGGGCCAGGAGCACTGTCAGTGCAAGGTTATTGAGGAGATTCAAGAGGACATAGAAAAGCACTTCTAAGACAGACCCATTGCTGGTTGTAGAACGTACAATCACAGTAGTTTGAGTTGAAAGGGACCTTAAAGAACATCTCATCCTAACCCCCTGCCATGGGCAGGGATACTTTAATCTAGACCAGGTTGCTCAACATCCCATCCAACCTGGGCTTGGAAAGAAGAGGGTGTAGGAAATCCCTAGAGCTGCAAATGAATTGCTGCTGTTTGGGAAACCTGAGAAAGAAGTGGGGGGATATCCAATATCCTGCTCTTTTCCTTTCCTTTGCCAGGCATCTTATTTATGGCCCAGCTGGAGCCAAAATGCTGGACTACACGGACCTTGGGCTGAATCACTGCAGCTGCTTCTGTGGTCTTTTATCATTTGCATTATGATTTTTTTGGATTGTTGAATATGTAATGCAGAGATCATCTCAATATTTCTGGACACTGAACATAGCACCACAGTTGCAGATTCCTGGCTGGAGCCTCTAGGAATCACTGCAGAGCAAATCAAGAATAATAATACTGCAATGGAGTGCAGTTGGACAGCAGCGGCACCAGGAAAATGGTGACATGAGAGAGTGTAAAATGTTACATGACCATGGGCAGGATGAGCCTACCTGCCTACTGCAGCCATGCAACACTTTAACAGAAGTGTTGGTTTAAAACCAAAACTAAACACAAAATAACACCCCCCCTCTCCATAGTCTGAAGTACTAAGTCAAATGTTAAAAATAACTTATGTGATTTGTATTTAGGTTCTCCTGACAGCTTTTTCTTTTAATTAAATCTCTTATTGAAGAAAGGAAGGCTCAGGCAGCAGGCCCAGCTATTAACAGAAGGAAAATTTTTAAAGACCAAGATGCTCATTACAGAAATAGTTCTAACAAAAAAACCTGAAATTAAAAGAGATATAATTGTCTCAATAGACTTTCCTGAGCGACCCCAGCAACATCCCTCACTCCAAGAGCAGATTATGAACCCATTTTCTAACAAAAGGTCTCCAGTTATTACACCATAAAACTGGTTTCACAGGTAGGAGGCACTTGGAGGGTTTCATAGACCTGTGGGCTACAGATTTTCAGTATCAGAGCTAACTTCCCAAACCCCAGCATTTTGATTTCATACACATTCTTTTACTCCAGGGGGAGACTGGGCACAAAAAAAAGAGCATCTGTTGAAATAAGAAAGCAGTTCTGTATCTTTTAACTAAACAGTCCATATTTTGCTTTGCACAAAAAAGAGTAAGACAAGGTGGTTTGTCATAGCAAAACAGGACAAACATGACAAACAGTTTGGACATAATGCAAGGGCTTATTCCAGTGATGAAATTAATGCACCGAACTGCATGTATCATATAATGTAAACTTTCTCCCAAAATACTGTGTGATCCCCGATTCAATGATTTATGTCACAATTATGTCTTGAGGTGAAAAAGCTTTGCTGAGCTAGGGCTTGTTTGACCACAGAAAATATGCAATTTACTGATGATATCTGCTTTCAGCTTCCCTCTGTGCCCATTCCATCTAGCATCTCAGCCTATTATGGCCCCACTGCAAAGTCTGGTTATTTGGTTTATGCAGTAGCTGGGATTTCCCAGCTGAGTCACTGAAGCACTAGTTAAGAAGGCAGTTGCAAAAACAGAGGCTGTAGAAGTACTTACACTAACATGAGTGTCCCCTCAGGGAGCAAACAGTGATGCTTATTTCTATTACATTTATTTTAAGAGGGGAGGGAAAAAAAAAAACCAAAACAAAAAAAAGAGAACAGGGGAAAAAAAAAACCCAACCCCCAAAAAGCTTGCTAAGCAACCTTCCTGGTGCTAAATTCTAGAAAAGTCTTGACAGAAATAAAGGCTTCTTGCAGCCCTGACAATCCGTGCCCAGCAGTGGCTGAAACCACAGCGGTGTGCAGGAGCAGGTTCATCCCACACAAGTCACCCCACTGCATGGCAGAAGAAAATGTGCTGACACAGAAACTAACTCTATGAAGAAAGCTGCCAAAGGGATCCACCCTGGAACATGTTGGATTCTTTACCATTTCAAACTTTTCACTCCACTCTGATCTTTCCCCAAAACCTCCTCAAAGCTGAGGGCATGTGCTTGTGAGTAGATTCTAGTGCTAGATGCAAGTTTATAAACTCTGGTATACTCTGAGCCCAAAATGTATGCACCCATAACCCCTCAGAACCTGAAAAATATGCCAGTAACATTTCAGCAGGCTTCTCTGTGCAAATCCAGCAGTAGAATTCATTCTGATGGCTTCTGTGCACACACCAGCCACCACCAGGCTGGGTGCCTGGCCAGCTGCCCAGAACCACCTGCTTTTATGCAGAAATCCTCCCTTTGTAAAATCTAAATCCATGTATAAGTTGTGCTCAAGCAAATACCTTGTATCAGTTTCCTTAGAGATGAGAAGTGTTAAGCAGAAGTATATACTGCCCTTCAAAATACTCCTCTGTTCTCATGGAGACTGGATTTTTACATTTACTTTTGAGATCGGTTCTTTTCTTCTCTGCTAAAAGCATGTGAAGAGATCCAATAGTGATAATAATGGAGAAACAAGAGATGCAATCCAAAACCAGCTGTTTCCTAAGCAGAGGATACAGGCCTGAAGACCCATTGCTCAGGTCTTCCTTCCTGCTGACCAGGATATGTTGGAAATCACTTATTTGCACACAAAAAAAATCACTTTGTTAGTTCTGTAATCAAAATTAGACTGACACATGTAGCTTTAGAGAATGAGACATACCAAAAAATGCAAAACACATCAAAATTTATAAACTTTCACCAAGTAAAATATGTTCAAAGATCTTTGTTGCTGTTGTAACAGTTTCCTTCCCCTTTTTCTCTGCTGAACAAAACCAATGCCCTTTTTCATGTAAAGATACAGAGAACCAACTTTTCACTGCTTTTCTCCCCACAGTACTACTCCAAATTTGAGATGTTTCCATCTTACTATCTGAATCCTTCCTTACCTTTGAAGGAAACAAAGAGCAACTCACTAAATGGCTGGTTTTCTCAATTATTCTTAATTGTTCTATTGTATTTTAGAGTATGTCAATCATCCTCCCCCACCACTACATCGCAACAACAATATTTTAGCAGAAAAAAGAAACCCAAGGGGAAAACACCTCTCATAGAAAAAAAAAATATTTACTGACATATGGTTTTCTGAGAAACAATAAACTCTGCTTGTCAGTTTTGTGTAGCTCAAAATGTAACTTACATGGT
This sequence comes from Anabacerthia variegaticeps, assembly GCA_035583185.1. Taxonomy (NCBI): domain Eukaryota; kingdom Metazoa; phylum Chordata; class Aves; order Passeriformes; family Furnariidae; genus Anabacerthia; species Anabacerthia variegaticeps. The sequence continues at coordinate 6,378,035 of JAWWEW010000023.1, read as the reverse complement.
TTTGTGATTAATGAAAAATATTGACTTTTTCTAAATAGGTTTTTTTCGAACCTGCAACTCTGTCACACATTTGTCCTCCAACGGTTACCTGGTATAATGTCATTAGAGAAGCCATGGTCTGAATTATGTTTTGACTCTTACTGCTACAATTCCCACTCTGCATGAAGAAAGCTGCATGTGGGATCATCGAACACCGTCTTTGCTGGGTGAGAACATCCTCTCTTTGAGAGTACTCCCACCACCAAACAGCAGTGCAAACCTGAGGACCGAAAGCCTCTTGCATTATTGACATCTTGGCTTCCAATAAGCAAGGCAGACTGCATAAATGACCAAGCAAAACCTGAATTTTTTTCAAGAAAAAGCTGAGTGTGAACATCGCAAGGCTGCCAGCACCTTCCTGCCAGCTGGTGGAGAGACTATGCCAGAACTGTGCAATATGTGTATTCTGAAGATATATTTTAAACTCATGTTTTATGCATTTGGAAAAGTATCATTTGATCGTTTACATTAATTATTGCAGCTGTTTGATCCCATTTATGTTTAAAGATGGTCACAGATAATCCTGATAAACAGCCATACTCTGACAGAGCCTATAGATGCTTGTGTGAAGATGGGTCAGGGTCAAGCCTGGGACACACTGGTCCCTGACCTATATTACACTCCTGTAAGCAGATTACACCAGTATATATTTTTTTGCTTTACCCTTTTTTGGGAAGGCTATCAATTGCTACATTCACACAGGCTGATAGCATCTGAACTGGAAAAATCCATTTTCTGTTCCTGAATTGCAGCAGAATCCCCCTTCTCTAGTTGGGATCTCTGTTTAAAGGCATCTTTAGCAGGCGGATTCCCTGCGGGCAGACAAAGACCACTGCAAAACAACAGGGCCATGAAGCAATGAAAGGTTAAAGGCCTCACTAAAGGGATAAAAGTGCAATAGAGTCATCTGGATTAAGACTCTCTCACTGCCCTGATGTCTACATCGAGCGGGAAGGATTCCATTTTTTAAAGAAACAAAGATTTCACATGTTGGATTTGCAGCATAAACCCCTGACTGTAACATCCTGCCTTTCATCTGAAGATCTCTGTCTGAAGGTATTTAACACACACTAATAAGTTATCATGGTTGACAGGGTTTTATTTCTGTGCTGCAAAACCCAGAACTGCAGATAAAGGAAAAACCCCTACAAAAAGCAAACAAAAACCCCCAAACTCTGCTCGTTCAGAGGCATGAGCAGAGAACCTGCAGCTCACATTTTCTAAAGCAGCAAGTGGATCTGCAATCTCAGCTGACTGCCCTTACTGGCAGGGTGACATCTCTCATGCTCCCTTCTCCAGGAAAGGCACTCAACACAAACTCATCTGTAATTAGAGCCAAAACAGCTACACTTTACTATAAAATACATTAATTAATCTTGTTATAAATCAACTCCCTTAAAAAACCATAAACAATATTTTTACAAGAAATATTAAAATATTAATATTGTAAGTTGAGACAGCTTCTCAATCTGTTGTTAAATCCTTACTAAAAAGAGGGCTGTAGACAGAGCTCCTGTGAAGCAGAGAAGACAGTTCTTAAAACTTTTCCATGCAGCACTTGGCACTACAGTAGTGCCAGGGCATCACCACTGTCTCTTACTAATACTTGCAATGGATTTTCATCAAGTTCTTATGTAAAGGTGGCCCTGATACTCACCCCTATATTTTATTAATGTCTGGAGAAATTCATATTCTATTTCTGGACCAATTAATAGGGTAATTTTCATGGTAAGGTCCTGGAGGCAGCAGCCCATCTTAGAAGGCAAAATGAAGGCTGATTAGATTTTTATCATATAACAAGACTGCCCTGGTAACCACATGATCATAAAATATTCCTAATCCCAGCAGTTGTTCTAGAAATGATAATAGTTTGTGCTACATCGTTTCATTCTGTCCCATCCTTGTCTTCCAGATGCTGTCCAAAAGTGATTATAAATAATGGGGCTATAAAAGCCATTCAATAATTAGAAGATTCATTGGCCATATGCCAGCAGTGACAAAAGAGAGTGATTTATGTAAGATGAGTCTGTCACATCTGCCAGATCACAGTTTCATTACGCCTGTGGCTTTAAGGTCACAGTTTAGCACTGTTCCAACAGCCATTTGTCAAGGGGGTGCTGGGGAGAAGAGGTGAAATACATCATGGTTTTGTTTGCTTTCTTGTTTTAACTACTAAGTAAATAAGTAAATAAAGTCCAGTACTTACATTTGTTATTTCATGTCTCTTGTGAGGTCAAAGATACAAGAAAACATTCACCATGGTTGGCCAGAGTTCAAATAAGATCACAAAGCAAAAACATCCAGTTTAAAAGCCTTAAGCATTCATGTGGCTTCTTAAATTTAATATAATCTAAGCATGTTCTGTCTTCCAGCCACCCATGAAATGAAGGCACCTTGTAAACCCGTAACATGTTAGAGAATTAATTGCTACTACATTTTCCTAACACAAGTAAACTTAAAAACCTTTTATGACTCAGTGTTTCTAAACTGATATTTAAACATAGCCATGGGAGTTTCAGCTTAACAATTAACATGGCTCAGCAAACACCTAATTTGATCCCAATTCCATTTGCTCCTCTTTTTTTCCTCTGAACAAACAAACAAAAAACACCAATGAACTTTTATTGCTGGGTACCAATACCGGTACCATAAAGTCCAGATGTTTGGATGTTCCCCATAAAAGCTTCAAAAACCTCATCTGTTATTGTCAATAATTGCTTCCATTCCAGTGGGGATAGTCTGTGGTGACAGGAACTACTGGTTGGAGGGTACAAACTGGGTCTTTGTTGGAAATGCTGCACCCAGTCACAGCCAGTAAATTACTTTAATTTGTACCAGCCTCCTAGAGCCAGACTGCACACAGAACTGCTCAGACCAGAGCCTGGATGCTGCCATCATTCTAACAAGTCCATACCACAACCGAAGCATAACAACTGCTCATCCTTTACCTACTTCTTGAAGTAAAACATAAAATACTTCCCAATTTTTATGCATTAAAACCTTCTCAGAACAACAAAGCCTCATCCATTGCAAAAGCCTTCCAGTGGAAGGAAATTATGATAAGCTGGAGGGTTCTGCTATAAAGAATTGCACAAAGTTCCAGGATGAACTACCTACACAGCAATAAAACTCCACTTTGATGGAGCATGGTTAAGGCTTCAGCAGCAGCCTGGCTGCTGAATCAGCAGCAAGCGCTTCAGTGCAGCTAGTAATTCCTGTCTGGAGAATGAATAACACTTGTTACTTTATTACTAACAGAACTTCTTAAAATATTATTTTAGGTGTAAGCCGTGAATATGAAGGAGACATATTCACTCAAAACTTTCAGGTCATGTTCAGAATCAGGAGCAGGCAAGAGCCTTCTTGGCACAGTACCTTTGGTATCACTCTCGAGCTGCATGGGTGAATGAACCAGCACTGAAGTGGCAATTCAGCATTTGCTGCTACAGAAATGCACTTAACAGATCATAAATCCCCGGTGAAACTATTCTATGAGCACCTCACCTAATCTACTCTATTCACAGGGTGCTCCACCTTATTTTCTGTGCATTAATAGTGATTCACATGTCTACTGCAAATTTAAACAAATGGCCTTTCAGCTGAGAAGTTCCAGAAAAACCCACAGAACCCAGACTTGGAAGTTGAAAAGAAAAAACTATTATTTGTACATCAGGTCTGAAAATTTTGAACCCTTGTGAAAAATAAATTTCCCAGTGGAATTCAGATTAACAATACCAGCAAATGCAGCAGCAAGACCAGCCTTTCTCCCTCTTTGCCCTCAAAGTTTCAGCCCTGAATTTCTTGAAGCTCCTGGAGAAGAAACATTCCTTCACCTTCTGACATCTTTGCAGCCCAGGATAACACCCAGCTGGGGGAGAGTGAGGCCACACAGCCACGACAGCATCCCAGGAAGGGCAGCGTGGTCTGCCATGGACAGACAAATCAGCTCTTTCTTCCTCAAGAAGGAATTATTTTATTATTCTTTTCCACAAAATACTGATATTTGAGTTTGTTCTTTTCTGTGTCTAAGCAGGTCAAGTGTCCACAGTGTTGGCAGGTGACACAAATTACTGGGGTTGCTAAAGCCGTGTTCACATGAAGCCAAAAGCTGATTCTGTTGATCTTTGGCACAGCTTTGCCACGGGCTATGGCGGGTTTCAGCGCAGAGGGATCCTACCTTAAAAAGAAAGCCCATGAGGAAGAATATAAGGACATTTTCTGCTCCTCTCTTCTTAAATCTTGTGATATCTTCTGTGCCCCTATGGAGCCTATAGCACCACGACACTAAATAAGTGATGACATTTCTCCAGAGAAAGTGGCAACCATCTCTGCCCCAGTAAAGTCTGAGGAGGGAAAATCTGATACATGTCAAGCAAAATTATGGATAACTGAAAACATGAAGCTCAACAAGAGCATATGATGAATAGGAGAGGGAAAAGAAAGGTCAGCACTATTAATGACTGCTGGCCTTAGATACCTCTAAAACACATTTGAACTGGCCAGAAACATGACTTTGCTGCATCCGTATGGATGCTGGCAGATGTGGAGCCAGCCAGGGTGCTTCACAGGTATAGTTAATCATGAATCCAACTAACTAAGAGCTGGAGATTAACCACTCCTACCCTGCTACTGACTCACAGGAGGCCTCTTTTCTTCCCCCTGACATTTTTGAGAAATGCTGAGAGCTCCCCACTCTTGCCTCAGCTTTTTGTTTTCCTGGTTCACTTTGAAGAATCTACAGAGACACAACAAGGAGAGAGTCCAGACTGTCAGGTAGTCTCTGGCAATGACAGCAGAGAGCAAGGTGAGCCAAAGCGAGAGAAGGGACCTGCTGGGATGACAAATGCTGAGTATTTTCCTAATAAAAAGAACAATCTCCCAAGATAAAACTGTAATACTGATTAACAGCCACACACACTATAATGTTTGCACAGGAAAGCTCAGAGAGGTAGGTGTGCAAAGAATAAAGTAAAGCAACATTCTCTAGACCTGTTTTCAATGAAATTTGGATTAGCATCATATTAAATACTTTAGACAGCTCTACGGCCAGACCAGTGTTAAACCAGAGTTAACTGGCTGACAATCAAGCTGCAACATTAAAGCTATGTCCAATGAATGCTTCCTCTTGGCAGTGACCTTACACTGAGTGCCCAGAGAAAAGCTTCAGCTCTGCAAAACTTTACAGAAAGCCAGACCCAGAGGTGAACTTAGAGAAGCAGAGACATTCCTCTGAGGAAGGCTTTCTGTCTGGCACACAAAGACACTGCTGTGCTGGGGCATTTTGCACTGTGTGTTCCAGCAAGGAAGAGCAATGAGGAGTATGAAGTGGTCCATAGTGGCAAGAATCGCTGATGTTGCCACGTAGGCTTTTTTTTTTTTGAAAGAAAGAAAAGAGTAAGAAAACCCTCCTACACAACTGAAGTGAATGCAGAATGAAGTCATTGTAAGAGAGTGCCATGGGATGCAGCCTCTCTCCCTGAGCGGCTCTGAAAGATTGAGGCTGAGTGGCTCACGCCCTGTCTGTGCTGAGCCTTTCCATCAATGAACACAGACCTGGCTATGTGAGCAACCCAACCTTCCGCTCCTCCTTCAGCAGCAAAGCACAGCCTGCCTGGGAGCCACACGCCAGCGTTTGTCACTGACACCCACTCCGTACAACTGGGTTGTGAGAAGCAACCTGGATAAGGGAGCGTTGTTTCTTTTCCTTGACTCTGACTCCGAGCTGCCAGCAAGCCCTGCCTTTTCTGGGATCCAGGGAGGGCTTATGGGAGGCAGCAGAAGTAGGGCACGGGGTGAAGAAGAAAGTCTGGCTAAAATAGTAAGAGAAGAAAAATCAAGATGAAAAGCACTTGTAGTCTTTCATTCCAAGGAAACGACCCGATTCTGGAAATGAGATGCATATCTCTGTATGCCTCCTGAAAGGAGTTACCATATGTTCTAAAAGTAGGATATAATATTTGAGCTGTAAAAGCCAAATCAGCTTGAGAAACAGACGGCATTACAATGCTTTAGCAGAACAGGCCCCACATAACAATATGCCAACAAACTCATTTTCTAGAATGGCACTAGGAAAATATTTGCAAAATCTGAAACCCATTCCCTAAATACAGCATTTGGTTCTTCCAGAAAAATGGGAAAAAAGTGACACATGTGACAGAATTGGGGAATTTTAAGTAGCTATTCATATTCTTTGATTTTTTTTCCTTGCTTTTCTCCATAATCTAAGCGTGGATAGTCAGTTTTGCTGCTCTTTTTTAAACCTGACCTCAAATTCCTTCAGCAGTCAAGTCATTCTTGTTCCTCCTTGATTGCTGGAGGGACAAACTCCCATTGCCCAGCCAGGTCACCTCTGAATACTAATCACAGCATTTCAGTTTTCTGCTCTGACCTCATGGGCACATGTCAATATTAACAGCCTCATTTCCAGAGGTACTGAATACATAAAACACACTAAATGCAGATATTGTCAAAACACTAGAATTTTGATGGTGCTTTTTCAATTATTTTTTTCCTCACAAGTATCTCTATCGCATACAAAATGTTGGCCTTTCTGGAAGAAACCAGCTAAAAATAAAAATGGGTTCATCTGAAGATCTGTCCAAAGCCTGTGCCACCTGCTTTGGCCCATTCTCCAGCGTGGCTGGATGAAACACACTCAGGTGCACCAGTGTCTCACCAAAGAAAAATAAATTAAGTTTTTCCTCTGCAATATATCCACTTAGAGAGGGCTACAGATTCATTTTCCAGCTTGCACCAGCAATTTCCCAGAAACAAGATTTTCCAAGAAACAAACAAAACAGAAACAAGACTTGCTGTGGTCTCGCTGTAGCAAGTAAAGGTCTTGTTCCTACTACACTATTTCCAAAGAGCACAACTAAGCTTAACCTCAGGTAGACCCGACTTTTTTTCTATCTTAAATAAAATTACACATTTGTGTAAATATAGAACAGACACCAAACTACTAGCATACAGTACAGAAAAGAAGCACACAGGCAACAATGCTTTGTGATTTAAAAAGTCGGGCTCTCAAAGCTGAAAATAATTATGAGCTAAATCTGTTGGGAAAAAACATTTAAATGGAAAAACATGTATAACAGTTGGGAGCTGTTGAAGCACACTTTACAAGAGGCAGAAAAAGCCACAAAAATTGAATAAGAAGGTCACACTGGTTTAGAAAACAACCTGGCTTATAGGGAAAGTGACTGCAGCTTTTTTCAATTTCATCTTGTAGACAAAGGGAAAACAAGATCTAAGCAACTGGACCAGTTCTGCTTAATTATTCCAACTGCAGATATTTTTGTTTTATTTTTAGTCTACCATTGGAAGTGTCTTCTGAGGGTTGGAGGATATTCTCCATCCCTGGAAAATGTTACATCAAGATTGAATGTTTTCTCTTGAAAAAAACATGTTCAAGTTTAAAGAGAAATTGATTCAAACTAGTTCTATAATGTCCTGAGCTAGTACTTGGAAATGTAATTTAGGAAGATACTGTTGAATAGTCTGGTAAAGTAGCTGGAAGAATGGGGGAGCCAACAGCAATTTAAAAGAGTTCAGAACAAAATGATGCAATGAACTGAATCTTTTCAATTGTTCAGTTGACCAAGAACCTCCACAAGTGAAGAAAACCTCTGTGGTAAAAGGAGAGCGTTAACATGACTGTTCTGTTGTAAAAGCAATTCCATACATTGGGGCATAGCATTCAATAGCATTGTGGGCCTTCCTTTTGTGCAGGAAATGGAACTGAAATTCTAAAGTAAGATTTTACAGCACTGACAGAGTAAATGAGCTGGCTGAAGCAAGCAAGAACTACGGCAGTCCCATTTGTTATGGTTTTAAATAAAGTACTACTATATCTTACTGGCAAAACCCAAAACTAAGAGTGAATGAGAGCAACATTACTGTTCACTTCTCCACATACGGTCATGTAAAACAAAAATGTTCTGATTCTCTGTCTCTTCCACGTGGAGCAACCCTTCTCTTTTGTAACCTCCACATAAAGGCTGGTCAATGGCAACATCTAAAATATCAAAAAACTGACATTCAAAACAAAAAAATTAGTAACTTGAATAGCTTTGGTCCCCAACATAAATTTAATACCTCATATAAAGCAAGTTTGGCAATAAAAAAAGTACACGAAAAAACTTACTAGGCTCTGCAACAAACATGTTTTTTGCCTTGGTCACACGGTCTTGTTTTCCTAATGAGTTTAGGAGTGCCTGTGTCATGTTTATGCCACCCCAACTTCCCCCCAAGAAACAAATATGAATATCACAGATGGTAAAATCCACATTTTCTCAAACAGGAAATAGATGTTTATACGTGGCATATAGCAAAACATATATTTCCAGAAACAACAGCTACAAGATTTAGACTTACTGGTACAGGAATTTTTAATGGAAAACACATTTTTGGGGATAAGAATTTTAATTACAAAGAAACAGCATACAAGTTGCTCCTTTAGATTTAAAGCAGAGCAGTTCTGCATCAGAATCAAAAAGACATGGTCTCTTTTGGTGAAAACCAGAATTTGGAATAAAGAGAGAAACTCTTAACTTAGGCATATGGCAGGTTAGACATTTCCCATGGAATGCTTTTGATCACAAAATGGCATTTGTCAAAATGAAGACATTCCTCAGGAACTTGACATTTCTGCAGAAATCAGACATAGCCTTTTCCATCACGCCTCAGCCTGCCAGGCTACTCCTGCCCACTGTTCTTAAGTTTCCAAGCTCAGTCAGACAAGCCCTTCTGCCCACATGCTTCCCGTCTCTCCCTTCCTTACACTCTTTAGACAATACATACTGCTGAATTAAGAATTAGCACACCAGTCTGGAGGAGGTGGCTTACAAAAGGCTACAAACACCCAGCCTTGATCTTCACCTTGCAAACAAAAGGGGAACCAAAGCACCAGTTCAGTTTTGAAAACACAAAAACTCGGTACCTCCAGAATGAAGTTTCACAGATTCTGGTTTGGTAGAAAAGGAAATACAGGCCTTTTTGGCAAGCAAAGCCTCCTTTATGTGAGTTGCAGGCATCTCGCCCCAAAAACAATTATCTGGAAAATACAAGACCAGAAGTGGTCAAAATAAGAGTTTCCCAGAATTCAAAGTTGAAGGAAACACTACTTTCGTTCCCATTAACATTACTCTTTCCACCAACAGACTTGGCGTCTTTCTTGCATATCCACAATGAAGGGCTTTTGTGAAAGATTAACAGGAAAAGCAGAGATGAAACGTTTAATCAGGTTTTCCTGATGGCTTTGGGATCATGGGGTTTTCCCCATTTTTACAGGACACAAGTAGACCTGACCATGCTTTATGCCCATTTTTGCTGGTAAGTGTTGCCTCTCCAGACTCACAGGGTTCTAAGCAATTTGCAGTTCTGCCAGGCAATCTGCACGCTCAGGCATCAGCTTCACTGTCCTTGCCACTAAAACCAACAGCCACTTTATTTTTTAAATTATTTTGATTAGCGTTCAGATGATCCAGCTAAAGACAACAAGAGATGCAATGGAAAGCAATAAAAACCAGCATTAATTGTCTAAATACCAATTCTTCCTCAAGTTTTTATTCTTTAATTTTTGAGAGCTCTCCTTGTACTTTCTCGGTTGGTTTGGCAACAAACATTTTTCAGCCCCATTTAATCAAATGCATTTGGATGGAGGTCTCTAACACTGACTCTGAAATTGAAAGCTCTAATCAGCTTATCCTCAAATTCATTTTTATGCTTCTCTCACTTTTGGGAATGCATAGTTAAAGCTCTGGAATTTCTGCAGAGCTGAAAGACTTTTTAAGCAAGTCGGGCACACTGAAGCCTCTTGCACTCCATCTACAACTGGAGGGGAAAAACAAGTTGTAGAGGTCTAAACTGATCTAGCAAGAGATGCAAGGCAGCACAGTATGGGCCTCACATTTCTGCTGAGTGAATGTCACTGAGGTTCCTGCCTTTATGTTACTCTGGGACTTCCAAAAGCTCTACCTCCACTCATTAAGTCATCAGGAGTTTTTCCGCTGACTTGAAAGGACTTTGGGTCAGAACCTCCCAGCTTGGCAAGAAAAGATGTCAGACCTATAGCATGCAAAAGGTATAGCTATTTATCAAAGGAGCAATCCAGGATAATGCACTGTTCCTGCTGGAACACAGTCCCACTGCCCCACTTTTAGAGTCTGAACCAGGGCAGATGAACAAAGAAGGAACTTCAGAAGACAGGTAGGATTTTAAATGGAATAGAGCATAATGCACAACAGATGAACAGTTCACAGAGGGGACTCAAAATCCCAAGTCTCCTCCAGACAGGAGCTGCACTGTTGTCCCCAGCTTTGTGCACTCACATTCCCCTGCTAACAAACCCCATGGTGAGACTTCGGATTCCTACAAATAAACTCTGCTGCTGTTTCTGAGTGAGTCCAGGTAAATCCACCACCTTTGGCACGTGTTTTTTCACACTTCCGTCCTGAGAGTTTTAATATCATATACCAAAATATAAATTTATTGGTCTAATTTTACTTTTCTTTGGTTTTGGCTTCTCCTTTAAGACACAGCCGGATTGATCATTAGGCTTTTAAAAGGAGCTCAGGAAAGGGGTCCTTTTATGATACTGTGCTCCCCTGGCCCTGCATTTCCCCACCTCTGCTCAGACTCAGAAGTTCCATTCAAACAAGGTGCATCCACAGCTGTGTATTAACACAAACCCACACTGCCAGCACATGAATGGCAGATGCATCTACACAGGCTGACAATTGATTTACTCATAATTTGCAATCCCTTGCAAAGGAACTAGACTTCCTAGCAATCAATGAGAAAATAACCTTGTTAGCAAATAAGCCAAGGTTCTTTTAAATTAATCAGTTCTTTTTCATCCAAACAGTATAGAGAATGAAAAAGATGATGACATTTTACATGACCTATAAAAAGTACTGTTTCTATTTTAAGCTCTCCTTCGTATGGGTGCCAGGATGATTATGTTTTGTTTACTGGACAAAATAATCTCTTATTTGTTAAGGCTTGAATGCAATTTTATACAGTACAAAATCTTATCTTCTATTGTCTTAATTATCATCTGGAGGGTTGAAACATGAGATGATGGCAGAGAACAAAATGAATATTAATGTGTTCTCGCTGCAATTTAAAGAGAAAGGACTCAGGATTTTCTTTTGCCCATGTGTTTAGCAGCACATGCTTTAGCAGCAGACTAGTGACTGATATGCCATTTAGCTGTTATTGTTTCTCCAAGTAGCACGCAGAAAAGACACCAACATTTTGCAGACTCCCTGCATTCCCAGTGTTCGAACACGCTTTTCCTCTGATTTCCTTTTATATCATTTGCTCAAAAGTTTAAAAACGTGTCCTGATTAGAGGGGTGTGCAAGGATTTGCCACTGTTTTTAAAGTTCTTTGTATGACACCTTTGTCACCTACAGCATGTTCTCGTGCCAGTGTGAAAGTAGAGGCAGCAGGAGCCTCTTCTCTCGTTTGCCTCATTTGCATCCTAATACTAGAGGAAAGAGGTGTGTGGAGCCCGGGAGGAGATGGGAAAAACGAAAGTTTTGGATGATAAACAGTGCACAGTGACACTAGTGGGTTTTGTACCTTTCCAGGTAGAAATGAAAGGGAGCTCAGTGTGCTGATTATAAATTAAAACAAGCATAATGCACGGCCTGACCAGTTCAGAGTGACTCCAAAAGCATCAACGGGGATTGAAAAAGAGAGCGCTTAGATGCAATTTAATTCTTTTGCAGTTTCATCCTCCTGTATCAGCAATGGTCTTTCCAGTGGAAGGAAAAAAAAAAAGGGGGAGAACTGTAAAGTTTATTCCCCTTTTTTTTTTGAACAATAAGAGGAACTGAATGGGACTTTGTTTTGGGGGCTTCATACGCACTGTTAGAAACTTAAAATAATAAGTAAAAATCAAGAGACAAAAATATCAATTAGAAGAAGATTGGTTTCCAATTTTGTGCTATGACAATCAAGCTATACTGACAAAAAAAAAATAAATCTGTATTTCAGGCAGAGAAATTTAAGCTACCTGATAACATAGAAACAAAGAGTTTGCATAGCTTATAAATATAATTCCTTTTTAATTTACTTTTGATGCAAAACGAAAATGCACTGAGGTATATGTGTCTCTATGGCATCCTGCACCCATGAGGAAAGCAAAGCAAACATTTCAGGTGTGACTTGGCCCTTGTAGAGTCCAGAGTCAGCTGCAAACACAGCAACGATGAGTCAAAAAATCCTTTCCCCCAAAGCTGCTTTATGCCATGACTATTTTCAGGCCAAGGTTGGGTACATCTAAACAACTGCATCATAATCTTTTTTTTCTCTTTGGGGTTCTTTTAGTTTGTTTTAACTGCTTTGCAAAATCCCCAAATGCATAATTCTGCTTTAGCAGCTCCAAATTCAATCAAGTGGATTAACTTCACGCCCACCTAAGCAGTGTTCAGAATATGAAAACATTCATCATCCAAGTGTTTCTGTTGCAGCCTGGATTCACTGAAGGACGAGCCAAAAGGAAGACAGCGCTGTGCACACATTGTGTCACCTGGGGCAGGAACACTCTGTGCTAGCACATCTCCTACAGCCAAGGAGCCTCCTCTGACCCACAGACTCCTCCAATACATTCACCATGTAGAATTATGAGAATCAAAGGTAAGAAAGTGGGTTTTAAAGGTATTAGAAGTTTGAGGAAACTGCTCCAATAAACCACAGGAGAGTGTGAATTAAGTGCTAATCACTCCCACCAGTCCACTCAAACCCAGCAGGAGGTGAGTGGATGGAACCTGAGGCTTCTCACAGCTCCAATTTGCGGGTGTGGGAGGATGGACGATGGTTAGGGTTTGCAGTGGCCTGTCCAGAACCAGCCTCCCCCATGGCACCAGCACTGCACTCACAGGGCAGAGCCCTGAGCCCTTCCCTCCATGGAAAAACTCCACACTGTCCTTCTGCAAGAACTCGCATACAAAAGTCCTCCTGCTACATTTCCAAACTGTTTAAACACGCCACAGCCTGTGCAGAACACAAATACTTTCTGTTTATTGGATGACATAGGACGTTCCTACCTGAGCACTACAAATAATGATCAATACCTCTGTGCATACAATGCTACTTGCTATAATCAAAGAATAAGGCTACTCAAAAATATCCATCTAAAGTAAAAAAAAAAACAAAAACCACCTGACAAAGATAAAAAAGACACACAAAAAAAAGAATTAACAGCCAAACACAACTGAGAGTGCAGTTAAGTTGACTAAGGTAAACCAAGAGCAAAATATATCTGACAAATGATCAAATCATACTGCCTAGCAGATTAGTGTCTACTGAACAGAAGGGCTGAAGAACAGACACTCCAGTGTGATAGCAATAAAGCAGACTCTAATGAAATGATAAGCCATTTATGTAAAGTATTCATGGCTATGACAATTCATTTACACAAGCTGAAAACTGGGTAGAAATTTGTTAAAATGCAAATACAATAGTAACCTATTGACACAGGGTCAAAATGTGAAGGGGACAATCAAGTTCAGGACACCAGAGCTACAACTACTGCAGTGCTCTTATAACAACATTTTTCTCTTTCCATTGTGATTTTCCATCAAAAGGTAGATCTAAGGAACTCATTAACATAAAGAAAACCAAATCAGACCTTACTGAAAAGGAAATAACAAATATGCATCTTATAATTTGAATTAAGATTTTCTGCTGGAGAATGCCTTTATCTTTCCAGGCAAAGCAGCAAAGAGATTTTGTAGAATTTAATTGAGAAATAAGGCACACAAAAGGGCTGCGTATATCCATATCTCAGTGGAAGATACAGAGTAGAAATAAGTCCTCTGGACAAAAATGAGCATTGCACATCAAACAATACTGCCAAGTGCTACTGCTTACCTACGAAATACCATATTTAAATCTGTTTCTAAGGAAACTCACATTGCATTAAGCTTAAAAGCAGTTGCTTTTAAGTTACTAGAGATATGATACACTAAACATTAATATATCTCTGCCAAAGCAAAAGGAAGTACTTGTATTTCATTTTGAAAGTCATTGATCTGGTTAAGACATTGGTATATTGACCAACAGGTTTAATTTTGAAAGGATTTGAGCAGCTTTACTGTCCAGCAGCCATAAATAATTCTGTGCTTGAATACTTTTTATAGAAGTACATGTAGCAGGGCACCACTGCAACCCACAGAGCACAGGTCATTACTCTCACTAGCTTTATCACATGGCCAAATTAATGCAGGCTAAACAAACTGCACACTTCTCTCATCTGACTTCTTTTGCTCTCTCTCTCTGTATATACACAAATACATTTTTTTTTTCTGAAACATTTCGGTTTTCATAAGCAACACAACAAATTGTTTTGATCTTCTTATGAGCAGAAAACAAATGGATTAGGGATTCTCCCTGTGCCCAAGAGCATGCATGCAAGAGAAGCTTTTGAACACTTCTGCATCCCTTCAACAATCTGTTTCAATAAGAATTCACCTTTTGCTTCAGCCAGACTGCTTAAAGAAAAATCTGTTCAACCCTGCAAGCACTACAGCTCACACAACAGGAGGAACTGCAAATATCAGGAGAAGGTTGACTTGACTTGACTGATAAAAAGAACTAACGTGGGAGTGTTAAATGCACGCATGCAAACATACACAAAACTATTAACTCATTTATTTGGGATCATGCTTTGTTTCCTCTGTAAAGAGCATAAAATGTGAGAGAGGACTGCAGGTGTTCAAGGGGAAACCAGAAAGAGATACCTGACAGGTTTCAGTTCAGTTCTTCTATCAGCTATTCCAGGAACTTATTAATGTCAAAGGAGTTATGTCTGCATAAGCGAGAGGAGAGTCAAGGCACCAGTGTAAGCTGCCTGCACTGAAGACAGCAGCCTGCTGTGGTTGTCAGCACCAGGAAATCACATGTCTCTGGATGGTGTCTTCTACAACTTTTTCTTTGTAATTCCTTGCAATGGATTTTCTCCTCTTTTGCATTTTACAGCTTAAAACTCTATAAAGCTTGCCAACTCCACCTTGGTTTTTCCTTCCTGGTAAATCATTAGAAATGACTGAAATAGTTCCGTACAAATAAACTCACTGCCAACCCTTCAACTCCCATTAAATACCATTCTGAGGATTATGTGCTCTGAAAATGGAAATTGTAGCCAACGCCTTCCTCTTCGAAGTACTCCACCTAACCAAAGCAGCAGACTTGATATTAAGCAAATTCCTGATTTCACAATGGATTTGCAATTAAATATCACAGGAAACATTTTTTTTGCAGTTTGACTTCAAATATGGTATGTGTCACAGTGTTGTGGTGGAACTGAAAATAGAAAAGATGAAAACAGCATGGCTTGTCATCACTTCCATAATTTCATTGAGAAAATATTTCAGAAATATAAAACTGAATGGATGGAGTTTAGGAAGACAAGGTTCTTTTTATTCAGTTTAGACAGAGCAGAGCGGCAAGAAAAACTATTGGATAAACTTCTCAACTACACTGAGGTTCCTCAGGGGTTTGAGTGTGCCCTTCAGCCTGCTGCTTTCTGGAAAGCTCCAGGCTGCCAAGTGAGTGATTGCTATTCCTATGGACCCTTCTGGGACCACAGAGCCTCCTTTTACTGGTGTGCTTCAAATGTCCTGTTCCCCTTGCTAATACGTGATATAATGGTCCACAACTCAGACAAAAATAATCCCTGCTGTTTAAGTACACAGTGACCACAGAAGTGTATGACAGAACCTCTAAGACAGATACAAGTACATGATAATGAGGACAGAATCTTGAAATGTAAAGGACACCTTTTCACAAACTACTTTTCCCCCTTTTTTTTTTTTTTCTGAGAGAGACAGGATATTTTTCAAAAATACCACATATAATTTATCCCGCTTTTAACTTACTCTGCCTTTCTTTTCTTTACCCAACTCTCCTGCCTGCTCAGATCAGAAGTTCAATGAACTCTCAGCCATCTTTCAACATCATTCCTGCAGTCCCAAGCACCCTGAGCCTGATATGATACCAGTGGCAGTATCCACAATACAAATATACAGATATATACGTGCTACATGCACACACACAATTTTCTTCTTCTTAAGGATAGAAACTTATTTTGTGCTTGGATTTGTATCTGTTCTATCTTCCCCAAAATATAATCAGACATTTCAGAAATAACAAGGATCTTGGGAAACCCAAATAACCACTGCTGTGCATCCTCACATGACTGTGCACAATGGTTCCATCAGAGGCCAGTACCAGACTCCACAGCCTGTTTGCTTTGCTTTACAGAACCTAAAATAACCACAAAGAGCAAATGCCAAGAGTTACTGTTATTACCATATGTAAAGTGCAGAACAAAATAATTTCCCAGTTTTGCTATGAAGAGAGCATGATTCTAGGATTACAGCTTTTGTGCCGAACAGCATCTCTGAAATTAAAAGCAATTCAAAGTAGAACCATCTAATAAAACAATGAAGACAAAGTAAAACAATTCTGCTGTAGCAACATAAAACGGCATACCATACAAACTGGCTGAGGCATAAAGGCAGAATGTATCCCAGCCTTAATGTTAGAGAAGGTGGTTAAAATAGCTGAAAAGCTTATATCTTCTTCCTTGTAACTTATTCAAGATCTGAGAACATCTTGAGTTCCCTATTAGCTGCAGTAAAAATGCTGCTAATAAAAGGACACAGAAAATTACTAACATGAGTTTGAAACTTTTGTCCCCAATTGCAGGATTCAAGTCACATCTGTTACTTCAATGATCAAAAAACCTCATAACATCACTATGTTAAGCTCCCATTTTTTTAATATACATGAACATATACTGTGGTTATAACCTGTTAGGAAGTCATGTCTGTAATATGCCTTATGGACATTAATGCAATGTATTCTTACATGTAGAAGCACACATCATTATATATATGAAAAATTTTGATTCAGGACATGTGGAACATTTGCAGACAGAAGAGGAGGTGAAAACAGACCAAAGGAAACCACTTGATTGCCCAACCCAAGTGATTTTACATTCCTGGCCTTGGAACAGCCATTGCAGAGAACAGCAGGGTCAGCAGTGGTCATAGAGAGCACTCAATGAGTGCTGAGGGCACAGATCAGTTCTAAAACATTTTGTGAACATATTCTTTCATTTAGAGTTCATCCTCTCAGTGTGGGTTTTATCATACAGCACTATAATGATTTATTAGGCTAAAAATTATTTCAAGACCAAAGACTAGAACTGTGCATTGAAATGCAACCATGAAAATCTCAAAATCTGTCAACAAATGAAGCTCATTTGGAAGAAATTGAATACAAAGGGCATCTATGAAACCACTCATAGAGCAGCAGGGAATTGGTGCTATGGCAAGAACTTGAAAGTAACTGCCAATGTGGGATTTCACATGTGTGCACCATGTCCTGGAGTGCATCAGGCAAAGCATCATCAGCTGGTCAGGGGAGGTGATTGTTCCACTCTGGAGCAGCCTTAGCACTACAATATAAAAAAGACATTAAGCCATTATAGAAGCTCCTTTGAGAAGTGGCTGAGGGCACTCGGTTTGTTCAGCGTGGAGGAGACTAAGGAGAGACCTCACTGTGTTCTGCAACACCCTCATGAGGGGCAGTGGAGGGCCAAATACACACTTCTCCAGTCTCAAGATCACTGACATGACCCAAGGAAACAGCATGAAGCTGAGGCAGGGGAGGTTTAGGCTGTTTATCAGGACAAGGTTTTTCACCCAGAGGGTGGCTGAGCACTGGAACAGGCTCCCCAGGGCAGGGGTCACAACACCAAGCCTGAGTTTAGTAAAGTGTTTGGACAAGGCTCTCAGGCACATGGTGAGATTTTCAAGAGTGTCCTGTGCAGGGCCTGGAGTTGGACTCGATGATCCTGAGGGGTCCCTTCCAACTCAGCATATTCTGTGATTGAAAGCCATGTAACCCTGGGGGTCTCAAGGCCAAACAGAGCTGTCTCCCTGAATGGGAATCCAACCCCACCACTCTGTCACCAGGTTTAGCCTGCAGCTAACTAGGAGAACGTTCAGAGAGGCATCAGGCACACCGTGTCTGGTAAGGGCAAGGAATCAATCCAGGTACAGATTATGCCTTTTCTTTTTCATGCCATCTCAAGTTTTGCTTGGCTAGAGGGGTAACTAAATAAAAGCAACCAGTGGCAAAGTAAAAAACTAGGAAATTCATCTAAGTAGAGCACAGTAAAATATTGCAGAACAGGCAGCAAAATTGTCATTTTCTCCCTCTACATGACTGGGTGGACATCACCCTCCATCTGCCTCTGTGGTAAGAGGGGATGATGCCACCATCCAGAAAATACAGCCAGAGACATTCATTGCTGTTGCAATGTCAGTATTTCTGGCCATCTATCTTTCTTACCACACAGATGAGAAGTTCTAGGTGGTTCAACTGCCTCCTTTGGTCACCCAAAAACTTACAACAGTTACCAAGAGGCCATATTTAACACTCTGGCACTGCTATACTGCTGTTAACCCAACCGATTGTGTAACTCCACATTATCTGAACACAAGCTAGCAGAAATGCATGGCATTTTTAAAGAAAAGCCATCCATCCCCACTCCTTTGCTAAAATAAATTTGGCCAGCGCTCAAAGTAACAACAGGCCAAGACAGATCCGAACTCTTTGAAGATATTGATTCACAGTTCAGTTGCCTCAAGGACTTTTTTACTTGTAACAACCTTCAATAAAATGAGCACCAATTTTTTTCTGTAATGCAAACTGTCAACTTCTGGAGGGCAAAAGCTCAGTTTCCCACATTTTTCTCCCTTTATTGAAGGCAAGGGGCTTTGTCCTACTGAAGCATGGCTGGGAATGATTTGGTTGTCAGTCCAATTCACTACCAGTTGCAAGAGAAGAACCACTGCTTTTTCAAAACTTTTTTGACGTTTTCCAAAAGGTAAAAAAGGCTTTATATTTTCTGGGTAAGCAGGTTAAAGTCAGAACATAGAAGTTTTACTACAATACTGCCCCTTTACACAAGCAAAAGCACCACAGTTTGAATCCAGGCTGCCATTGCACATGCACTGCTATTCTATTTAATATTCTTTTCATGGCTCTTCTAAGTACATTTGATCTCTTTGATAGCTTCTTGGCAATACTTTTTCATTAGAATCATTATCTAAAAATCTTTTAATTTTTGTTTTAATACACATAAATTTACTGCAAAGCTGACTTAAATACTACTAAAGCCACTTGGAATAAGGAACTCAAATGTACTAAATTCTACAAATTCTACCTGCTGAATACAACTTTTTGAACTGTAGATTAGATGAAATAAAGATGACAAGGAGCACATCAGTATTCTTGGTCAGTAATGGAAAGTTACTTTTCCCCTTCCCTAGTAAGGATTTTACCTTAAACAAGTCATCAGGGATCTTCAGTCTGCATTTAATACTTAGACTTGTTCAGATGTTCACTTCACAAAAGAATCACAGGCTGTGAATAAACAGAATAATCTTCCAAGCTGAATTTATTGGCAGTGTTTTGTTTAACACTGACTTCTGGATCTCAAATCCAGAATTTTCAGCACATCACAAAAATTTGTAAAAACAGAAAATTAAGGTATACCCTAGAAAATACAAAGGCCTTAATTTGACAGATGCATTATCCAGACGATCTACTTCTGAAAGACTTGCTCTTCTGCAACCTGAAAAAAGGCAAAGAAACCAAGTTCCTGGGAAACCAAGATTAGAGTCACATCCAAGTCATTGGACTAACTGTGATATGACTCATTTTAAATTGTTTCCACTTATCTACACCCTTGGGTTTTGCTATGAGACACAGACTTTTTGATATTTGGTACCGATTGTCAATTCAAATTAGACTAAACCATAACAGCAAAGTCTGTGAGACCCTGGCTCGGAAGTCTTAGAAAAAACTACTTGATATACTTGAAAAATAAATAATATTCTGCTGCTTTAGAGAAGCCTGGGATGGGAAGAGCAGAGCTGTCATCTGCTAGAACAGAGATAAATTAACACGGCTCTGTCAGAGAGCCCAATATAGGACATTGTATTATGTACGGTCTCAGGATGTCTTAATAGCTTTTTGCTGTCCTAGAAGCTTATAGCTCAGCCCAAATTCCACACACATAATTCTTCATCCTACATAACGAGGTGATTGTTGCATCATTGACAAATGCAGAATAAAAATTCAGGCTTTGGCTATGAAATATGCTAACCAAGAATCAAAAATGATTAAACCCAAGCAACATGAGAGAACTGATTTACTTTGCAATCATGAAATGTTAAGTCATTTACATAGCAAGTGCAGAAACATCTCCAACAACTACACTAACATCTTGTCTTAAAACATTTCCCTACCCAGATGCTCTCATGTGAAAAGAATCAAGGCTGGAGTCTAAGTACTGGTCAAGGGAAAAGGAGAAGTGCGTGAAGGAGAAAGCTAAGACCAGACATCACACAACATTTAGTTGTAGTCTAACTGACAAAAACCCATTGTTGTTGCTTAGTGATCTATGGGTAATATCTATTTACTAAACTCCAGACTTACAGAAACATCTCTGTCAAGTTAATGATTTTTGCTGTTGTGAAGAACTAGAGCTTAACGTTAGAGGGATACTCAATCTGATTCTGCTGCTGGTACATTTTTAAACTTACACAGAAAAAAACCCATGTTAATATTTCTCAAAGTGTGACATGAAATCTTCCTTTCAGCAAAAGCTGCTATGTCATTCTGGGACACCCTCTGCAACAAAGCAACCCTATTTATACACTGCCTGAAAAGCACAGAAAAGTTAATTTAGCAGCTGTACCTGGGACTCCAGCTGTGCCCAAAGGTACAGCAAAGGTACAGCACAGCAGTGCTCAGGGACGTTGTGTGCCCTGGGCCATGACTGTCTATACTTATTAAGCTGTTAGAAGGGTCCCTGGCACAATTTTGGCCTGTGCCAACTATAATTTTCCCATGCAATGCCAGGCACAGTTTGAGAGCTGGCACCATTTCCAGTCCTATGGGAATGTTTTGTAGGTTAAGAGACTTTTAATGGTATGGATGTGGGTCATTCTGTACCAGCTGGCCTCAGTGTCCAAAGCCTTCACAGGCACAGTTACAAGCAGAGAGGTAACCTGTAAAACAATATTAATTGCAAAGTACGCATTTTTGGGGGGTGGGAGACGCTCCCTTTTCTTCCCCACAAAGTTCTTGAGACACCTCACAACACTGACAGTTAATAAATTTTTTTTAAATAAATTCAGAGTTTGTTCAATGACAGCAACTTCTAGTATTTATCTCTTGGAATGTCCTAGAAATTCAAGCTAAATAAACAAAAGCTTGTATCATTGCAAGTGCTCTGATAAATAGCTGCTGAAAATTTCAGTGCTTCTGATTCAGGAGAGCTTACAGAAGCAAAGGCGTTTATATTCTGAAGCTACATTTGTAAATTGTTCAAGCATCATACCATGACAACAATCTTATAGGATAAAATAATCTTTAATAACAGGGAGAGTAAGTCTATATTCATGCTTCTTGCTTCTAACAAGCATCAAAGCTGACTGTCCGTGTGACTCAATAGCAGTCTCTAAGTACTAGATTTAGAGCCATAATGCTGCAAACCCTCACAGATGCGAGCGGCTTGGCACAGACAAGCTGCCTCCCTTAACTACTTCTCATTCTCCTCCCATATCCCAGTCCTTCATGATACACTTTATGGACATATCTTACATCTTAATGGACCTTATTATTGTCAGTAGCACTCCCTGTAGAAATCTGCCCAGGAGCAATTTTTGCAGGATCACAGCATATTCGGCCACATTAAACAGAGTAAAACTAGTCTAGATGGAAAGAATTTCCAAATCCTGAATCCTCCATAGGGACTGTACTCCAGCTCAGGAAAATAATGAAGGGACACCTCAGAGCATGCAGGAGCAACACACACAAACACACTGTGTGTATGCAGACAGACAAACTCCTCAAGGATGGTAAAAGTCATTAAGTTCACTTTACAACAGTAAGTGGTTGTATACAGAGACAATGATGTGCACCAAATCACTTGGTGGCTTTGGAAGAACCCAGATCCCAGCAAGTCTCCTGTCCTCTTGGCCATGCTGCTCCCCAGGGCAGTGTGCCTCTCCCCTTAGCACCTCCTTCAGGACTCACCACTTTCTCCCTATCACAGCCCAAACACAAAACTGGGCTTAACCTTGTCTGAAACAGGTTCTAAGTTTCTTTCCCTCAGCTCAATTTCCAAACCTGGAAACTAAGCTTCTGCAGAGCTTTTAGTAGCGCTGTTGTTGCTGGAGAACAGAAACATCTTACAATAGAGGCAGCTACAGAAAAATCAAATGGCTTTTTTGCAGCCTACCCATGAAAAGAATTGAACCACAGCAACAAAGAGAAGAACTTATTACCATGGTTATTGCTGCTATTTCTAGACAACGTGAATGGGCTTTTTAGGCTTTCATGAGAGAATTTACAGACTCTGGGGCAAGCACACTGTTAGTAATTGCAGTTGCATTCTGCCACTTGAGTATTTTTGGCAATTGAACTGTCAGAAACCATTTGATAGAAAAATGTCTCCACATCATTAGTGCCAGCAAGGAGGATATTATGTGCCAAAGTATGAAGTGAAAAGTACTTCTGCTTTTACAAGTGAATCTTCTGCAGCTCACAGATTTCAAATCCCAACCCCCTTCCTGGCCCTTTACAGGACTAAACTTTGAGGTTGTCACACGTGCTACCAGCACCTTCAAAGGGCTTTTTGGCTTTACACGGCAAAATATGAGTGTGCTTTATTCAGATCCAATGGTCTGCCTCTCACCAGAAAAAGTACAATACTTCTTATAAACCACAGCCTTTCTCGGCAGATCACTGCAGTCTCTGTTCTCTCTTGTTTAGATCTTTTCTATCTCTAACAAAACATTTTAGTTTTCAGAGCTGTGGCTCTCAGCAAAGCCAATAAGAGCCGCAGGATGTTCAACATGTTTGAAAATTGCATTACTAAAAAAAGAGGCTCTGGAAACAGACTGGAAAATTCTGGGCTGCAAAATTAGAAGCTAAGTAAAATCAGATGAATTTTATAGTCTTCCAGGACTCTCTTCAGATCTCAGTGTTTGTCTTTTTTCTTATTATCCTTATTAAAACCAATTACTTACTATTGCTTTCTTAACTTGAAACACAGTAATTTCAACTGCCTGAAGTTTCCTCAGCTTGAACATTCAAGATGTTCCCCAGCATTTAGGTACCAGCTCTTTTCAATTTAGAAGCTTCTAATTACATTAGA
The DNA here is from genome assembly GCA_035583185.1 of Anabacerthia variegaticeps. NCBI lineage: Eukaryota > Metazoa > Chordata > Aves > Passeriformes > Furnariidae > Anabacerthia > Anabacerthia variegaticeps. The sequence goes on along the minus strand of JAWWEW010000023.1, from coordinate 6,354,740 downwards.
ACCATATGCACATTTGTCAAGATTTATGAATCAACACATCTCCACTCTGAGTAATGGGTTCCAATCACAAAGAAACTGCCCATCTTCATTTGATGTACTGTTTGTTCAGACCTTTCACCTCACTTTTGCTTAGTTTCTCATCTGCTGCATAGCTTGTGGACTAACAACAATGTTCTTTTAATGAGTGTGTGCATTCAGCAGTGAATTGCAGGAGTTGCAATCAACCAGAAACACATCCATTTCTACATCTATTCCTGTAAGGTTGCAGATCAGGAAAATAGGTGTTTCAGTGGGTTATTTCTGCTACCAGTGGCTCATATTTTCTCTAGTGAAAAATCAATAAAATTAAAAAATACATGAAATAAAACAAACAAAACCTTTTAATAAGGCAGACCATACAATGACTGGTTTTGCTGCTGCATACTGTAGGAATTTGGGAAAGCAAGTGATACTAATGTAAAATGAAAAGATATGCAGGATTTAAATGCTTCCAAGAAAGGGTATTTTGGCACTGGTGATTATACCTGCTACTGAATTGCACATTATGACTTCCATCCATTTTCTGCTGACAGTGATTGAACACAAAGTCTTGGCAGTAACTTTCTAAGCCATGGAACTCAGGCAGTTCATTTAAATTTATTTTAAATCTGAAAAATTTTAACCTGTCTTTGTTGATCACTGAGAATAATGCACAGTTCTTCCAATGGAAGGATGCTGTCTTGTTGCCAGCAGACTGAACTACTCTACTGTTTTGCCTTACCAGAGGATAAATTTTGCGAGAGGAACTGGATAAATGAACCAGGACATCTAGATTTGATAGTCAGTTCTGCCTCAGACTTCTTGTATGCACTTAATCTCCTTCAGCTTTAGTAAAATGGAGATAATACTATTTCCCCCTGATCCCGCCTGTCTGAGCTGGTGAGCTCTGCAAGGCAGAAGCACTCACTGCTGAGGCACTCCTGCCTAAAACAAAGGTCTATTTGCTTGAGAGCTCTGCCCCACCATCTCCTGCAGATGTTTGCAACACACAAGGAACTTCACTAACAAATTCCAAGGTCAGGAATGCTGCTGATTTTGCCTGGCTGACACTGAAGCAGTGGCTGTGTCATTGGAGGGGAGTGTGGCATCTCACTGAAAATGTAAAGTGTCCTGAGAAACTTAAGTGATATTAAGTATATAAATAAGCTACAAAGTTGGTTAAACATCTAAGGGTGTATACCAAAACATGCAACACTGAGACATACAATTCACATGTACATGGATGCAATTAAGTTTGGGCTCTGGAAAACCAAAAGGACAAAATTCAAATGCACAGCACTAACCGCAAACTGAACCAAGATTATATTTTAAACAGCAGTGGATTGAATCAAAATACATAATTCACAGTTTCTTCCTAATCCATTTCAAAGTGAAAGATTAATCAACAGAAATATTTCATTCCACCATTTATTTCTGCTTCTCGGAAGAAAACCACGCTTCATACCTCTCTCCTTTATTGCTTTGCAGAGCTGTAGGGCTCAACAGTGCTCATTGCCAGCTTACAGACTTTGCTTAGGCCTGTGCTAAGCACCTTCAAAACCAGACTGTAAATCACCCTGAGTCTGAATCTGGAATAGAAATGAATCTGCCTACAAAAGCAGAGTATCTGCTATACATTTCAGACCCTAAACTGCAAGTTAGGATGTAGCACTGGCACTTTTCAAACTCAGATTAGTTATGTCTTTGTTAATGAAATTTGATCTTTTCCCAACTTGAATTTGTTAACTCAAAGGCCAACATATGCAAAGTAGTTCAGGCTAAATTTTAGGCTTCTTCCTCATCCTTAAAAAACTCTCATAATTCACTTGCAAACAGCAGAGTCCAGTAACATGCCTAGGGTTTAGAGTTAGTTACCTTGGAAAAACTACAGCATAAGAGTGCTGGACGTACAGAGAGCAATATTTGACTTAAAATCAGTATTATCATGCTAGGAGCTCCCACTGAAATGCTCTTCTCTAAGGACTATAGTTCCTACCTGACCATTTCTAAACACTTTTAAAGCACTCCCAACTTTTTAAGAACTTTGCAGAAATTCACTATAAATCAAATGACAAGCCACATTAAAATCCCCCCAACTCTCCTTCATCCTATGCTCATTATAAGATACAGAGCAATAGCCAGGTTATGTTTTTTATAGTCCTGAGAGAAGACAAGATTGCCAGATATTTTCAAGGATTTTATTAGGAGTTTTATTAAAACATAGGATTTTATTAAGGGTTTGATTTGCAGTCAGATTCTTTCCTTTGCCAAAATAAGACATGGTATTTGCAGTTACCAACCACCAGAAAATGATGGGTGAGACAGAATTGCTCCTGTTCTACACTTGTGGATTGCATGCAGGGCTGATGTTGTGCAACCCCAGGCACGCTTGAAAGATAAACTGCAATTTTTGATGTACTGCCATCAGGTTTTCACTGAGTACCTTCCTCAGACTCTGGAAACAAATGCTGCTTTGTTTGGGAGCCTCGTGATCAATTGGGATGACTATTCTGTGGCTATTTCAGCTACGCTGCCCGTGTGCTTTGCTGAGCATGTGGCTTTGAAGAAAAGACATCTGTAACTCAGGAGAAATAGCTGATTGCGTGCCCTCTCCCAAACTAGCATGCCATTATTTATCTTGATAAACAGCCTCTCCACAGAGGGAAAAACAAGCCAGCTGCACTCTCAGTGCCCAACACTGTGGTGGCACCTCTGGACCCTGCTCCTGGCTGCCCTGTCCCACTGCTTCTCACCCACTGTCACTATCAAGTCAACACAGTGCCTTGTGTCCTGCCACCAGAGCCTGGTGTGAAACGACAGGATACAAGTTGCCCAAAATGCATCAGTTTGTTTACAGGCTGAACACAATTAAGACAAAGTCTGATGAAGAATGCACACAGCTTATGTGAAAGTATAATTGCTGCATCTCGACTCTGCCTTTCTGGCCAGACACCTGGAAACTCTTCTCAAAGGGGCGCACAGCTGCCACCAGTGGGGCTGGCTAACATTTCTGGCAGGACTGGTGGGAGTGAAAACAAACCACAGGCAACAGTCCAAGAAAGCTCTGCCAGCAACACTCCCCCTCACCATTCTCATGCTGGTGCTTTCCCCAATCCTGGTCTAAGACACAACCAAGCTCTCGATAAGAGGGACAGGCCAGCAGTGCTGCCTCAGGCTCACAGCACCTCTATTGCTCCATGATCAGAAATGCTGCTAAAACAAAAGAGACCCACATAGATTGCTCGGGAGATATTGAAGTCACCTTTCTTGTGCTTTTCAGGTCTCTGTTTCTGCCCCAGATATCTTTGGAGCAATCATTTGTGCTGCCTAAAGGCATTAGGGAGGGTCACGGCAATGCAGAGGGATGATTTGCACAAGCCTAGCCAGGGCAAGGCCCTCCCAGGTGTGGCATAAGGGACACCAATAACCAGGAAGGCATCTTCCATTCCCAGTCACGTACCAACAGACCCTGGATATCCCCTGTGTGGGGCATAAACAGTATCTTTTGCCATTTTCAGTCATCAGGGAGGATATGCTACACCCTGTGCTCTGCTTAGGGACAGAGTCCAACACAGCAAAGGACTGTGAACGATACTTATTTAATGACATCTTCCTCCTCCTCTGAGTAATTTATCTTGTCAGACTTGGGGCCAATTACTAACAAAATCTTTGACATGACAAATGTGCCATAGACTGTTACTGCTTCAAATAGAGCTAAAAGTGGCAAACTAGCACTCGAGCAGAGGGCATTCGTCAGGAAAAGCTGTCCCTGCTCTCAGCTCTTCGCTGTCAAGAACAGCAGCTAAACAGAGCCCACTTGCTTTGCAAAAATCACATTATAGCAGTCAGTTACCAGACAGCCCACTAAAGCTAACTCGAGCTAAGAAAGAAATTAACTCTTTTAATGACTAATTAACTTCTCAGCTAAATAGCTCAGCAAAGAGGTCTGATTTGGTGCATGTGAAACCACCAGAAAAAAAACCCCAGTAATATATTCCAGTACCTCAAGTATAAGGTGTGATGTTATGCCTCGAAGTCACAGAATAAGGTGTGAAGAGACAACTGTTAACAGAAGTAACTGGGTTTAACTTCCCAGCCTGTCCACCTCAAGTGACAGTAAATGAAATTACCAAAAGCTGCCTTTCCAAACAGCTACCACAGCTCAGCTGCTGAGCCACAGTCACAAATTTAAGACCAGTATCAAGTCAGCCAGATGACAATTAGATGTTGAGCTCCTGGTGTAGGAGAAAGCAAGTTACACTGCTTTTTTTTCAAAATTGATGCAGTGTAATACCCCATAGAAGGAGCTTGGGGACAGAGGTGAGTGCTTTAGAGAAATCCCACACTTCTGGAAAACTATTTGCAAAACAAGTTAGTTCTTTCCTGCTTGCATTCAGTATAAGTGAAGAGGGCAGGACTTGGCTTCACACAACAGTCCAGCTGAACTGGCAGTGGGAGGTTCAGGCCTCGCCTCCCTGTTGTGTCAAAATGCAGCATTAGGTCAAAGTTTTCAGTCCATGCTCTGTGTAGTCCCACAGTATGGAACAAAACAGCTCTCTGCTACTGCAGAACTTATATTTCCAACCAAAAACTTTTAGGTATCCATAAATCAAGAGAGACTAGAAGAAAAAAAACAAACAAAAAATCCCTGAACTAGACCAATCCTCTAGCATTTGTTAATTTAACATCCAATTTCTCAGCCACTAGCCTAATTCAGAGACTGCTATCAAAAACACTATTTCATTTATTTGTGTATTGCTTCAGATTTTCTTAATGTACTTAACTACACAATCTCTCACACACAGTGTGGTTTGAATAAATCCTGTAATCTAATCAATCAGCTAATTCCACTGCAAGCCAAAAGGGGGGTGAAGGAAAGCAAATCCTAAAACTTTTCATCACAAATAAAAAATAAATCACCACCTAATGGATTGCTAAATTCACACACAAGTAAATTACCAGCAGATAATTAAGAATTAATAGCCTTCTGCGATCAGAAGTTGCTATTCATAATGAGCTGACAGAGATTATGAAAGAAGGCTTTTTCTATAAAATAAATTGAAATACAAATGTTTCTACACAACACTGTGTATGAAAAAGTAATAAAGAATAACAGAAATGAAATCGCATTTACTCATTTCTCCATGGCATATAAGAATTTTAAGTAAACTAAAGCCTTATTTCCAAATTTGTTTGCACTGCAACACTACAACCTTGTTGTTATCCTCAGCCATGAACCCTGAAGGAATCTCTAATGTCAAAGAATGGCTTCAGTGGCTCCTCATTTTAGATCTGTTATCGTGGATATGCAAGATGAGTTCAGACATGGAAATGAGTGTGAGGCTTGCCCAGACACACCATACAAAATCCTGTCTAATAGGTTTAAAGACAAACAGAGACATAGAGCATAGCTGGTACCATTTCATGTGAAAAAATTATAAGGCAGCTCACAGATGCACCTTTATAGTCAGTGGTGTCTGGGTACCTCCAGAGCACAGGATCACACCCACACCTTCACACCAGACAGCAATGCTGGTTAAGGCCTCTGGTACCCAGGCAGCTGTTCTGCATCAGCAGGTACTGGCAACGCTGCCAACACCTCTAGGAACTGCTTTTGCTCATACAGGGTGAAGTCTGTTCAGCAAGGTACTGCATCTCAGCAAGATACAGCATCTTGAAAAATGACAAATAAATCAGCTCAGCTTAAGCAATGTCTCCCTTGCCAGGGTCTGGTACTGGCACTGCCCCACACAGCCAGTTACAGGGGCTCACAGGGAGATCAGTAACTCCTGAAGAAGCACCTATTTCATCCTCTGTGGACATGTAAACACAGCTTAAAGTTGGAAACCTCAACCAGTCTAAACTGATCTGGACAGCACACCTTGCCAAGGGCCTAAGTCTTTTTTCCTTGCACCTCTCAGCTCGCTGTGGTCCTGCACTGCCTCGGCGCTTGTAGATGTGTGGGGATGCCAAAGCAGTAGTGCAAGAGACAACAACAATAAACCAGAGATTAATTCTCAGTCAGTTCAGGAAACCAAACCCATTTTCTCTGTGGCCAAATGAGAGGCAGGACTACTGCTTTTAAAACCGCATTCAAACAGAGCAGCACAGTCATGCTTTTGGGTGCCAACATTCTCTAATACAAGACTGATCTAAGACAGCCTTGAATATACCTTGAGACGCTATAGTATTATATTGATTTACAATACAGAGCAATGCCTTCAGAAACAGGCTCGTTGTTTTGTCCATAATGCTGCAAGTTAGGGACAACATTAAGTAGCATTTGCAGAAGACAAAGTACAGCTTTTCAAAGCTTTGGTTTAGCCTGCTATAGCTTCACACTTGTGACCTTTCAGACCAGTATCAAGTAACAAAATAAGAAGCTAAAAATATGAGCCTTAAGAAATAGGATTTTTTTTTCCTTCTGATTTTACTGGAAGACCATCAATATTGGATGAACTCCTTTAGATGTACTGTGCCCAGAGCCACTGAATACCAAATGCTAGAGTAGCTATGCTTCAAAGAGAATATTCTGTCATAAACTGAGTTTTAGCAAGGCCAGTTCCCTATCAGACTGCTCCCAAGAATCTTGCAAAAAACTCATCCATGAAGGCTCTGCTTCATTATTTTGTGACAAATACTGCTACTCCAGAAGCCAGTGTTCATAAGGTAAAAGTACATGATAGTGTTAAATGCCACAGGACAGTAACCATCAGAGGAAAAACAGTGATTTGGTGTTACCAGTGGTAAGGAATGTTTTTTATCCATAATTTGTCATTCCTCTCAGAATGTGTATGCATGTGGCTGTGGAAAGCCCAGCAGCATAGCTTAGAAAGAAAATAAAAAATGGAATACTCGCTTCAGCTCTGTGTCGGCATCCACTGGACCATAAGCTTGTGGAGAAGTAGGAGACTGCATGCAGCACAGACAACAATGCTGTCTCAACTGAGTAATTGGATCCAGAACAAGAATTAGAAAGACAATTCTTTTCAATGGACCATTACAAAACTTCCTGGTCTACAAAGTCGGGGGGGGGGGGGGGGGGGGGGGCC
>JAWWEW010000023.1:6292239-6347570 GCA_035583185.1 Anabacerthia variegaticeps | reverse complement strand
CCCCCCCCCCCCCCCCCCCCCCCCCCCCCCCCCCCCCCCCCCCCCCCCCCCCCCCCCCCCCCCCCCCCCCCCAGGCAAAAGCAATTTCAAAATTTTCCCTTTTCTGTATAATCTGAGATTTTTAGTTCTACTCTTATAAAATAAGCTTATGTGTGCATCAATGCTCTGTTGCTCTGGTAAATCAGCCTTACAGGAAACTGTCTCCAAACAAAGAGCAGCAAAGAGAAAACACAACCCAGTCTCACTAAGCACAAAGCATGCTCAGTCTGCCCAGGCCCACTGAGAAAGGGATGTGTCCTTCCCTGGATGGTTTTGTTCACCGGTACCTCAAACATGTTACTTCACTGATCCACTTTAAGAACAGTCCTTAAAACCACTATTTAAACCACAGAAATGAAATTTCCTTTGTCTCTGCAGTTTATCTCCAGTCCAGAGAAGAGCTGAGTTACTGCAGCCCACCACATTGACTGCCCAGGTGAGCACACCGTGGTGTTGTAAAACTTCTCCTATAGAAAATGGCCAGAGATGTTCCTTACATGAAAATACCGAAACTATTTTCTAAAAAATTTAGTTGGCCCAAACAGATTGACTGTTCTTCCTGTAAATTTGTCTCCTGCTCATGCCTAGTTAGATGAAGTGATCAATTGTTTGCACCCTCCTTTCCAACTCCCACTACAACATAACAAAACTGTCAAACTTGTCAAATTAAGATTTATTGCCATGAAATTAAAAGAGCAATTCTAATCAATGTCTACTATGGAAATGGTAGAAGCACAATTCCACTTTTCCCTTTTCTTTTGCAGGGTGGTGCAGTGAACACCATGGCAGAGCAGGTCTTTGCTCCCAGCTCTGCCCTGGCCACCTGAGGGATCCCCATGAAGTGACTGTGCTTCCACATCCTTCAATACATGAAACAATGACACAGTCCTGAGCACACTCAGATGTACTGACTATTTCTTGGGTTTATTTTTCTTTTTCATTCTATCATTTCACTAATGCCCATGACGAACCAAACACAAGGTATGCAGAATGAGTCAGAGAAACCCTTCTTCCTGATCTCCTTCATGCTTCCAAATCTCTATAAACAGATGCCAGCAAGGATTTTTGTGGTGGGTGGTTGTTGGAGGGGTTTTTTGTGCAAATAGAAGCTTGACACATTTGCACAAAAATGTTTATGATCAACTCATGAATTGGCATTTTAGTTGTGCTACGAGCTTGCTTCTGTTGCTTCAGCTGGCCTTACTGCTCTGCATCTGAATCACCTAGAACACAGCTGTGAGTTAATTGTGTATGAGACATCCTCTGGTATCCATCTATGCACATACTTCTAACTTAGAGCAGCCTCCTAATGTGCTATAAATCTAAACTCTAATTTTCTAGCAGTATTTTTAAATACCTACCAGCAGATAAACATACTCCTGAGTAGTCATTTGAATCAGGATGAAAAACTAGCAGTAACAACACCAACAGAAATTTAATGTATTAGTATACTAAACACTTCCACAGAGCTTTCCTAAGAACATATCTCATGCTGGTATTGCCCAGTGCCCTAAACACAACCCCCTCACTGGGAGTACACACACTGCACTGGTGAGAAGGAAGAGCACAGCCCACGACCATCCAGCCAAATGCACATTTCAGGGATGAAATCACAGCATCAGTGAAGACCATCTTGAGACCTTTTGAAAACCCTATTGTGTGAATTTAACTTCTTGAATTTTCCAGAGTCTAAAGTAAATGACCAGCTGTATTTCCCAGCTATGCCAGTATGTTTCCCATGAGTTCACCATATGAGATAACCGGTAAAGGTAAAACACTTTCAATGTCCCGGACTCCCTTATAAGCTGTTTCCATGAATTCATCTCCAGAACAAAAAGTCAATATGCAGTTGGTTTTCTGCCCACTGCACCCCTCATCACTCATTTGATATTTACTTTATTTTTAATTAAAAAGATGTATAGTCCCTTCAAGGGCACTAAAACAGAGCAACTGTTTAGAAAAATCAATATAGGCAGGGTTGTGGCTCCCTGTAGGAAGTTTAATTGTTGACAGCAGATCTGCAGCAAGACAGACAAGAGTACGAAGAGATCCACAGTACTCCAGCACAACCCATTCCAGGCACCCCACCAAGACTGTGCTGAGTTGCACTGTTTCAGCAGCCTCTGCTCCAGCCCTGTAAGCTCTCCCACTGAAAAACCAAGCTGAGCAGAGGAAGAGAATTTGGTGGTTACTGCATAGTAACAAAGAGACTAAAACACCACTGTAAGAAGCTGGAAATGCAGAGAACTGTGTTGATTCTAACAATGCTTGGCCAGAACCTCCAGTTGTCCGTGGAGGAAGTAAGTAGAGGGGAAAGGCAAGCAAACACCACTGGTAGCTGACACTTCCCAGCCCTTCCATGTGGGCTCCTCTGGAAAGTTAATAGTGCCTTCTTTCCAGAAATGAAAATTTGGCTGGTTCTGGGGAAAAGGAACATAACAGTACCCACTCTTGAGCCTCCAAAATCAAGACAATGTGTTTTGAACTTGAAGAAAAAGCAAACGATATGTGGGAGAAGACTTGTACATGTGTCTGTCTTCAGACAACTGGATACAAATTAAAATTTTCTATATTTTGTTGAAAGGTTGGAAGGGGTGTTCTGATTTCATGTGCCTGCACTGGATGGAGCTAAGGTATTTAAGCCTTGAAAAATGACTGGTTAACAAGGAAATAAATGGTGCATGCTATGAATACAATAGATGCAGCCTGCCAGGTACTGTCTACAGTCAAGCACTACTAAGATGAGTCTCTGAGATAATGCATCTATTCAAAAGCACTAAAATATGCATGATGGGGCTGCATCATAATAGGTATTCTGACTCTACTGAACTATTTTAAATGACATAGCAAAATTAAATTTCATTGCAACTCACTTGATCAATCAAGTGGAAACAGCAATACTTTTAATGTTTGCAAAAGCCATCAGCAGACTGCAAGCTAAATGTCTTAGCAGTTGCCTTGCCTACATAAAGAGATTTTTTTAAAAACTGCAAATATAGGAAGCCTTTATTTGAAATATCCAAAATATTTATTCCTAAAGACAGTATAAAACCTGTTTCTAACAACTGATGACCCCAAAAGAAAAGGCCTTCAAAGAATGTTAACTCCTCAGACAATCTATTGGAATATTGAAGAAACCAAGGCATTTTTTCCAGGCACATAAAATGAAATAAAGTGCCTCACTGAGAAATGTTCCCATAGAACACAGTAATGGGATATAGCAGTAGATCCTGCTGCAACCATAATTATATGGGTCACAAGAGAAAAAAGATGGCCACCAGCACACAGCAAGTGCAGTGGCCTTGGAATCACAGAATCATAAAATTCTAAAATTGTTTGGGTTAGAAAGGGCCTCTAAGATCATCAAATCCAACCATTAACTCAGTACTGTCACGTTCACCACTAAACCACGTCCTTAAGTGCCACATCCACACATTCTCTGAACACTTCCAGAGATGGTAATTCCACCACTTCCCTAGGCAGCGTGTTCCAAAGCCTGACCATCCTTCCATTTTTCCTAACGTTCCATCTAAACCTTCCATGTGCAACTTGGGGCTCTTTCCTCTTGTCCTATCATCTGCTGCTTGGGAGAAGAGACCCTCACCTGGCTACAACCTCCTTTCACACAGTTGTAGAGAGCAATAAGATTCCCCTTGAGCCTCCTTTTCTCCAGGCTGAGCCTCCCCAGGCTCCTCATCAGATCTGTGCTCCAGACCCTTCCCCGGGTCCATTTCCTTCTATGGACGTGCTCCCAACACCTCAATGTCTTTCTTGTAGTGAGGGGCCCAAAACTGAACACTGGATTTGAGGTGCAGCCTCACCAGTGTCAAGTACAGGGGGAAGGACTATAAGCAATGGCCAGGGTAAGCCCTTACAGCACAACTCAACTTTATCGCTGAGATGTGACACAAAAACATTGTGTTGGACCCCACAACAGACCAGGAAGGTTATCACAACTGCTGGTACACTCTCCACCCAGCTGCCACTCCCAGCCCATAAGAAGAGCATCCCTTCTTCACGAGGCATAAGACATTAATTAATGAGAGGTGTGAGCACTGGTTGGATAATTGCATTGACTAAGTATCCAGGAGAATAAAGAATAAAAATTTAGTCTGTTAATTCTGCACCCTGTATGGTTCAGAGCAATCTGTGCTGGGGCAAGGCAAACCACAAAGACATCATTCCTCTGATACCTCTGGTGGGACACATGACAGAAATTAAGGCTCAAGGAACTAAGTCACACTTCTGCAGTGCCACATCCATATGCTACATATATTAATACATTATGAAAGTAATAAAAATAAAGTATAATTAAACCAGGAGAGAGTCCAGTAAAAGTTTTTAAAGCGAAATGAACTTGCACTGTTTCTTGCCAAACCAAACTCTTGAGGTTCATCTATTTTTTTTTTCCCCTTCAAGCTGCCCTTCCTTTCACCTTGCCTTTTACGAGGCCCCATTTAGCAAGCCATGGCTGAACTCAAACTCCGTCTTTCACAAAGCCCAGAGACAGGGCAGTTCACTTGAGTACAGCCCATCAATTCTGGAAGGAGACCTCGGCGTCTGGATTCAAAAGGGAAGTTGCTGAACATCTTTCCAAAAACAACACACTTTAAAATGTGTGCTTAATGTGTGGATTAAAGCAAGCTGGCCTGTGCTGCCAGCTCAAGGGGAAAATAAGAGCTCTGACTTAGCAGTTTAGAGCACGTTAATGTAAAAGCCATGAGGAAATCTTTTGCTTGCATGCCTAGCCAGGACATAAGGATGGGCATGGTTTGTGCTTTTTCACTTGTGGTTAGCAGGCTTGGGGGACTAAAATAGCCAGCTAAGATGTTACTTTACACAGCTGGTCTTCAGTACCGCTGCCGATCCATTGTTTGGGTAGCTTCGGGCTGATGCCACACCAAAAGAAAAACAAAAAAAGTAAGACCAATGCTTGGTAAATAATTCAAACACGCAGCCATCAAAGTGGCTGTATGCCTCCCCAGGGGAAACTCAGACTAAAAGCGGAGAAAATCTTTACTAACCAAGAGCTATTTGAAATTTCTTGCAGACTTTAATCTGGTCAGCAAACTGGGAAACCTGCTCTGATGCACATTTCGTTTACATCTGCATGTGTTTTTATTGCAGAAAATCAAGTAGATTCAATGTTGACATTTGGAGATAATACAGAAGATCTGCCCTTTTAAATTTTCTAAAAGTCATGGATAGGTCATTTTGGCTAAGCAGTCTGTGCCTAGGAGTTCTGCTTAAATTGCAAGTGTCCGGGATGTGTTATATCCAAAATGTGGAAGAACCTTGAAGTAACATTCAGAGATCTGAATCTGAATGACACGATTCACTTGCACCCCTTAAACTGGCATCTCCTGAAATACTGGACACATATTCCAGTCGCATTCCCCCTGAACTGCTGACTTGAGTGGCACTACACCTAATTTACTCATATTTGAGTGAGAGCCAAACTGAGAGTAGCTTTATAAGGAATTCTTGACTTTCAAGTTTCAGCCATTCACTCCTCGGATACAGTATGGTCATTATTTTCTTGAAGTCATTCTATGATAATCACTACACTGGCACAGCTCATAAAAGAGCCCAAACCACAAGTCACAAAGAGAAGCTACTCCAAAAATGTTTGATTTTTTTAACATGTGATTTCCGACTGCAGACACAGAATATACCCAGGCAATTGCAGAATTGGTAGAAAATAAAACTTGTGATTCCAGACCATGAGGCTGCAAGTCAGAATAGTCACATCTCCACCTAAGCCCTTGAAGAACATCATGCTGAAGGCCACTATCTATGGCAAATCCAGTCTCCTGAAATTGCAGGTACCCATGAATTAAGGCATTTCATCTGCAAAGGCTCACAAACCTCCACTATTACCACTGCAAAACCTCTAACAAATGTCACGCGTTTATAGCACAGGGCTGGCCACAAACTGTTTAATGTGCCAGATGAAGAACATGGAAAGGTCAAAGGCAGTGTCAGGACTGGGTTCCTACAATTTCAGGGAAGCTGAGTTGATTAAACAAAAAAATTGATTTTAAAGCTCCTAGAAAAGGCAAGCTCTTACCACCTGCTATAGCAATGTACACAGTCTCAATTCAGAAAGAAAATCCAGAACTAAGACAGGTTCTCCTTAAACCTTAAAACATGCAAACTTAAGCTTATTCGTAACTCATTGCACGCTTTTGAAAATCAAGTATTTTATATCATTTAAGGAACACTAGTTTTCATGCATTTGACTTACCAAAAATATTACAGAAATAATTTTTTAACTCTCCCCTTGCACAGCATGCACATGTTATGTAAAGCTCTGGTTTAGCTACAGGTAGGTGATCTCAACCTTCAAAGTGCCAAAGCTGCACCAAACACCAATTGCTATAACATCTTCTGTTACACAAATATATAACAAACAAGATAGGCCAGACAACGATAAAATAACAGCTTCTGGCTTCTTGCCCCCTGTTTGGAAACCTGATCATCACACCCCAGACATCTGAGCTCTCTTTTCTTTACTACCAAATGCCTGAACTTGTTGGACTCCTTTGGTATTTTTAATTTTAAATTTTTATTGACTTCAGTGTTCCTTGCCAAGACTGAAAAAGAAGAATTTTTGCTGAAGCTTAGCATTTGAGATTGGTATGCATTGCTTAGGCTTATTTGACTGGCTAGAGCCAAACTCATATCAGTCTTCAGCCTTCTGGGAAACATGGACCTCTGGGGAGGATGAATGCTGCTAATCCAAAAGACTTTGTTCAACTATTAATACTGCATTTTGAGAATCAAGAAAATGAACATCATTAACTTGGCACAACTCTAAATGCATTGTAGTAACCTGAAAATGGGATCATAGCACTAATAAAATAGTGAGAATTATTTTGATCTGCAAACACACATGAGGCAACAATTCTGAAAAGAAAGCCACGTTTAAGTTTCTAAGTGATGATCCCTTTAAAGTAAAAAGCAGTCATTTAAAATTAAGGCTCAAATATAGTTCAGTAACCAGAGTGTCAGGATTTTGATCCTTCAGGGACAACACTGATGATGTTTTAATTAAGCCGTCTACTAATCCTCAAGTCTCGAGTCTCAGACTGTCTAATTCGTTTGGAGAACGGTGATGTATTTCAACAAGGAAAGTCATACACCAATTTTAGAAACTAGTAGGGTTACATTTTGTTGAAAGGAGGTTATATTTTTGCTGACTTATATTCAGTTATTTTAGTAAGGTTTGTTACCACACCCCAAGAAACAGAAAAACAGATTTTGCCAAGTTAACAGTATTTTTCTTCTTTTTGTTGCTGAAAAAGCAATGAAATTATGAAGTTGCTATTAGAATTTGGCAGCTACGATCCCTGTCAGCTTTTCTTGGCTGCAATATATTTAGCATCACTCAAACAGCTTGCAAGAACCTGTATAAGTCCTGAAAACAACTTCTCTGAGTAAGCTGATTTTCCAGAATGACAATGAAGGTTTCATGCCTGTGAAGTCAATTTGACCAAGTCACCTCCCCAAAATGTAACCTAACTCTGCAGAAGAAAAATATCCTCAGATATTCTGTATTAAACACAGTGGGAAATTCTATTTAATCTTGTCTGGTCGCACTTTGATATAAAGATCACTTGTTGAAGAGTCATAGTAGGCAATGCCCAAACACTCCCCACACAGAAGAGCTGCTTTGAGGACTGGGAAGCGAATGACTAATGCAGCTGATCATCTTTCATTAAAGAAATGTGCACATTGAAAAGGAGAGACAAAGGTACATCCAGAGCACAGCAACCACAGGAAAAAAAAAAGAGAAGACCCAGCAATCTCTCTGGCTACTTTCTTTTCGTCTCTTGTTCAAACCTTTAGAAAACTGAACACCAAGAAACATTAACACGCACAGCAATTTCTGTGAACAAGGTTTTTCATCCCTGGGGCCCCTCTAGCAGTCAAAGAGGCAGCTATATGTCTTCTCAACAACAGTTTTTCAAATCCTACTATGTGTATCGCTCCCTTAAAACCAAATAATCAACATCAGACATGAAGCTTTAAATCCAATGCCCACAGAAGTGAGGTTCACTCCAGCCTTCCTGCTGTACCACTCGAGGCTGCACATCGAGCATGATGTGGAGGGAACAGGCAAGTTGCAGATCTGCTGTGGGAGGCAGGAATCTGAAGGTGAGCTCAGCAATGTCAGGGAAGAATGAATTCAGGGGTTGGTGAGATCCTCAGTGAGGAAGTCTCTCCTGTAGGGTGACTTGTGCAGGTGTCTGGGTGCTGATCAAGGAGCCTGAGGGCAAAGGTGATGAGAAATCACGGAGGGAGACAAAAAGACTGGGAAAGGGACATCACCAATGATGAACTGAGAATGAAGTTTTACTTGAAGCCTAGGGAAGTCTGAATAAGGACCACCGTGACCCATACAGACGCTCCCGCAAGCTGCACTAGTAAAGCATCCCTCTGAACATCACTTTTTCTCTTAGAAACCACCAAACAAACAAAACCTTTGATACACAGTATTAATTTCAAGCAAGTAGTGTGATTTCAAAGCTCCAGATGGTGTGGTGCCTGTTAGGCCTTTGCCCCCTCCATCTGACAGACTCCCTCAAGCCAAGTGGGACAAGTTGATTGAATCGAAGCAGCAAAGAAGAGGCAGGTCTGAGAAAGAGACCTGTAGCACTCCTTGATCAGCAGCTTTTACACAAAACAGACCCAGATCAATCTGTGCTGATAAGCTGTAGACTGTAGGCATTAAATTCAGCCACGTCTCAGAGCAGTCACAAAAGATTATGGTGCAAAGTCAACAGTATCGACAATTACTGCAGTGCCTGAATTCCAAGAACCTCTGCTGTGTAATTTGGAGGTTATTACTGCAGAGGAGGTGCAATATGTGCAAAAAGGAATTTTAGGTATAGTTTTAATAAATCCAAATTTCCAGCCTGTCTACTATTTCTTGTACCAGAAAATAAGATTGAATCAATGCAAAACTCAAATAAGTTCATAAAAAACAATGCTTCTCTACCTGGCATTTATATCCACAGTGTTATTTAGATGGATCACTTTAAACTACTCTCCTGAGAATCCATGTTCAATTTTACTACGTATTATGATTTTTATCACAACTTCACCCATATAATGCAAAAATCCTCTGAAAACTTCAACAGTGAGTCCAGTTGGTTAACACAAATACATGACATTTGCCTTGTTTTTTCCTCTCTAAACCTTTCAGGATTATTGCTGCCTTTACACCACCCCATCAGAACAGCTTTTGGAAAGCTGCTCTTCAGGCAGCCACGATTTCTGTGTTTACTATGGCCTTATTGGCAGAACTTGCTCTTTGCTGTGACCACTGTGACTTTCATGGGTTACTCAAGTCTTAGTTTAACGCAATATCGCCCTCTTATTTCTCTTTCCCTCTCCACTTTTGCACAGGCATCAAAGCTGCAGTCATCACCATGGAAACTAGCTGGAGAATTAAAAAAAAAAGCACATAGAATCATGCAAAGCTAGTGCACTGCCACCCACTGGGTACTGGCGTTAGGGAGCCTGGAAGTACAAAGCAACCCTGCTCAGTGTAAGCAAAGAACCTCTCATTGCAGCTGCCTGCATTCAGATCCAAATATATGGATTTCTGGCATCAATTATTCTCTCATCACATGGCAGGATTTGCTCATAGTGCTCGGATAACCCTGGTGAAATTCAAGGTTAATAGACTCAGACTCTTTGCTACCTCAAGAACATAGGAATCTCTTGTTTTCATGCAAGTTTAATCGGCAATGTGCTCATGCATGATACATTGCTTCATCCTCTGCAATGGCTTACTTACTCCCAGAGTGCAGGCACAGGCATCCTGGGAAAACACACCCATGCAATTCCAGAGGGAGCTGCAGGGCTGGGTTTTATCAAGGATCAGGCCATGAACTTGCAGCTTCTTCTATGAGGTATGAAATACCCAAGAGGATGTGGCATTTCAGGGAGCTGGCTTTTGTTGATCCATAATGTTTTGTGTTACTGGCCAATGGTAACTAATAGCAGGTTTTACTTTAGGAAGATCTCCATGGTGATCTGAGCCTGCTGATATCAGCTGGTTTTTTGGTATGGATGTAAGAACAGAAAAGATACTCTAATTAAAGGGAAAAAGATCCCAAAAAATTGACCAAAGGATAAAGAACTCTGTACATGCTGCAGTTCAGTTCAGTCTTCCAGACAGAAGCAAAACACCGGAGAAATCTTTCTGATGTAATTTATGTTCTTAAAAACATTAAGAAAAATGTTGGCTTTATGGCATGCTCTGTCATTTACTGAGAAAATAAAGAAAATTAGTTGATGGGGGGGGAAGGGAAAATGAATCCCTAAATCCAAAAGGATCGCAGTAATTTTACAGGAGTTTAAGACTGCTGCAGTATTACATATCACCTCTCTAGCACAAATCTTTAAAACAAGGAAAGAGGGAAAAAAGAGAAAGGTACTCAGCCCTGATTTGTTCTGTGTTCCTACAAACCACATTTCAAAATACCTTTTTAATCAAGTGAACTACTGAGATTTTCACAAATTTGGAAGGGTATTTTTCCATTTTGTCTCATGCTACTGAAAACAATTGGATGTTTGTTTCCTGCATTACTATATCCCCCCCTTCCTTTCTTCCAATAGGTTTTACAAATACATTCACACACTTATTTCTAACTGACAGTCCAGAAATATATAGGTTTTGTATTTTTATCAGGCACAAACCGAGCAAGAAAATAATTTAAAGTAGCAGGTAATTACACCAATGAAATATTTATGGAAACTGATTAGACCAAAACACTCATTTTAATCTCAGGATATTTGTATTTTACATAATTATGCAACCATAAATAAATAAATAATAATTTCAAAAAAGGCAAGTTTAGGAGTTACACAAAGTTACCATTCTCTCATTTTACAGATGAAAACACAGGCAAGGATTTCCAGAAGTCTGACCAAGTGAAAGCCTCTGTTTGCAAAAATACCTGTTCTGGGGAGGGAGAGCTCTGAAAGAGCTGTCTTCTTCACCCAACAGCCCTGGAGAAACAGTAGAAGCAAAAGTCATCCCTTCTCCACTGTCAGCACCGAGTCCATGCTGTGATGGATGATGCATCAAAAGAGGCTGGGCTGGCACTGCTGGATGATGTGAATGTTCAGTTTTCCCTGCTGGCCTGAGAATAGTCTTGTATTTGTTGGCCCTCTCTTACCCTGAGGCTGCAGTGCATGGCACACACATGGCTTTTTCACTGCCTGCCCTACTGCACAGGTCTGGGAGAGCTCCCAGGCACCTCAACAATGCAAAAATTAATGCTGAGTTCAGAGCCTCGAACGCTTTGGCTCCCCCGGCCAGGCTGTGAGCAGCTTTCTTGAAGGGGAGAGAGGAAAAAAGGACTGGCACAGATATCCCAGAAACAGCAGTTAAAAGCCTCCCCACAATGCAGGTTTGCTCTCAATGCTACCAGATAAAATTAAGCCATGACTCTGTGTGTGAACATTAAGTTCAGAATGAGCAATACAGACAAATGCTTCTCTATTGACACTTCTGTAAAGGCTGGCATCTGTCTTCCCATTTCTTCTAATCATGAGGCAGTTATCTAGATTGCCAGGTCATTCCAGACCCCAAGCTATATTGGTAAAGTAGAAAATTGGCCTGTGTAAGAATGACTGTGCTTTGTGTCACAAGGCAGGTCTTCAGGATGCTGAATATTGGATTTTCTTCTGGTTGCTGCACCCCACAACCTCTGTAAATGTGTCAGCATTGTGGGAAGGTTTCAGGTCTTTATAAAGGCTACAGATTTATACATACTGTGCATTTTTATATAGATGCTAAAAATGGAAAGCATGGATCAAATATAAATCTATATATCTATAAACACAATATAGAGAGGTTGGAGTGGAGTCCTATTTAAACCATTCTAGACCTAAGGCACCATTTACGTGACAGGCTGCTATGTAGAAAAGCAGTTTTCATGCCAAATACAGTCCCTGTGTTGGTGCCAAGGCCAAAAGAGCAAGAGCAAATGTAGAACTTGCAATTCTTCCCTTGGGGGCCTCCCACAACAGCCTGCAGACAGCAGATGGGCAAAGACCACTACATCCAGGCACAGGCCCTGTGCCCTCCAGCAACCTGAACAAGAACTCAGGTGCTGCTGGTTGTACTCCCAGGCTAATCCTGTTCTTCCCATACACATCTGGTGGGAGGAAGCATGTCAGGCTCTGTCCCCTGCTGTCCTAATGCTCTGGCCCCCAGCAAGGGTTGCCTTGGACTACAGAGAAATTTGCCCAGACACTGCCTGAATTGTCTAAAAGACCACATACGTGACAACATCTACAGGGTTTCTTCTGCAAACAAGAGGTATAACAACTACTCATTGGAGTGGAGAGGCACAGAATACACATTTGGAGGATAGGATGGATTATTAACAAGAAGAGAGAGAGCTTTGAAAACACCAAATGCCCTTACATGGAATCAGGAAAGTGAAGGCTCTGATTTGTCACCTTGATATAGAGAAAAGAAATTGCATTCTAAAGATCCCTGGGGAGAAAACTTCAGGCAGAAGGCAAGATGATTAGTTCACATATTTGCAAGCTTTCCCACTAAACAACAGCTGATGACAACATTAGAGATAGGAAAGAGCAAGGAATTAAGGGATAAGAAGCACAGCAAAAGTCACAGGATAAAGTTTTCTGTCTTCTGTGCAGAGTTTAAGTCAAAAAATACAAAGCTGTTTATCTTAGATGTGGAGGCAAAAGGGCCAGCTTTCCATCTCACATCGTAATGGCCAGCTCTCCAAAGAAACACCATGTATCTGTTTTTCTCAGTATTTCCTTACCCAGCATGGTGAACCAAGGTCTTTCTGAGCAGGTTCTTCACTGCTGAGTCACTACAGTTTCTCTCCTTAAGTATTGTATAGATGTATTACAATGAAAATAAATGCAAGAGATAATAGTCATTTTAGAAAAGTATGTGAAGTTAAAACTACACAGAGCAATTAGACCAGTCCCTCAATTCTATAGACTGGAGTGTATTTCCCAGAAATATTGCTGAAACTAATAACATGTCCAAAAGCTGAAATTAACTTGACATACTATTGCCACATAGAGGGTATGTTTCTAATTCAAATAAAATGAAAAATGCATTTCAAAATACGGCAAAATGAAAAATGAAGACACGGAAATCAAAGGATCTGAAACGGGACTTGTATGTTTCAAGTTTCTAGAAGGACAGACGCCAGTACACACATGAAAGATGGTGACGCTTCCCCAGAGACTTACAATAATACTTCACCCTTAAATAACACACTCAAAACACTTCACAGACATTAACTAATTAATCTTCAATCCTCATGTGGCTGTAAAAATTACACAGTAGGGAAATAAGGTCAGATCTTCAGAGGAGATCAAGTTGAGATTAAACAGTCTGCTGCAAAGCTACACACTGACTTGACAGCCGAGACAGGGTTACAGCTCCCAGGTCCAGCAGCCACCCCACCACTGGGACAGAATGCCTTTGGAGAGACACTGACAGCCCCAAACAATTCCAGCAGCAGCCCAAGCACAGCAAAAGGCTTAGACAGGGTCAGATGTCCCCTGTGCTCAGAGACAAACCCAAAAACACAGGTCCTCAAGGGATGAGGTGTTAACTACGCACCCACGGGCCTCCCTGTGGGACAGGTTTGCTCAGCAGTGCACACCTCAGGGCTGCTCCTCCCCGGCACATCTTCATCCCAGACCCAGGTTTGCTGCATGCCAGGTAGCCACCATCACTTCAGCTCATGGGAGGCTGCAAACACCTGGGGCATGTTTTATGAATACTATATAGAACATATAGAATCCACTATAGAACCGGGTGCAAATTATATCTGATCAAGTCCTGCCTAGCAGTGCTTTCAGAGCCCCCGAGTATGTGGATGGATGGAGAAAAGGTGACTTTCAGGAGTGTTGAAAGCTCATAGGCAGGCCACAGCAGAGGATGCACTGGCACACTTGGTCTCCTGGGAATCAAACAATTCCCAGGACACAAAGAACGTGCAGGAGATCAACCCACATATCCCACACCTAAACATTCCCTAGGCATGGGAAAAACAAGTGGCAACAGCTCTGTACTGTTGCCCCTGTGAAGCTAAACAGAATGGCTACAGCCAAGGAGGGTGTGCTGGTGGCCTGGCCTGAGGACACTTCCTCCAAAAAAGACCCCAAGCTGTGCCATTTGTGGTGGCATTTGACCAGCTGCTGACAGAGTAAGAGATGTTAGGTTTGCCTACAGCCATGATGCCAAGAAGTATTAACACTCAGCTTTTTCAGAAAGTGCTTTAGAGTACTTTGAAAATAGTAAAACACTATTTAAAATGTTCGGTTCTCATTGCAACACTTCTGGAAGATTAATAAATTAAAAGCTTGGCTACTGCAAGCAGCAATATGTCTACCAATCCTGGGCAGCCTTTGGGTGAAGATCTGGGCAACGTTTTGAGAAGTAAAACTGTGTCAAAACTTCTAGTTATATTAAGAAAAGGTAACTGCTAGAAAACAGCTGGACCTGATAGCTCCAGCAGAAAGTTATTTTAAAAGTCAAGGGTTTGAATGACAGGTTCTTTTTTTAAACTGTGCCTGATGGGATAGAGAAATGGTGCCCGGGGTCCAAGGTCTGTCTTGGCAAGAAAGGCTGTACAGATTGGGAACAGGAGAGGGCAGAGCAAAGGGTCCCACCAACGTCAGCAGTGGAAAATTTGGTATTAACGGAGAAAGGTGACTTGGATGAAGATAAATATAGTCCACAAGTGAAGACAAGTGACTTGCTAGACAAAGACAGCAGTGAGCTGTGAGGAAGGGATAGAGGCAGTGTGTTCTGTAAAAAAGGAAAAAGCACGCACACAAAGACGTAAACAAGATTTCAGCTCGAAGGAACTGGCAGTTCCTCTCTGTCACTAGCATTTACATTGCATTTCCTACAGCCTTTATAAAACCTGGCTCCCCTAATTCATTCTAATTCATTCTCTAATGCCTCCACACGGCTCTTTCAGTGTGTGTGTGGGCAGTCTAGAAAGCAGTAGTTGGACAGCTTTTGACTGAAAGGAAATGTTTTAGGCACAGCTCAAAGCCTGTGGGGAGTCAAGAGAAAGGGTTGAATTTGGCCTTTAAGAGAAACAGGATGCCAGGAGAGTCACATGAATGCTTAAAACAACTTCCCTGCTTAAGCAGAAGATGCATATGCCTGAGTTTGGTTTTAGCCAGTAGCTGTAGCAGGCTGGTTTTAATTAATAGCAGGTGGTGGCTCACTCTTTTGGCAAGAGAGCAGATGCGAGTCAAAGTTTTAAGATATTAATGCAGTATTTACCTTGCTTAGTAAAAAACAGTGTTCTGCAAACTGTTGTCCAGGACTACACCTGTACAAACACTGCACAGGGACCTGGGATCTGGGTTGAGAGCTGCCAACACGTGACCTCTCACTGCAGTGAAGGCTACCAGGATCCACGGCTGCAGCAACAAGGGCATAACCCACTTGGATCAAGGAAAATTACTAATCTCCTACTCAGCACTCATTTGGCCACAGCTGGAATACTGCCTCAAATTTGGAGGTCCTTCAAAAACATGAAAGATGTCCATCAGCTTGAGTCAGTCCATCCGAGGCCACCAGGCTGAGTTAGTTTAACCTGGAAAGGAGAAGGTTTCAGGGGACCTAGAGAAGCCACCAAGTGCCTGGGCAGGGCTTACAGAGAACACAGCCAGGCTTTTCACTGGGGTGCAGGGAGGGTGAATGAGATACAACAGTCTGGAGTGGACACACTTGCCCTGAGGTTAGTTAAGGATTGGTACAAGAGCCCAGAGGAGCTGAAGAATCTCTGTCCTTGAAGGTTTTCAAGACCTGACTAGAAAAAGCCCTGAGCAAGGTGGTCTGAATTCAGCACTGTCACAGATTTGATCAAGAGGTTGAACTACACAGTCTCCCAGGCATCTTTCCAACCCAAATGATTTGATGATATTCACCACAAGCACAAGTAGTACACAGTACATGTGTTTATAAAGACAGTACGTTCCTAAAACACTGAATCACAATGCATTTGTTAAAAAAACTCAACAAAAAAAACCCCAAACAAAAACACCCAACAAACAACAAAGCCAACAGAGTAACCCACAGCATACTGACCACAGCTCATACAAAAGCTCAAATCTTTTCTCACAAACCTTTGCAAAGCAGTAATCACCTTGGCAAAGACAACGGGCAAGAACTGTGTGAACCAGTGCCATCTATTGAGTTTAGGAGACTTCATGGCTACTGAGTGTTCATCCAATGGATTGACAGCCATACAAAAGTGTGATAAATAAACAAAATCAGATGCCTTGTGCAAGCCACCTCAGATGCCATGACTTGCTCCACAGAAAAGCACAAATCAATAAAAAAAAAGGTTCTTTTAAAGTAAGACTGGTCTGAAAACAAATGAGATTAAGTTACTGACTGCAAAGTGTCTCACATTTTAAACAGAGATTACTGGCTCTGCACTAGTTTCCACTTGATTTAGATTTCCCCTTCCACCTGACTTAGGTTTTATCACTGCAAGAATAATAGCACTCTGTCTTTCACATTAAATAAGTTTTTTTCGTATATAATGTTTCTCAACTAGATATCCCACAGTTTAATTAATTTAAAATGGAAATCACATTGTAAAAATATAGACCATTTAGTACCTGAGACACCAAGCATTCATTCTGTTTCATGAAGAAATTAATTATGTGAGAGTCATTAACAACAACTGTAATTCCTTATGGATTTAAATTATGTTTTGAATGGGAAGACTAAAGTTTCCAGCTGATTTAAATTCTTCACAATGGCAAAAATGAATTAATGATGTTAATATTCCATATGTCTAAAACTTGGCATAGGAATGAAATTCTGTGTTAAATCTAAAGGCAGCGGCATGGACAGTAAAAGCAGAGTAACCTATTCTTATCCTACTAATTTTGTTCTACAGTAGTCTGGAATATTTCTGGATGAGCTACAGTCCATGCGTTCAAACTGAGCATTGATAGAATCAACAGCAGCCTTGGAGCTGACTTCAAGAATGACAGGACTAGGCTCTGGCCTCTCCAGATCATATACATTCTCTGGTTTTTAGCAAGAAAACCTCAGAGCAGTTTTTTTTTCCCCTCAGCCACGGTCTGAGAGACATTTTTCCTTGCCTAACAAAAAGGGAGAATGATAAAAAAAGACCTATAAAGAATGATAAATACAGTATTTCAAAATTGGGCACCCTGCTGTTAATTATCATCATTTCCTCCACAGTTTATGCATATTCAAATTCTGCTGGCACTTCTCCTTCTGAGGAAACAGTTTGAAAGGGGATAGGCAAGAGGAATCTCTACAGCACAGCATGCAGTTTGAAAATTCACACACTGCATCAGTTGGATAGCAGAGCCAATTTCCCAGATATATAAATCTGGGTTTAACTTCTGAAAGAAAAACACTCACATCCATCCCCTTTATCATACTATAGGGACATCTCTGTTGGCTGACAGCATCATGCAGGGAATCAAAATGAAGAAGCAGAGCAAATTCCAGACCAGCATAACCCCCATACAACCTTCTTTTCCCAGGTCCGGGGCCCTGTTTTGGAACTAAAAGGCAAACCATGAGCTCTGCTGAGGACACTGCTCTCCACTGTCAAAGCCAACCGAGTGCTCAGGGTTCAGTTTGTTTCCATGAAAAAGACACTGATTAATTAAAATGAAAATGCATCTTCCTGCCAAATATTTTCCAGCCTTATGTTCAGCTAAGAATAATTAAGGCTCGCCCATACCATCCAAAAGACTGGTAGCCACTCTCACCACGGCACCATCTATCACCCACCAGAAGTCTGTGTCCACCGAGGAACAGATTGCAGCCAAGCAGACAGGCAGCACATTAGCTGAGGGCTTGACTTGAGCCTCCCTCACAGCTTCTTCAATCTAAAGGCCAAGAGCTGCTCTCTTTACTACAGCCATGTCTGGTGAGCCTACAAACACTACCACTGAAGCTTTAAATAGCTGTTACTTCTTCTGCTGTTCATTGCCTCCTCCTGTGCCGCTCTGGTGCAGAGAGGGAAAGGGTGATTCTCAGGACATGGGGTGCAATGAGGCAGTGGGATGGAGCCCCAAGTACTGCCCGAGGCTCTCCAGGCTCCCAGGGCACACCAAGCCATGGGAGCTTTTACCACACCAGCTTAAATCCCCTTTGACATCCAAGAGACTAACCATGCTTTAGATTAGGCATATACTAAAAGCATTTTGATGATGAAAATAAACACAGTTTAAAGGCAGAATTAAAAGAGCTCCTTATTGGAGCTCACACTGCACCAGGGCCCCCCACTGCAATTTTAGGGCAAATTTCTCCATCTACTTCCAGAATTAAAATGGTGACCTCCTTCAGACAGCCCTTCTGGTGCTGAAAGGCCAGGAAATGTAGTCATATTAGGATTAATGACTTGGAATAGCTCTTTTGCACCTGTGCCTCACTGTATCCATGGCAAAGACAGACAGTAGCTTTGCCTTCATGAAGCAATGCTTGAGGGTTTCTCTGGTGTCTATGCAAAATCTTTTCTCTCCTTGTCTTACCAGATAAACTACTTCAGAAGGAAAAATGTCTCCCACTGTAAAAGTTTCTTGATATGAAAAATGCAAATCTCAAGCAGCAATAATGAAGAAAATCAATTTTAGACTCCTGGTGGCTACCTTCCTGCAAAGCTGTATTATTTTTCATCAAGTATCTACAAGAACCAGATCACGTTTCTAGCTTTCTATTCCTCTCCTGTGTAATGAGGGAGAATCATGTATATTGCTTTCATTTAATTTATCCTAGAAATTCAGAGTTATTGATTGTAGTTGGTAGACTTCATAGCTGTAAGAGACTGGAAGCAACACTTTTATGCCTTTTGTATTGCTTACTGCAGAGAGGGACCCAAAAAAAGAAAGAAAAAAAAAAAAAGGCAGGGAGGCAAAATTAAAGTTTGAGGCTGGGGGAAAATATATCATGTGGAGATGAAATACTGGCTGGCAATACTTAAATATATAACACAGCTCGAGCTGTAGATTGCCTTTTATGACATGTATTTAAAGAAATATCTGTACAACTGATTATCTGAGAGATATCAGAAAGGTCTAGAGCAATCAGGCATAATTTGTATACAAAACTCCCTGAAAAACATGGAAGTCCATGGAAGAATGAGAAACTATTCTTTAATCTGGATAGCATTTAGTAAACAGTTCTGCAAAGGGAAGGAAAAGAACAACAGAATTCTGAGGAAATATTTTGTTTGGATACTTTAAAAGCAATAATTTAATTCAGAAAGCTGCCAGAATATCAAACAGGATTAATGATAGAATACTTTGCATGATTTGGTAGCTTACAAATGAATGCACAGAGCCAGCATCTGTCAACTCCCTCAGGCAGCCTTGCTTAACGGAATGCAATTTCTTACCTGAAAAACATAAATAAGAAACATACATTTACATTTTACTCTGCATAACTTAATATGTTATTTAGTACCCTAAATCACACATGAAACCAGTTCTTCCTATTAAGCATGCAAAGATGCTGCATCACTTGTGTAGAATGTTTTTAAAATCAACAGTAGTTTCCAATTAAAACAGTTCAGATGTAAATATTTATACCAAATACAGAGACGTGATTAACATTCTTACCAGATACAAGCTCACTGGAGTACAGCACTCTCCATAATTACCCCCTGCTTATGGGCTGAAGTCCTGTGGTCCCCCCAGGCACCAGGAGAAAGGAGGGCTGCTCTGAGCAGCCCAGGTGGCCACCCCAAACCACAACCACCACAGACCTCCTAAGGGTCCTCCTTCCCAAAAGGGAAGGCACTCTGGGACACGAGCCACAGGATGGGACATGCTCCTGGAGCACCCTCTCCTGCTGTGGGGTTTCACACAGGGATCTCAGCTGCAAGACTCAACTCTGGCAGAAGGGGACAGGTAGGAGATGTGCACAGGCAAGTCTCAACCAGTGCATGAAGCTTGGCTCTGGTCTGAATCCCAGAGCAGTATTTAGGGGAAACTTCAGAGAGCATTTTAATTTCTCCCTCATGCTGCACTCACATCGAATTTGCAGTTCCTTTCCACCTGGATCAATTGGTATTGAATGTGAACAGATCCCTGAGGCTGTGCTCAGGTATTAAATGTTTTTGGGGCAAGTCTTTGCAGTAAATAGGAAGAAACCTATAAGCCTCAAATGATCCAAAATCCACAGGGGTCTAGACAGAATCCATACAGCTGCCATGAAGTCCTTGGCAGCAGTCATAGATTGATTACACTCATTTAAAAAAAGGTATTAATATATAAAGCTTCCACAAAGCACAAAATCTACAACATTAAAAAGAAAGCACCAGTAAAACACTACAGCTCTTCACTGACACTTTCAAGCAGGAATGTAGGACCAAGTCAAACAGCCAAATGCAAATGCCCAGGAAACTACGAGAACTAAGATTGGCCAAATGGTGCCTCATTTAATGTGGGTCCACAAAACTGTGTCTGCTTTTTAACCCTCTTTCTCCTCAAAATACCTTCCAATTCTGCCATTAGAGGTAAGAGAAGAAAATTTTAGCAAGCCTGTTGTCAGGTTCTTGATGCACATAATAAGAAATCCTCAAAAAGACCAGTCGGAAAAACATCTAGTGGCTCCAAACAAGCCGTCTTAGCTCCCTGGGTTACTCAGGGATGTGAGAGCAGATGTGAGAAAGATTTCTAACCCTCCCTCACCCCACGTCAACTCTACGAAGTTGCTTCTCTAGAAAGTTTTAAACTGCATTTTAATTAAGCAAGTGTGCTGTGGGCTTTTGGGGTAGAACACTGGCTTAAGTTGAAAGGAATAGGTATCCATCAGTCTAATCAAAGCACTCATTTCTACAGTAGTTACACTTCTCTTTGTCTGAGGAAATCATCCCATATTTATTAATTGACTCAAGTTAAACTTCACTACACATGAAATTTGGGGGATCTCCCTGTACCCCATATCTTTTCATGTGATTTTCTTAAAGTACCTGTACTTGCAAGCAAGGCACTTCAAAGACAAATTTCACCGTTGCCATTTAAGAAAGCAAGAAGAGACCCAGGCCATGATATATCAACAGGTTTTCTGAGAAAACTGCATTTGCAGGGCTCTCCAGAGTTTCTCCAAGTTCAAGAGACCTTCTTGAATATTGTTAGGGCAGAGCTGATGCATTTTATTTTCCCCACAGGTTTGCAGCATGAGGTAATATCTAAGCACAACTGTCTCCATCCGAATGACCCGGCGGTTTTGGGGCTGCCTGAAATCACATCACCCAGGGCAGGAAGGAATGCTCTCAGAGGTTATTGCAAACAATTGCCAGTGGAGTCGAACGAGCACGAGAGAAAACAGCCCTGCTCCCTGGTGGGCAGTGAGGGCAGCAGCAGGTGGAGGAAGGAATGATGCTGCCAGTTCCGATCATGTTCAATCTGGCCTTGGACAAGGGGGCAGAACCAACAGAGACCACCAATGCTTCTCCCTACATATGAACTGCTTTGATGTGCAACTTTCCTGATGCAACGCACGTGGGTAACATGCAACAGAGGGAGGGCAGACTAGCTCTCAAAGCTGCCCTTGTATTTAGAAACCAAAGCGTTTGTGGAAAGACTGGACAGGGATAAGATGTTCTGGACTGGTGTTCCAGGAGCCAGATGACCTCAAGTACTGGTACAGGTAAGAATGGAGAGAGGGGGGATTTCTGCATGCAGGCAGGGATTTAAACCATGAGCCAGAGGGGTCTGACCATGGGGACCTTCTCCCTGTCCTTGGAGAGACACACACCATGGCAGCAGCACATACAGGCCACAGACCAACTGTGTTAGGGTTTCCTCAACGCACATGGCTTCTCTCGCCCACTAATCTCATAATTCACAATCACTGTATTTAAAACACAGAAACAGTGCTCCCCCAGAACTATCACAGACCACCGCAGAAGAGCAGGGCTCTGCCAAGGCAGCCACTGCACAACTGCATCAAGAGATGTTGATGTTCTAATGCAAACCAGTAGAAAACAGATACGAGCTCCCATGCATTTACAGCTGCCCCCAAATACCTCCACTATCTCCCAAAGATCAGGACATTGGGCAGCCCCACAACAACGAGCAAAGAGTTTATCAGATATAGATTCAGCCACAGAGCATAAGAAGCAAAAACTGTCTCCTTTATCCAGTAAAGTATGACAGATCACACTGCTCACCTGGCTCAGTTCAGCTCAAATGCCAGATTCTGTTACAGATGTGTGATACAGGAGGGCTCAAAACTGACAGGTTTTAACCATATTTGATGGAAATTTGACACAGATGTTGGCTCAGCTCAACATTACACGGAGAGAAAAGCAAAATTTATAAACTTCCCAAGCCTACTTGTTAATTCTTAGCATCACCTCTTGGTTCCCCTGCAGAGGGGAGATTTTGCCTCGTCCCCCCCTTAAGTGCAGGGGATCGTTCCTTCCTGCAGAGCATTGCTGAACGACGCAGCGAGCGCTGTGTCTGAAGTCATCGCACGCAGTGAGAGATGTCATTAACGCATGACAGTGACATGCAGCTCTGTTTGCACAGCACCACTTCAATGTCACAGGGAACCTGATACAGCGCAGGGATTTGGGTCTGAAGTGTGACATCCCCATTTAAAATGCATACACATCTGGGACAAGAAACAGAGGGACTTACCTGCTTGATGTTGGGCTGACAGAATGGCTCACAGCCATAAATGAATTATCTAAGTGTTTTCCAGAGAAGGCTTCAAATAAGCCTTGAACTTCCTTCATATTTGCCATCACTTCTACGAAGATTCTTTCAGAGAGATTTTTAAAGGTTGTATTTTTTCCTACCTTGCTACTGGCATGGGACCACGAGGAGATCTCCCAGGACCTCTGGGCAGACATGCCAGCCCTGGTGACATCAGCCCCACAAACTGCACTTCCTGGATGCTGCACTGCACCCACATGCAACACTCACCCCCACAAACTGATGAAAACTGACTTTGCTGCTGAGCTGACAGGTACCCCAGGGCAACTCACTCCACACCTCAGCCCTCCCTCTGTACCCTCTGTCTGTCCCGGAGAAACCTGACTCTGTGAGGTCAGGATTTGCAGGGCACAGCAGCAGCCTCCTGATCCCACCTGAGGCACTTCCAGCATAAAAAGAAGTAATAACAAAGCTGGCTTTGACTGCTAAATGGTGGGTGTCTAAAAGAGACTTCCCTCCCCTGCTCATTTCAGAGTAAAACAAACGTTTAGACATCGAATACATGCAACTCTGGCCTCGGTTATACTGCAAAATATAAACTGTAAAGTAATTGAAAGGGACAGGTCAGAATATTTAACTGATCTTTCCCAGATGCTTTTAATTTCTTGAGTTGGCATATGAGAATATTCTGATGATGAATGAACTGTTTACACCAGAAATCCAGTAATAAAAATATCCTTAAAACTGAAAATATTCTGATGTGCCTTTATGAATATGACACATGGGCTTGGGCAAACAAACATTAGCAACTGAAATGGGATAGAAGACTAAAATATTAAACAATTAGGCTTGCTTGCATTGAATAGTTTGGAGGAGTAGAGCTATTGCAGGTTCTACATTGCAGCTATATTATCTTAACAATTAGGTTGAAGACTATGGCCACAGCCAAACAAGCTCATACATCTCTATGGTTTCATGGTATGCAAGCAGTAAAAGATGAAAAAGAATCTTTACATTATTTCATAACTTTAAAAGAACACCATATTGTGCATAACAGGATGAAGCACTTGTTTAAAAATTCAGTGTTATTTTAGCAGCAATAGCTTTCACTAGCAGCTTTCTGAACACAGCTGTGCAGGGAGGAAATTATTTTCCTAACATTTACTTCTTCCAAAGGCTAAAAAATGTCATGGCTAAAAAAGTTCATGACTGCAGCCTTAGGTACAGACTAACACTAAGTACTAAGCCTTAGCCAAGGGTGTCAAAACCTTATGCAAGTTAGGGGTTTACTGGTAGCAAACAGAGAAATGCCAAAGGGAAACAGCAAAAGTGAACATATCTGCAGTAAGATTAATATTCCAGCAGCCTGGAGAGCAAGTAATTTCTCAGCTGTTTGAGTAAATATTGACAGCAAATGAGGTCAGTTACCTGAATTTCTGATGAAATCTGGAAGTGTTTGATATTGAAACGTCCCCAATGCTGACGAACATTTTGTGATACCATCTTTGGGGGGGCTTTTTCCCCACCTACTGATTGCCAAATTCCTGCCCTAGGGGATGAGTGTCCAACCCTGCAGATTGCAGAGGACCAGGGGGATGGACAGGGAATAAGCACAGCAGGTAGCACTAATACACCTGCAAATACCGTTTCTCAGCATTCGAAGTAATGAGATGAATCAGATTCAGAGCAAAGATTCAGCTCCGTGTTGCTACATTGACGCTCAAGAGAGAACACAGAGAAAGGTGCTTGGGGAATTAATTATTACCCAACTGAGTGCAGACTCCATCACTGCTAGGTGGCTGCTCACAGAGCAATTGCTCTGCTGCCAAGGGCCCCTGTCCCTGACCTCAGAAAAAGGTCAGCTAACCCAAATAACCTGGAATAAACACACCCTTCCCCTGATAGGCAAAGCAACTAATCTGCCACATATGTTTTAGTACAGCAGAGGAAGGAGACAGAAAACACTGCCTTGCTGTGTTACTGGGTAAGCCATGCAGAGCTGCAGGGGAAGAGCAGCTACACTACAGTGGCAGGATGGGGTGACCCTGCAGAATGGCTAGAACCTGTTGGAAAAACACAGCCGACCAGTGAGAAACCTTAAGCACCAAAGGTCACAGCCCTAAAGATTCAGGCTGACTCAGCACCTCCAGCACAGCCCCAAGAGCTCCTACAACTGAATTACCAATTGGGGCCACTTGCAGCAACCAATTCCCAGGTGTGGGCAAGAGACACCAAGCCATTTTGTTAATGGAACCTTCAGTCTACCTAAGCTGATCTGAATTTTCAGTACCAACTCCAGGTGTTTATGTTGTATCAGTCCTAAACCCCCAGGACTGCCATCCCTATATTTCAGTGCTGTCAATAAATTACCTAAACTTAAGGGCAAAAGAACAAAACGCGGACAAACTGATGCCCAGAGATCCATTGCTAAGGAAATAAATTTTCTTTCAGTGCCTAAAATTCTAGGAATGTGCAGTTAAAGTGATCAAAAGCTTAGTATTGGTGCTACTAAATCTCTGAGGGTTGCCATTTTGGGTGCCTATTAAGGGTTTATATTTATGTCATAAATCATCTCACTGCATTTCACAGAGAGCAATCTTAACACTAGGATCATACCCCTTAACTAGCTTTTTATAGGAAATTTAAAGGCTGAAGAACAGTAATGGCACTATTAAAGACACCTACTTTTTGCTTCCTGAAAATAATAGCATGCTACAGAGCCATGAAAAGAGAAAATGATAGCAGCGCTAACCTGCAATAATTACACTAATAAAAAGAAAACAGCACTGAAGAAATTATGGGGAGAAAGACACTAAAATTTCTGTGTCTAGCATAACCTTTCAGAGAATATATTTGCAAAGTATATAAAAAGTTCCAGTTATTTCAAAGGTTATGATTATGTCCTTCCCTTATTTAAATTGACACCAGTTATTACTGTACTTTCTCAGTCCAGAGTCTAAAAAAATACAAGAAACATAAATTGTAGATATAAAATTATAGTGTTATTTGTTATTACACTGTTATTAAAGTGGTATTTACTGAGTTCAGGCTGCTTTGCCTCCTCCCTAGTGTAAGATTCAGCAAGGAACAGGGAAAGCCTGGCTTTATGACTGAGTCAGATAATGGATCTTTAACTTCCCACATTTTCAGCTACATGGAGGGAGGAGAAATAGAAGAACCCCATGAGCACAGGCATAGCCACCAAACTTTGGTGCTGAGACTATAGATATCAGTCTTCCTGCCACCCTGGGAAAGCTGTGGGTCCTCCTGTCCCAGCAGCATCTCAACCTCTCAGCTTCTCACTGTACCCACCTCCCCTGGGCTTCTCCTCCCAACACACCCCCCCCTCTCTGCAATGTGGATCTGTGTGAAGGCCCCCACCTAGAGGGGGGGACACACTATTAAATTTCTGAGCCAGCAGCTCCTCCTGGGCTATGTGGAGGGTGGAAGAGGCATCTTCCAGCAGACAGAACATGGCTATGGGCAGGGAAAGGTCTCAGCCTTCTTGCCAGACATCCCTCTGATGCACACGTGACCCTTACAAAATTCCATGACAGCAACAGAGAGGAAGATCAACCATATTCACTTTCTTCCCAATCCTAGACATCTGTGGCTACAGAAAAGGGACTCTGGGGTAGACTCCCAGCATAGTACCACGCATTCAGCACGCCCACAGGGCATTTCAACACCAGGGATATTTTTGTGTTTATAACCGTGGGTAACACGCATGAAATTATGGCAATGCTATTACTCCTAATCACTGCATCTTGTAATGTAATACCAGAAAATATTTTTCTTTCACATTGTCAAAAATAACTAGAGTTGTTGATGGTTCACAGTTGTAATGCATTATTTCATGTCAATAACAGCACAAGATGGTTTATAAAAAGCCTCTACCATTTTGATGATTTGATAAAATCTCAAAATAAAGGAAGAAAACCATTATTTGTTCTTAAATAAATAGCAGTGCCTTCCGTTCTATATAATTGTAAAGATATGCAGCGTTTGCACCTTCACTTCCTACTGACATCATCTTTACCAAGAGCTGTCAGCAAAATGCAAAAAAACAGGGGGAATAACACAGAATTTGATGAGTACAACCAAATATAAAGAGCTTATGCTGTTGCCTTCAGCTACACACCACCCATCATTATTCACCCTGAGAGGCAGCAGTGGACACATTAGCAAAACCCAGTTCCTAAAGACACAGCTGTACATGTCACAGATGAAAAGGCAAAGTTTTTCTGCACTTGCTTCAACTTCATTTTAAAAAACAATTACAGAAAAAGAACTGAGCCTAACCATCCATATGATCCATACTGCCCCCTCAAGCAGCAGCAAGCACAAAAACATGTAATTAAATGCAAAAGAAAGAACCTATGGGTAAAATACAACACTAATTCAAACCAAAAATCTGAGTAGTACATAGACAGGCACAATAAGAATATACAGTGTGCATCCAGAACTACAGAGAAGAGTCAAACCTAGGGTTAATATATCTAAAGAAAAACAGTTTCAAGAGGTCAGTGTGCAGGTGTCTGAAACATCTTACTGTCTGACAAGCACTACCTGTTCCCTCTTATAATGTGCTGGAAAATGTCCTGCCCATTGAAAGTGTCAGTAAAATTAATCTTAATCACCAGATGAAAACCTGCAATCCTGAGCTGCCAGCCATCACATCTCCTGGAAGACAGTGCCCATCGCCTGTCTCTGCAACTGAATCTCTGTTGTCAAGAGCAACTGGCAGTGTCTCAGGGAAGAGACAAAAAACAAGTGGCAAATGCTTCTTTGCAGCAGTGGAAGAATCCACAAGGTGCACCACAGAAAAGATGCTGTTTCAAGGGGACTGATGTGGCTCTGATGTCTCCAGAACTTACCTCACCTAACCATGAAGGGCTCATGACTCACTGTCTTTGCTGAGACACCAATTTCTCATGATCTCTCAGGTGCAAACTGAAGCTGCACCGTACTAAGCAGAAGAAATGTTCCTTCAACAAGGGGGGAGAAATAATCACCTCATCAGTCAGAGGTCCTCCTTGGTCAGTCATTCTCCAGGGACTGAAATTACTACAGAGCTACACTGTCTTCTGACTGAAATATTAACAAACTAGTTTTCATCCTTATGCTGCAAGTTAAGTTCAACTAAAAGGAAGTACTGTAGACTGAGTGTGAGGTTTTCCAGATCTCAAAGGTCTTGTGTCACCCAGAGTCTTCTGGAGGAAAATAAAAAAAGGTACCTCCACACTAGCTGGGAATAAAAAATTAAAAAACAAACAAACAAAACAAAACCCCTAGGGCACTAGCAACAGATACATGTACAATTTCCTTTTACTGTTCTGCTATTTTGGGAAGAGTATACTCTGTCTTACTATAAAGAGATATTAATCCAGAGCTGAGCCAGGCTAACAGCACATGGGCAGATCCAGCTCAGGGATCAGGCAGGTGTTCTAGTCCT
Source organism: Anabacerthia variegaticeps (assembly GCA_035583185.1). NCBI lineage: Eukaryota > Metazoa > Chordata > Aves > Passeriformes > Furnariidae > Anabacerthia > Anabacerthia variegaticeps. The sequence continues at coordinate 6,319,369 of JAWWEW010000023.1, read as the reverse complement.
GCAGCCTCTTTGCATTCTTCCCCCCCCCCCCAATTCTTACCCTTCTTTGAATTTGAAATTCAAAATAGCTGCTAAAGAAATCTGAAGTCAAAACTATTCACCAACTCACAAGTGACCCCTGTAACACTTACTTCATTCCCTGCTAACCAACCTTACTCATAAATCTCATTAGGGCTCTGATGAGTGGAAGGGCTGCACAAAAGACAGGTGAAAATGAGAATAAGGGAGATAAAAGAGAAGTGCTGAAACCCTGGGAAGAAACTGTCATAAAAAAACCCCCAAACCCACAAAGCATTTTAATATCTAAATGTAAGGTAAAAATTAAACTATTTCAAACACAAGACTTGAAACATTCCAGCTTATTTTGTTTGCTCCTTAAGCCTCAGGGATGCAGATAATGAGGATTGCAATGGCCCAGTGGTAATGCCAAACTCAACAGCAAGTCTCACAGATCGTTTCAGCCTCCAAAATGAGAAGCCACTTGACCTGAAGTGAGACATCCATTGAGTAGAGTGCACAGTAAGTCTGACTCCACAAGTAAGCTCATTGCAATGAACCTGTCCAAGGGCATCACTTGAGGAACTGCAGCCTGTGGGGAGGAGCCACAATGGAGCACAGGAAGAGCTGGGAAGGAAAGAGCAGCAGGAAAAGCTGAGATGGACAGCCCTATTCTCTCTGCACCATGAGGGGAGCAGGGCATAGAGGAGTTGGGAATGATGGAGCAAAGCTGAGCCTGGGAAAATGGGCCTGGCAGGGGGAAAGTGTTTAAATTTGGCTTAGTTTCTCACCATCCAAACCTGGGTTAACTGGCTACACATTAAACTAATTTTTCACCAAGCTGAATTTGTTTTGCCTGTGTCAGTAACTGGTAAGACCTTCCATCTAGGCATACAGGACTACTGAGTCAGAAGACAGCAACAGCAAAATGAATCAAAAAACATCAGTTCCCACTATAGTGAAGTTTTTCTCATTCTCACCATCATGAAAAGGAAGAAAGCATATTTCTCTGGAAAGGCAGCCTTGATCCAGGTAAAGGATCCTGCCCTTGGTTCAACTCCCATGTGCAAAAAGAACAGAGTAGTGACCAAGTTTAATCATAGCCCAAAGGATGATGAAGAGGCATTGCCCAGAAAATTATTACAAACTTGCAATCCTGTTTTGACAGCAGTGGTGTTGCCATCTTGAGGTTTTTGCCTTTGCTGTGAAAACAATAGCTTTCACTGAGCTTTTCTCAACCTTTGTGGCTTAAAAAGCAAAAGCAGACTAAGTCCATTAGAGCCAGAGCCAGGAACCAGGACATGGCTGTCCAATGAAGGGTTAAATCATAGCTGACAAAAAGAAAATCCAAAACACTGATTCACATTTCCCAGAGCTGCTTTCAGGCTCCACTCCCCTCCTCCATTTAAGAGTTTATTTCACTAGTTTTTTAACCATAACAAAAGATCAAGCATAACACTGTCTTAGTTTTAAGAATTACTTTGATTTAAAGGCCTCCATACACTGGCACACAATTATACCAGAGGGAGGGAAGATTTTTAATGTTGGTTTTGTTTTGGTTTTAAAGAAGTACAATTACACTAGTTATAACTACTAATGCAAACACAGGAATAGTGGTAGGAAGGTGCCTTGTACTGCTAATAGCCCATTCTTCATCCCCCCTGGGAGCAGCTGGACGGCTGCACAGCCACAGTATCACAATGCAGCTCCTCCTGTACTGGGGCACAGCATGGGTGTGTTTGTAATAACTGTACCATTAACTCAGATGGAGCCAAAGCCAAGCAACGCTATAGGATTTTTGCTCCTCCTCAAGGCAGCAAACCAACTGGCAGCCCCATGGCAGGAAAAGCTCGGGTGTCACGGCAGCCCCAGGCTGGGCTCCAGGGTAACACGGTGGTGCCAGCTGAACCCTTGGCTGGCTCCACTCCAAGGGACAAGGGGGGGAAAAAAAAAGCAAAACAAACAAAAAAGCAAACCCACAAAAAACCAAACCAATCTCCCAAACAAACAAACAACAACAACCAAACAAAAACCCAGTAAAAATGAAAAAAAAAACCAAAAAAAAAAAACCAAAAACCACCACAAAAACCCAGCTGCTTTGGCAGGACTGGGAATGCTCCAGAAGCAGACAACAGAGCACGGGCGTTTGGCAAGGGGCTGCTTTTACACCTGCTTCTCGTATCACACTTGCATGCCCGAAATGGAAAACGCAGATGGGCCTCGCGGCCTCCATCCAGAGACCCTTCCCTGCTCAGCAGGACATTTCCACATGTTTAACTTCAAGCTTGTACTCGAATTCCACAGACTTAGATAGGACTCAATTACACACTTGAATGCTTTTCTCAGCTGGGAGAAGTGCAAATATGTAGTTAATATAGTTTGATGAACTGGTACCCAAGGCAAACAAGACCTATTTTGCTGAGCTAGTGTTGGGACTTGATCATGTAAAGAAACAGATTTTAGGGAAGGATCCCTACCATCATGTGCAGAGGTCCTTTTCTTCAACAGGCATCTGCCTCTTTCAAGATGAACTTGCAATGATGCAACCTTATACTTTGCATTGTGAGTAGAAAATTGCAAAAAAAGTGGAAAAAACTTTCCCAGGTGTCCCCAAGAGATGAGGGAAGATACACATGAGTCTGACTGTACAGCTAGGAACACACTTCACAGTGCACTAATGGGTGTCTGTGACACCAAGGTCATCCCTGGGCCTTGGCTACACCCCCTGGCTCAAGAAACAACCAAAGGTTTTAGCATCTAATCTGACTGAGTGTTCCACAGGATTATGCTGTCCATTAAAATCAGGTGCTCCCATCTTTTGGTTGCAACCAGTACTGCCAAAGCATGATGTCTGAGAGCAAAAGTACAGGACAAGCTATTAGAGATGAAACTAGATGACTAGGACCAGGAAAGGAAATCAAAACATTACTTAGGTTTGTCATTTTATTCATGGGAGATCAAAATGAAAAGACAAAAAAATCCCAATACCATATGACAGAAATACGCATTATTGCATTGTTCATATGATAGCAATAAAAGTAATAAAGACCATAAAGATGAGGGATCTGCAGAACAGCTTTAAATATCACTGAGATTACCCATTTTATTGGCCAGAATCATCTTCATTTAGAGCTAATAAATATACCCCACAAACTGCAAACAAAGCAGTGCCACAGAACTAAAATTTATCTTTTGTTTTTTTACAGGTATAAAATGAAGCTATTAAAAAAAACCCAACCCAAAACAAACAATAAACAAAACCCCACATCTGTTGCAATTGTATCAGTTTGCAAGGAGATTTAATTTTGTTGGCAGGGACATGAGAACTTTAGGCATGCATACCACTAAAATAATGAAATCCAGTTTCACCCACCAGACTGGGGGGAAAAAAGGAGAAAAACAAAAAAGAAGAAAGGATGATAGCAGTGAAAGCTGGTGCCCCTCAGTGGAACCGCAGATTTAATAGAAACCATGTTTCTACATTGCCTACAGCCAGGAGCAGATGAAAGACACTTGTGCGATTAGTTAACAAGTGGTCATTTAATCCCCCTGACAAACCCTCCTTTTCAATTTCAGGTTCTCCTGTTACCACTCCATGTTTGAATGCCTTGTTCAGATGTAGACACGGCTCTGCACAGATCACACAAGTCTGCATTCCTAGAGAGAATGCAGACCCCTTCACTTCTGCCAGTAAAACCAGCAAGTATTTTACCAACTCACAACAGTATTTATTTCTGTTCTTCATGAATTTAATACAAGCATAATCTTAGATCGATGCTTTAGGGAAAAGCCCTTAATAAATGATGCTTCCAGTGCATGGAAGGTATGTGATTCACCTCACTTAAATCCTCTACCTGAGTGGCTCCAGGATACAGAGCCTGGAAAGCATTGCCTTAAGACAGAAATTCACCACAAATCTCCATGTACTTGTTCCATGTCCTTACACAGTAAACATCTGGCAGCTCATCCTTTTTCAAAGATGAAGAAGTTACTTTGATTTATCTCCTATTCCCTGAAGTAAGAATTTAAACATGGGCAGCTTTTCAAGAGAGCACAGCACACAAGATGTAAGCACATGCTTAAAATACATACAGGCTAAGAGAAGCAGGACCACGCTCATCGAGTTACATGCTACGCAGTATTCTCTTCAGTGCTTATGGTTGGTATGAACCCTGAGTTTGCAAAACAGGCTTTGCCTTGCCAAGCAGCCTTTATGATTATAGCCTTGTCAGAATTAAAATAGGCAGCGTGTGATTTCTAACTTGAAACTGCAAATGGGTCTAGCTCTTGGCTCTCACGCTGTTCTTAACTTCTGAGAAAAGCCCTCATTATAACAATGTGTAATTTGTAATACTCACATTTAAACGACATCCTCTTAAAAGGGAACTTCTGGTTGTATTATGCCTTGCAAGTACAATTCATGAGATAAAGCAGGAAAAAAAGAAGTCATCTCTTGCTCACCCCCTTCCCTTATCTAATCACTTCATGAAAAATTACTCAAAGGCGCCTTTAAGGCCAAGGAGTCATTTGGTTTCCAGTCATTGACTTTTAAATGGATAGTTGGAAGCTCTGCAAATTTCTTAAATTCCACAACAGTAGCAAGTTACTGAGCCTCCCTTTCACCCCAGCTACTCAATTTATGCTCCAGCACACATTACTGCAGATATGACCTCTTCCATCACCAACCAGTCACGCTGCCACTATTAATGCAAACAGCCTTGCTCTTCAGCTACATGTGTGCAAATTAATTCAACTCATCTTGAATTGACATTACAGGGTCCCAATTAGGCTCTAAAAAGGTTTAGAGGAAGCTCTAATTTTAAGCTGTCCTAGACTGAAGTAATCAATATTTCTTCTATGTAGCATTTGTTTTTCAAGTTTGATAGCTCAGATACTGGTGATTCACTGTGCAGCTAAAACAGAAAGATTCATATTCTAGACGGATGAGCATCTTCTCTGATTAGTCAAGTTACTGATACAGGTTTTGGGTATAAGGTAATAAGACATTGGAGAAGAAGTTTGAGAAGTTCAAACCTCCTTTAGCATAACTGAAGAAATTGTCTGCACTGCATGGGTTACTCACATGTTTCAGTTAACAGGAGCTTACAACAACAAGAATTACTGTATCATTCAGGATATCATTTCTGTTTGGGTTTTTTTTTAACTCAAAAATCACAAATTTAAGTCACACTGTTGCTCCTCTACCCTAAAAATCCTATTTGTATTCATATCTCTAACTGAATTACTGCCATTTGGCAAAGCAATAAAGACTTATGAAAATGCAACTTGCCTTTCATAAAGCAAAACACATTTCCTAAAAGCTGGAGTCCAAGCCTATGGAGCACTACCAGTCACAGGCTCAGAGGCAGGAGGACAGCACATAGAAATGTCACACTGCAGGTTGCTCTTTTCAATGTAAATTAATGCTTCTGTGCAATCCAACTAATAGGTTGACAGACTCTACCTGATGTGAACAATCAATACAAGTCACTGATACAGTCTTTACAGTACCTACATTTAAATACAATAAATGCCACAAAAACAAGGTATAAGACCAAAGGCCACAACTTTCAATGCTGGTGGCATCTCTCACCTCAACAGCCCAGATTCCCAAGGGTTTCCCACCATCCCTTGGGGACTAAGGGGCACATTTTCTAGCCTCAGCAAAACCATCACTGAAATGACATGAGAGCCCAAGAGGAATATTTATGTGTACGAACGTAAGACATTTACCTACAGGACTAGGAGACAACCACAACATTTGTGTTCTGTAGCAGGATATTCACAAATAAATTAATAAATAAACTCAGCTGTGCAGAAGCTGCCTCTCACCACGAGAGGGCACCTTTTAAAAACCTAAAGCAGAAAACTCCTGCTTAAGAGCAGATATTCTGGTGAGGGAATAAAGGTTTGGGGCACGAGGAGGGCAAGAGCTCAGGGAAAAGCCAGCATAAAGATTAAAATGTGAAATGTTAATAAGTGCACTCAAGCTTGAGACAGGACAAACATTCATGTGACAGACTGAGCGTTTCTTCACTGGCACGGGTGCTGTGCAGGCACCAAAGGTACTTCACATGTCTCCTGTCACCTGGAAACATCAGCTGCAATTTCAAAATGCTCCAAAAGTCAACTGTGCCTTTCTCTTCTAGTAAGCGAGTGATTTATGCAGTTAAACTGCACTCAGCAGTACTGATATTAAAATATTCTATGAAAGGAAGCACTCATCTTTCCCTTAAACTCTGGAGTAACATAAGCTACCCTTGCCAGCTTTATTTCTGGGCTGCATTTGTCAGCACACTGGAAATCTGATGCAGACAGAGCAGCAGTGCAGTTCTGTTCCAAATGCTGGACATTAGGTGAGAATGCAGAACTGCAGGAAGGTCATTATTTTCTATTACAGGTCTGTATAGAACTATCTTATACAGATTCAGATGTCTTTTGCTATAATTCTTTTAAACATAGAAGACAGCCCACTACCTGCTTTAGTTAATACTGGATTATAATGGGGCTGCTGTAAGGATATATTTTTCCTTTATTTGCAATACTATATATCATAAATATAAATATTAACGTTTTCCCAGAAGTTTATGAGAAACATTACAAATAGAATGTATCCCTTTAATTACAAAATAACACTACATGTTATTTTAACAAGTTGCTGAGGTATACATCAAGTACAATCAACCTAAAGGAAAAAAGTACATTCAAGATCAATCATTTTAAAAGCACACGATTCAATCACAGGTCTAGTTTTTATCCCTTTCTGATTAGAAGCAAAATAGTGAAACTTTTCCCTGGCAAACACTATTGTTCAAAGAGGGAGCAGCCAATACTGGCTCCAATACCTTATTCCATGTCATCCCATTCAGGGCTTTCCACATCAATTTCCCTGCTAATAAACCTTTTCAAAACATTTCAAAGGAAACTTGCTCTCCTCAGCCGCTCTCAGATTTCTACAAGCCTGACATTAGGGCTCTGTATAATGAAACAATTAACAATGACTCTTTTCTACTCTTCGCCACCACAAAGCCTGTTGATAATAAAAACTCAGCATTTGTGTCAAAACTTTCTTTACATTGAAATATTGCCATGTACAACGCTAAGGAAACCAGCTATTATAACTGAGCTTGCAAGAAAATCTGATGAATTCAGTGGGACTTGCCACAGCAGAGCAGTCAGTCCAATACATACAGGCAGAACAATCAACGAAAGCCAAAATATATAGCAGCTCAATTAGTGCTCAAATTTTCTAGCAGTAAAGGGGTATGAGAAGCAACATCTGGCTGGCAGAGGCAGAAGGCTGATGCTCAGTTATTTCTTATGTTAAAGCTGCCAAAGGACACTTGTTTTCACACCACACCCACAACAAAAACTGTCACAAGTGAGGCCAGGGAACTCAATTACTGTGCCACAACATGCACGTCTCTGTGGGTCATTCTTATACCAAGAGACATCTCTGAAAAGCAGTTAGCAGCTAAAGCAAGCTCTTCAGGAGCCAGAAGGCATCAAGATTAGTGGATTCTACACCTCAAAAGGAAGGATGAGTGTTTACACTGGTTTTATGAGGTCAGGAACTATATAAATGGAAATATTAAATAGTTTTGCTCCTAAGAGAAAATAAACAGAACAATTAAGCATGATTACAGAGCTTATTCACCATCTCCAGAAGATGGTGCCCTAGTTTAGAGGTTACCATCTGCCTTCTCTTTTGGAGCTCATCATCTAGGAAGATGTGCTAGAAGCACATAGCAGCACACAGGTGACATCTGAGGTGACACTTTAGATACTGGCTCACTAGAAGGAAAAGAATGGCTGGATAAAGGACTGTCCATAGCAGACCCAGGGCACCTCCACCCCACCTGCTCCAGGAATCTCTTGGGCAGCAAATCATCCACCAGGATGACCACAGCTCCTCCCAGCATGGGCTATGAGCTGGAGACCTGGCCAGCACCCAGCAAGCCCAGACCTGAGCCTTAACCTACACACTCCCTCAGACACATCTCCCCTTCCCCAGCCTTCTCCCCAATTCCTTCTCAGCATCTCCCCTTTCCTTTCAGGCTTAACTGCCCACAAACTATTTCACCATCAAGCCTATGGACTCCAGGTCTGTAGCAGACCAGGCAGAAGCAACTGCTTCACTGCACCTATAAAAATCAGAGCTTTCAAACCAGCCTTGTTCCAGCCCTAGAGTGGCAGTGGCTGATGTCAGGAAGAGGGCTGACAAGCAGTATAAGGGAGCCTGACACCTCTCAGCCAGCTCCAGTCTGACACATTTGGCACCGTTTGCAGCAGGAGCAGCCATACAGCAAGCCCAGATCCAATGGACTTCCATCAGGTGCTCAGACAAAATGCCAGCCAATCTCCTTTGGTGGGCATCCTCTAAGCCTGCTTGGGCTCACAGCCTGAGCTCACGTGGCCACATGTGTTTAAGCTATCCAATGCAGGACTGTCACCTACTCAGACGTCTGTAAAACAACCTTAATGTCAGGAGCCCAGTTAGGGACCCTACATGGTATAGCGACACCCAGCTATGCTGAATTAAGGTGTACAGTCCCATATAACTGCTCACCCTTCTTTCCTGCAAGGGATAAAAAGAATTATTTGCAAACAATTGCTACTTCATCTAAATAATGAATAATAATAAGAAGAAGAAAAAAACAATAGTGCAAATTGTATTCACTGTTCAGGATCATCACAACAAGTCAGACACATGCACAATAACAACAGCACTGCTCTCATTGCATAATGGCTGCTGTACTGGTCTGTTCCAACACAGGATACTTCCACTTACAGCCAGGCAAATTCAGTGAAATTTATCTGTAGAAATAATGCATTGATATTGTTTAAAGATATGATGTTATGTGACTCTTTATAGAAACCTCTGGGACAGAAGTTCATAGATAAGTAGAAGTGCAAAAAAAAAAAAAATTATAGAGCATCAAGCCCATGTCCCTGTTTGTACAACTTCTGTTTGAACTTTTAAGCTAATTACTGTTTACTGAGAACACCACATGCAGACTGGGCAGGACACAGGCTTCCTTCATGGCAAAACAAAACAGACTGCTTGCGTTGAAATATTTTGCTGAAAATTGTAACATATTCAGCAAGAGTCCCTGGAGTCACAGTGGTGCTGGCTCCAGAGGGAGCCACTGTCTCACTTTTGCAGTGCCAGCAAGAGGCCAGCACACAGAAAAGCAGCTACAGCTTAACCACCACGAAGGCTTTCCAATGGAAAAGCAGAGAGAATCGGAGAGGAGTTTCTTCTGCATTAAGTGTTCATTAGTGTAATGGTAGCTACTTTCCCAAAAAAAAGTGACAGCAATCATGTGCTTTGTGCTATTGGACTAAAACAAACCAGCTTGCTTTATAAACACAAACAGTGGAGTGTTGCCAGAAGAGAGCACGGGTGCATGCACATGTGTGCAGTGAGAGTAAAAGTTTAAATTCAAAACCCACACTTCAAAAACCAAGCCCCGTTGTTGAAGGAGCCCAGAAAAGAACAAACCAAATATACACTGCAAAAGGTAACTGAGAAGGAAAAAGCAGTCCATTGGAAAAACAAAAGAGCATCTTCTACTCAGCTCCTCCCAAACACCTGTAATGTTGTTTTTGCCTTGTTAAACATCAGAACAAGGCCTCCCTTTGTAATTGCTTGAACTGTGCTGAACTTGGACTGTGCTCAGCTGGACAGCTTTCGGATCATTTTGGTCATACAAAGTGGATGAGAGATGAGCAGATGGGGAGGGTCAGAAAGGTGAGTCAACACACCCTGACATGGACAGAGCACACAGCCAAGAGCAAAGACAGAAGTTCATTGTCTCCCAGGGGAACAAGTCCTGGAGGAGCAGGACTCACTGCAGTGAGGAATGGAATTGATTCTTTTAAGATATATCCGAGGTAGCTGTAAAACCAGGTTGCTCAAGGGGCCACCAAGATCTCTGAGGGCTGCTATTGCTAACCCTAAGCTTGAACAGCAGGTGTCAATCAGCTAAAATTCAGACTACCAATTCCATCTCCGTAACTTGTAGTAACAACTCAGCTGCATTAGAGACACATTCAGGATCATATGCTACCCCAAAGCTTCCCTAGATTCATTGCCCCTTCTCTGTGCAGGGAATGGTCCATTTCAAAGCTGTATCAACTCTAATCCAGAGCAGAGCATTAGTCTTGATCTCTTCTCAGAAGTCAAAATGTGGAGGGGTGGGTGAGTTATGGGCAGACATAGTCCAAATACATTTTCTCTTTTACAGTGGTCCAAGTATGACTGCCAACTAAAATCAAAAGTTTCGTGGTTTTCTGTCTGCATAGCAGCAGTCAGCCTTTGTGAGTGCAAACTAAATCCCAGAGACGTGCAAGAGCCAGGCTGACAAATGCTCTGGCTCCCAGCAAAGCAAGAGAGCGCATTTTGCGGAAAATAAAGTAACATGACGCAAGCTAGAGAGACTGGTTTAACTCTACCTGCTACATGCCATCAAAAAAATGTAAGATGTGCCTCTCTGCTGCAGCTCATTCACTGCAAGACTAATGGACTTAAGTTTAACATACCACTAACAAGGGCTTAGCAGACAAGCTGATTTTCTGAGGAGTCTGCCAAAGGAACACTCCCCTTCCATGCTGCACAGACAGCAGAAGAGAGGCACCCAGGTGTTCACTTCCAGCAAACATGGCACATGCCAACACTCAGCCTCCTCCACTCCTGTTTACATCAGCCCCTCAAACACCACCTGGTAGCAGAACATCCATCAGGAGCTGGTTATAGTCTGTGACCATTCAGGTGAGACTGGCCAAACAAAACAGGAATCTAATAAACCACACAGACATCCCAAGGTGGGAGGTGGTGGCTGACAGCTCTGCTCTGCCCTTGGAGTTCAGAGCTTTGCTCTCCACCAGCTGCTCCGTACCCCAAAGGGGAACATGACAGGAGCACATGGCAGCTTACCAACCATGGGGATGCTCACCCTTCCCCATGGAAACCCCAGTAGGGCAAACACAGCTCACTAGCAGCTTCACAAGTTCTTCTTTGATGTCTGTCTCTCACCACTGCCTTTGGTAGGCAAATTGGAAGTGGACCACTTAGCATCCTGACATACAGCCAACCACCACCTGAGAAAGGCTTTGCCTTCTTCACCAGCTCTCTTCCCACCACATCAACAGCCCTTCTCATGCAGGGAAGGGCAAAAACAGCTCACCAGCACATCTGCTCTGTAAAGGGAGCGTGGCTGACCTCTGTCACCCCTCAAGTGCAGCAGCCCAGTTCTGTGCTGTGCAATGAGAAAGCTTCCACCAGGCACCCAATAGCTGCTTCAGTGGTGCTCATGCTTTGCTCACAGGTAAAGATCTACTCTCACAGGAGAGAGCAGCAAAAAGCATCCCCTGAGCTATGGCTCCTTTAACTGCAGCCTTCCCAGGTCCCTTCTGCAAGACACTGAGGTGGGGGCACCACAGCTCCAAACATATTCTTTTGCTCTAAAACAGATCAATAACTTTATCTTTTCTCATATCATAACACTCTTTTCATGAAGAATCTACTAACACTCATTACACCACAATGAGCATTTTGGGCAGAAATTGCACAGGAGAAGAATTATAAGACTGGCTGGATGGATCTAATATATCAAGCAGAATAAAATTAAAGAAATGCAAGTACATGTTTTTAAATGAAAAGCTTTGCTTTGCTCAAGGAAAGAAGATAAAGACAGTAAAACATATAAACAGGAAAAACTAATTATAAAAATCAAAATCCTTTTGAACAGTCTGGATGGTCATTTGGAAATAAATCTCCATTCTTAATGCCTCAAAACTCCTGCTATGTCAAGCTTATTGCCAGAAGAAAGGCTGCTTACAAAGATAATTTTCTTTCATTAATGTACAACGAAGCATTTAAATGAAGAAATTCCAGACGGAGAGCGAGACTTTTTTTCTCCCTCTGCCACCAACATGCTGTTGAGTCAACCTTCCTTAAAATACATGTTCTGCTGAATTAAGGGAAAATTGAGTAGCTCACAGAAAAAGAAAAAATGAAGGAGGGCAAATGAAAAGCTTGGCTTGACATGTTAATCTCTGTTGCTTTAATTATTGTGTTTAATGTCAACTGGAGAGAAAAAAGAAATAAGAGACTACAACAAAGCTGTGTGTCCTGGATGCAGCATGCTCAGCAGGACTTCTGCCAAAAACACAGTGTTTTTTATCAAAACAGCTTCTGATTAAGCTTTCCCTCTCCCTGTGACAGTCCTGCGCGTTTTCATCTCTTGATTTAGAGCCAAATTAACTACCCTTTCCAAGGGTTAATGGTCTTGAAAGTCTTACTATGGCAGTTATCTGCTCAGAGCTGCTACATGTAAACTTAAACATACAACAAACCCCAGCACACGATGCCAATACTACATAAAGAAGATAAGATAGTATTTCTTTGACTGTGCAAAGTCACTGCAGATGACTTTGTCATGTGGCAGACCTAAGACTTGCTCATGCTCTGGTGAGCCTGGCTTGGAGATAAGCAGGACAAGTCCTCCACTGCCTGGATAGAGTCTCAAGTCTGGCTACTGGCACTGCAAAATGACAGGCTGCTACAAGGAATTCATCTTCAACTTGAACCTTCCCATCAATAATCTGGGAGGGAGAAATGCTGGCTCCAGCTGAACACTATTTTTGGTTGACTGATAGCTTTAGCCAAAAAAAAAAAAAGAAAAAAATGTAAAGGGAGGAGAGGAGAAAGAAACCACACCTTTCACTTTTGTACTGTTTGATCTGGTTTCTTGTTAATGACCCCATTATAGCAGCAGGTATCTGACCAGCACTCCATGCCAAAGGGAATTACATTGCTCACTGCATCATCTGTGTCCATCTTGGAGCACCAAAAATTACAGCAATCCTGGCAATTAAACACTCCAACAAATAACAAACCTGGTACCACCACTTTTGCTTAAACAAAGGAGAAACCAGCAAACACGAAACAGAGTCAAGTGAACAGGACTGTTCTTAACCAAAATGACTGCAACTTTTGGCACTGAGTCCAACAGGATGTCTCCAAGGGTTTCCATCCTCTCCTTTGCCCATGACTGCCCATGCTGGAGGGCTGACTGCAGCTCTCAATCACAATCCACTGGTCTGCACCTGAACAGGGGCTCCTAACCAGCATTTCCTTTGCCCTTTAGGTTTCCATGCACTTCAAATCCTGGAGAACAAGAGAGTATGACAAGACTGTGTGCAGCAGGCAGGATGCAACTTTATGAGAAGTCATTTAGAGAAGCCACAGAATGACTCAGTCCTTGCCTCTCCCCCAGTTACCACCACATTTTCAAGCAAAGAGGCTTCTATCCCACCTGGTATAGCAAAGCATTTCAGGAAAGGGAGTACAAAGCACTCTTGGCAGCATCCTTCTTATTTGCTACCAGGGTTGCCCTAATTTGGTTTTACAATCAAAGAAATGAGGCAGAAAGGCCACGTTTCACTTGCGTGAGATCAGGCTTTTCGTGGGCTGTCAGACAAACGTCTTCCCTGCCCCACAGCCTGCTGCCATCAGCTCATGCTACCTCTCAGTCAAGCTGATTCATTAGTGCTGTAACAGTTTTCTTTATCTGCCCGTTTCTTCTGCAGCACATCTCTGAGGCATAAACCAAGCCTGGAAAAAACCTAATTAGCGCAGACAGCTCTGCAACGCAATATTCACAATGTTAACAGCCACTAAGTTTTCAGGAGAGAGCGCAGAAACCGATAAATGCTCATACACTGAGAACTAATGAAACCTCTGAAAATCACTGTAGCAGAGAGACCCTATTGTATAAGGATTTAGATTTGAAAGACCATAAGGAAATGCCTTTTAATTACAATAATAAATGTAAAGACAACAGTTACTTTGCTTTAGTGCTTGTTTAAGGCTTTATTGTTAATTAGTTTACATGATGAAGCGGAAGAGAGATGAGAAAAAAATGAAAGATTATTTGTTCTAAATATTAACATTTGTCTGTTAATTTTGATAGCTCATTCATTAACTGTGGCACAATTAAAAACTAAGGATGAGAAAAAACTTTCCTCTTTGTCTTGCTACACTGTGGAATTTGCAAAATGCCGATTATGCTATGTAGAGCAGACACAAATATTGCAACTATTTCCTTAATATTTCCTTAAATGTTTTTCATTAAAGCATTGGCACAGGATAGAAAAGCAGCAACACATCACTGAGCTTCAGCCAGAGCTCAGCTGAAGGTCAACCAGCCCCATATAAAAGCAATGCAATTCCCACCCTGCTCCACTGGCTCAGCTTCCCAGGAGCTGGGAGGTACCCAGGCTCCCGACATCCTCATACAGCCTTCCAGCCCAGACTCACTAACACAGACACTTGGCTACATCCTTTGGGAACAGGGACAGATTCCAAGAGGCTTTATGGGGCAAGCTGGATTTGTTCTTGGGCACTGACTGCATTTGAAACATTATGATCTGTGTTCCTAATGGGGAAGGAATTCTCTGCATTTAAAGTGTGGCAAACATGCTTAGGAGGCAGAGCTACCATTATTTCAGTGCCTGATTTGCAGGGGATAAGAAATTCACCCTAATGAGAAGGCTTCAAAATAGGAAATGAAAGGATAAATTAACTCCTATTTTGAATGGCTTCACTGTCTTCTCATTCCAGCTTTCTCTCTCAAAAGAGCTGCAAATGTCAGCACAGTCTGGGGAAGGCAGAAAACCATGTCAAGACCTGAAGTCTAAATAAGCAGGTACAGCAACTACTCTTACAGCAGTCAGCACCTGTTTCCTATTGACTGTTTCTTTCCACCACCAGGCAAGATGCAGCAGAGAGGAAAGAAAATCACATCCATTTGGTAATGCTCTATTACAAACAAGCCCAGCCTTTCCTTTTCTACAGCCTGGTCTAGTGGATAGTAGAGAAAAAATAACTTTAAAGGAAAAAAAAAACAAAACAACAAACTACCTCATAAGCTTTACATCTTCCACATGCACATATATACCTTTCACGTATATATCAAGAAACCCCTGAATTTCATCTCAGTTGTAGAAAACAAGGGAAGATGTAAGCCAGTTATTCACATATAACACATTTTCCCTTTGTACTATCATGCAGTGGCAGCAGGTAGTGTCACCAGCATCACTCAGCTCAGTGCCAAGGTATGTATCACCCTGAAACAACCACTGATCTTAGAGCATCTGGAGTGAAAAGCATGGAAATGCAGCCCAAGGGAAAGGGTGTCAAGAGAGCTGTGAAAGATCAGATCAGCCATGCAACTGTGACCATTTCACTCTCCATCACCATGTCTTTGCCTTCCCCAAGTTCCCCAAAACATTCCCTTTTTTTGATTTAGATTCTGCAGGAGCACAAGCTCCTGCTTGCCCTGTGTTCCTCAGAGTGCTCCGACCTCTCCCTGCTAAAGGTTTACCTACAAGAGAAAACTGTTTACACACAGTTTAAGAGCAGCTGCTAAGTATAGTTCCCACTCTTCAATTGTCATAAATTCAGATGAAAAAAAGGTACCTAGGTTTTCTTTTTGTTTTTGAAGGTACTGAGCTTCTGCTGAAGCACAGCAAGAGAGTCTTCTCTGCGCCCAGCAGCTTAGTCTGTGTGCCATGAATTGGGACAGGGTAAAAACCTCAAAAATGCTATAAGCCAAGTCCACATAATAGTTTTTGCCTTAATACCAGCAAGCTCTCAAGTTGATATTAACATAGAAGATTCTGACAAATGCTGCAACTCTTTTCTTTTTAGGAGTCGATAATGCAAATTGTAAAGCTGAGACCCCATTTGAAATAAAAAACCAAACAGAAATACCCAAGGACTAGAATGGACAGACCTTCATTTTGTTGTCTTCCTTCTAGCTATATGGCAGGGATGTACAAGTGTCTCCTCTTCCCAAGACAGTTTTTGAGGCAAAAGTAGGAACAGTTGCCACAAAGTTCAGGAAGATTATAAAATTATGTTTACAGCTAGTCTTGGAAGGTATTTTATCATGTGGGAAAAATACCATCTTAATGTCCTAATAAAGATTTTTCAGAGTCATTGAGACTTTCATGACATCCACTGGTCCAATGAAAGAACTTGTAGCTTTTTTTAATAAAGTTCATTAAAATCCTACAAAAATGTCCCTGAAATAAGAGTTTAAGTAGCACACCAAGCTCACTCAGGATTAGCCACTAAATGGAGCTCTAACAGTGCAGTAAGAAAAAAAGGCTCTGAGGACTAAAATCAGTATCTTTTGATGCATCTCTAGTGTCACCTTAACAAATAAAGGCATCTCCTGCACATCTGGCAAACACATATACAATGGACTACATGCAAGCTAAGCCCTATTAGATAAATCTATTAATCAAATATTCAGACAAGTCCATCCTCCTGAAGGTGCTTTCTTCATCTGCAGGACAAATTCACCTCCTCAGAGTACATAAGAATTCAGGCTGCTGCTCCACCCAACACTGGCTCCTTCACCCTCACACAGTGAATGCCTTCACTGAGCCCATCGCAGTCATGAGTAACTCCAGGAGAGAGACAAGGACAGCTTTGCAGCCCAGACAGCTGGTGCTGGTGGTGCCAGTACCTTTGGAGAGGGTAAAGGACTACGCCACAAGCCAAGGACCTCACCAGCTCTGAGTCTCTCTAATAAAGCCTAAGAAGTTAGAGGGCACCTTAGGGGAATACTTAAAACTAGAATCAAATAGATTTGGACAGCAAGAGAAGCCTTTGGATATTTCCTTCCAACTATTTCCAATCAATGCCACAGATTTTTCACTGACACTTCATGCAACTCTCATGCAACACTGTATTGCCTCTCCCAGGAACCTCAGGGCTCCAGCGCAAGCTGGAACGTCCTTCTGACAGAAAAACACACCAGAGAAGGCAGAAACACTGCTGAGGACAACAGGTATGCCTTCACTGCTTTGGCCATTTCATTTGACTACTAAAGAATCCAGAAAATCCCATGCTCAGAGACAGGCTGACAAAAGAGCATCTCCTTTGGAAAACTGCTCACCATCAGTCACCTGAAGAACATACACAGGAGGAAATTCAGACTTGTGTTTGACTGCTTAGCCTGTGAAAATTGAGTCCTGTGTCTCAGACATATAAAGTTTCTGGCTCTGACTGATGGTAAAATACAGATGCTTCCGCTTCAAAGTAAGAAATACAGTTTGCATCTGCTAGCAGGCAATATCAAATCCAAACAGCTGCCTTGACAGCTCTCCAATGGCATTTTAATTCTTTGGCCTGTATTACATGCAAATCAAACATAACAGGATTTATTATTAATTTCTGCTAACCTTCAT
Organism: Anabacerthia variegaticeps; assembly: GCA_035583185.1. NCBI lineage: Eukaryota > Metazoa > Chordata > Aves > Passeriformes > Furnariidae > Anabacerthia > Anabacerthia variegaticeps. Next base: position 6,302,104 of record JAWWEW010000023.1, on the reverse strand, counting down.
TAGCTATTACTTTAGTTTTAAATGGTGTCTAAGGACCAGTATCATCAGTCCCACAGCAATAAGTTGCCTGAATAAAATGCAAATGTAAATTACTTACGTAAGATATTCTTTTGCCTTATTAACACAGGTCAGTCTAAATACCTGTGTCTCTACTCATAAAATTTTTCTAAGCTTTCTAACTACATCATGTAATTTATTGTTGCTAGAGAAAGCAATAACTTACCTACACTTTAATCTTTTCTGTGGAAACATTTTGTGGGAATAAGCTAAAGTTCTTTATTATATTTGCTTTCTTGTTAAATGTCTGTTTAAATAGTCTCTGAATTTAGCATACATCATCTCCTACACAGGCACATTTGTTAACTGTGTCCTTTTTTCCCTTTCCTTGTTCAGCCAACTGCCCAAAGATACGTGAAACCAAATTTGTACCTCTTGCACTGTGTGCCCATGAGATGTTTGAAACCTGGATTGTGGGTTTCACTGTTCAGGCAACAAAGTAGAAAGAACCACCTGCTTCAGATAAAACACTTTGATATAATACATTTCCAATGAATAAACAGAACATAAAAGAAACCACCCATTCTCTGCTTCCAACCACTCAGTTTGTACTTCTAAACTGTCCTGCTGTGACAAGGCCAGTGGGCAGAGCTTGGCTTGTGAAGGACTGTGAGATGTCCCTGAAGCTGGTGGGGACAGGCACTTGGCTCCTACACATCCCAGGGTGGAGGAAGCATTGGAAGAAGGCATGAATTCTACTCCCTTTAGAAAAGCCCTTTGCGTAGAGGTCCATAAAACAAGAGATGGGGAAGAACCCAAAAACCCCACACCAAAAAAAATTACCCAATTGCAAGCCAGCAAGCAAAGGAGAATCCCTGAGCAAAAACTCATAGGAGTCCATTTCCACCATTAAAAATATAACATTAGAGGATAAAAAAATAAACAAACTGCCACCCTGGCTTATCCCAGGATGAGCTCCAGTTCACTAAATATTTGTTCCAATCAGAGGCTAAACAAGAAAACTGGAAAATACTTACAGAACTCCACATCCACATGCTTGGAGTTCTGAAACCAACAATGGGAGTACAAGCATGAGCAAAGCTACCACCACTGTGCTTCATCCTCTCCAAAGGGGTAAAAAATGCTAGCACTGTAAATCACACCTTTTTCATGACTTTTATGAAACATCATGGTGTTTAACGCTGCTCTAATCCTGCCTCTGCAGCAGAGAAGCTTCTTCATTAATTGCTGTTTTTCTCAGATGATAAAAATCATTCTGAAGGTCATGCTGAGCAACTCCAACACCACACAACCTCCTGCCTTTGCCTTTCACCCTCCTGCTGTCAGGAATGACACCTCTTCACTTTTCTCACCATTGCTGCTGTTGAACCTTCGGCAGAACTGACAGATACTGACCTGACATGAATTTCCTTGGACACAGGACAGAAATGAGATTTGGCCGAGCACCTCATGCACAGGTGGAGATAAGCACCTTGACATGAAAGAAGGGATGTGTTTTCGCCCCTCTTCCTCACAATCTGTTTTCTCCTCGAGAGAAAAAACCACGACACTAGAAAATTATTATAGAAGAAACAGATGGAAGAGACAGGGAGGTAAAACAAAAACAAACGGGTTATTATTTGGTATAAATCTACTCTGGTTCCTAAAAGAATGGATAAAGCAGAAAGAGAAGACATTCAATACACGGAGCTTTCTCCTTCGACAATATTGGGCTGGTGCCCAGAATTGAGGCAGATGAGAGCTTGTTCACATGAGCCAAAAGAAGCGTCTCTCACTTGTTGATAGTATCCTTTACACGGTAACAATTACAGTGTTTGCCACAGATCACGTCTAATTCTTGCAACATCTCACACTGGAAAGAGTTTCTGCTTTTATTAGTTTTGAATAAGCTCAACTTCCCTTTTACTCATTTTCCTTGAATGCTCCTTTTCTACCTGGCATTATATCTCTCTTTGGACATTTACTCAATTAATTTGCCTTAATTAAATTGAGATTACTCCACTTAGGAAGCGGAGTGAACTGAAATCAAATTAGAGCAACTTTAATTTCGAAAAGTGTGCAAACACAGAGGTTTAATGAGGTTTAAATAATCCTTTTTAAATTCACACCTCTAGTTAATTTAATTCAACTTTCCTGATGATCCCTGCACGGACATGTTCTATGTCAGGATGTATTTTAGAAAAGGCAGTCAAAGGAAGAACAACACCCACAGAGGAGGGGAAAAAATAAAGGCAATTCTGGCTACACATCTCTGCAACAGGATGAGATCACTTATTTTTCTACTTTTAAGAAGCAACAAAAGTACAGGGGACAAGAGGGTGGATCTGTACACATCCTCAGCTCATCTTTTTCATCACTTACACAAGAGGGCAAAGCAATGAAAGCACAGACCTGAGATCTCTGTCAAAAGAGGTGAAAAATTATAGGATAAAAGGACACCAACAGCAACCAAGAAACAGACAAGATAAACTAACCCGTATCCTAAGGTGAGACAGACCACGATCACAGGCATTTATAGGGCTGCTAAAAGTTGATGTCCAGGATCCATAGAAAGCAGCAACATGGTCTAACACAGCTGTGATGACCATGTCATTGTACATGGTCTCGTCAGGGTCGCTGAGAATCCCCCTGTCCTCCTTCGAGGGGGAAACATGGGTTGTCACTGACCACAGGGGGAAACCAAGGGGCAGGCTGGATGTTTTATTTGACACTGCCCCCAAACTACCACACAAGGCTGCTGAGCAAGACAAGACAAACATGGTTCAACATCACCAGCCCTTTGGTTTTGACCTCCAGTTCTGGGATCAAACCATCTGTTATTAATAGTTGGTTGCAGCTCCAAATTTTTGGTTGAGTGACTTGACTATTGCTCCAAACCCTTACCCACGGTTTGTCTCTTTACTTGTCTCGAGCAGCCTCTTGGCACTGGAAGCTGCTCTCTGTGCTTGAGGGCATGTTCTCTGAAATCCTCCATAGCTGATTTCTCAACTCCTCTGGCTATCATTTTTTCTTCTCCCGTGCACTCTCCATCTGACTCTCTCCAGTGACATCTGCTTATTCTGTGTCTGCAGACCCTCTGTGCACAAAAAAATGGGGTGCTCTGAGCACTTGCTCACAGGCTGATACCCATGAGCTGTTTCCCCGTCACTGAGGTCTGTCTGTAACTCATCCTGCCCAGGGAGAACAGCAACCAACAGCCTCCAGCAACCCACTGTACATCTGCAGAAAGTGACGCACGCAGGGCTTGCCAGTTCAGACAGCACTTGCCAACAGTATCTAATGCCACTACTTTCCCACACCTCTGGACCTGAAAAAATGGAGACTGATGGTGTGTTGAAGCAAGAGCCCAGCAGCATGTGCACAGACAGGCGTGTGTCCACGCTGGCACACTTGCACACACACCCATCATTCCCTGTTGGGATTTTACTGTCTTTCTTAGCACTTCCAGGAGCCCTGGCAGAGACATGCACTGCAGAAATTGGTGAGACTGCTTAAACACTCTGCTGCTCAGAGTCAAGGCTTTAAACAAAATGTGTGCCAGAGTATGAAATAAATCTATTTATGGCACTGGAAGCTGTGCGAACTACACACATTTGCTACCTGCTCACTGACTCAAACTGCCATTACGCACTGATTAGGCACTGGCAGCAAAATAAAGCTCTAGAGTTTTCATATAAAGACTGTCATGGACTAATTCAAAGACAATTTCAAATTAGGCAAATAAATCCCTGTCCAAACTTTCCTTCAAATATAATGAATTGCTGGTTTAGTTCAGGCATTCACATTTTCAGCACAAAGTGTCAAGAAGGTTTTCCACCCCCTTCCCCAGTCCCTCACTCCCCAAATTTAACAAGCAACTCAGGTTTATCACTGAGTCACTTGCACCTGCATAATCCTGTTCATCACTAATATGTAATTTAGGTCCTAGGAAAAAAATAAAGACCAGAGGGGTGGTAGAGGGGAATGAAATACCATTCAAGACAATACAAAAGTGCTCAGCCCATAAGTAATCCCAGAGCACCACTTAGACTCAGAGACCCTGGCAGGAAAAGATTTCCAGTGAGCCAAGGGCACTGGGAATTAATTTCTCTCTCCTCCCAACACAAAAGGTAGAGGTACAATCAATTTGTACCAACAGCAGAACTTACATTGGGAAACCACAGGGAATAGGTTAATTGTGAGATTGCAGAGAAAAATAACACTTGCCACAAAGCAATTAAAAGCTGCTCTCAGGAGTGTTCAGAGTCCTTCGCAATTTGCTCAAAACAAACATGTTCCTCTAAGAAGAAAAAAAATATCAAAATCCCTCAACCTTCAACACAAGCTCATTACTCCCTTCAGGTTCTTCCAAAAACAAGCACTCACAGTGTATTTTGCAAATCCATAAAATTTGTGCTTTTACAGTCATGTGAAGAGTTCTTCTTTACAATGAGTGGGGAAACACAACCAAAATCTTCTGCTGTAATTTCCGTACAGGGTCTCAAACACTTTGCAAATGTTCAGTACAGCAGGGAAGGGTCAACCTTTTGCTTCCATGGAATGAGGCACATGGTGATGTACCAGGTCACTGCTGCTTCCCAGAAAACAAACAGTGGGGTGAAAAAGCAACACACTTGGTTTCGTAGGCAGGAAAAGAGTCAGATTTGCTCAGACTTTGCCAGACAGAGAATAGGGGCACATGCTAGAAAGGGCACACAGCTCTCTGCACAGACCGAGGTTGGCTCTTCACAGAACTCATCCCAAGATGCTTTTCTGAACTAAAAGCACCAGTGTGGCAGCAGAATCATCCTTCACATTGGCACCAGTGGCAGGCTGTGTTTCCCTCACTGCACCAAGACCCACCTTACCACAGATCCCACTGACTCCCATCACAGTCACCTCCCTCCCCTGCGCACGGCAGAGGTGCCAAAGCAGAGCCCCCCTTCACCAGGATAACTGTGATCTTTGGTGTGAAATGCAGCACTGCAGAGAGAACAGCCAGGCTTCCCAACCAGCCCAGAGCTTCCAGGGCTTGCTGCCAACAGCAGCCAGCAGTGAGGCAAAGCCCAGCCTTTTGAGATGGGCTCTCTGCAGGCAGGGTTGGTTTGGTCACAGAAGAAAGCAATGCTCAGTGCCTTCTCCTGGCTAACATATGGGTGCACTCTCCACTTCCTAGAAGAAAAATTCTCTGCAGAAGTGAAGGAACAGGTCTGTATCAGACTAACAACACCTGAGCAAGCTCCATGTCACCAGAATCCAATTCTTCTCATAAGAAAACAAAAGGGGGCAAGTCAAAAAGGGGATAATAAAAGTAATTTTTAAACAGTCAATAAATAGGAAATAAAAATCAGCAGCTTCTGCAAATAGCAAAGAGGAAGCTGGGAGCAGCTCAGGGGCATTGACCAGCCTTGGTCATCTTCCAGCTAACACCTCTTTACCTTTCAGACAGCCCTAAACAGCTCTCAGCCACCCAGCAGGGACTTCACAGGGTAGAAAACCATACCAGGGCCTTTCAAATTAGGAGGAGGTTTTTGTAAAAGATATTAAAGCTCATGCTTTGGGGATTAAGGCAGTCTTTATCTGTTAGAGATCAGGATGTGGCTAACAGTAGGGGACAGATTATCTGCATCTTCCGACTGGGGAGGATTTACACCTTCTGAAGCATCTGTGCTGGCTACTGTCAAAACCATCCTTCGGCCTAAGCCAACAACTTCTACAGGGAAGGAATGAAAAGCTACCTAGGTCATGTACAAAGGTCTTCGAGTGGCAGCATTTTAGACTTTTGAAAAGACTTGGAAGAAAAGAAATGAAATCTGGATTGTACTGGGCCATGCAGAAGTTAACATTTAACAGCAAAAACATGGGGTGGCCACGGGTTGTTAAATTTCACCAAGGAAATATCCATCCCCATGTTGTTTAATATCAGCCAGAAAGTCTCTGTGGTGGGCAGAGTCCCCTGAAAACATCCTGAATTTCTATAGGTTTCCTTTGAGGAGAAAGAGGTGGATATGAGGTCTTGGCTTATGAATAAGAATTCACATCTTCACTCAATGCATCCCTCCACTAATTAGCTGCTGTAAATACGGAAAAGAGCTGCTCCTCCAGACAGGGCCAAAGTGTGGCCATCTCTGAGGTACTCACGTGTGCAGCAGATGAGAGTGCACACTCTGAACAATATTCCAGCAATCACACAACATATTTACAAACTCTTTAAATTAATTGACCCCAACTTCTTTAACTTCGTCCACACCAACTGAATTAGGTATATCCATTTAGCATTACAACACCAAAAACAAACAGCACATTAAACCTCCAGAAAGCTATTTCAGAGACATATATCAGTTGAAATATTCCCAAAATTTATCTTCCAGAAAAGCTGATAATCACATGCTCATAAGAAACAAATGTTCAACTGGAGTCAGTTTTGTAATATATTAATTAACATAATTTTCATCGGTGGTGACAACATGCCATCTGCTACTCTGGCATCACAAGAGACTCTGAGTTTCAGGGCACTTTAAGCTGTTTCTTGTTGTGCATGGCTGATTTTCATCTGAAAACTAAGCAAGAGTTTCTCATCTCTTTTTTGATAAGCACTTCCCAACAGGCAGCAAACAAACTTTTTAGACTGGTAACCCAATCCCTGTGTCAGCTGCTCTCAGCTCGGGCACCCGGCAGCCAGTACAAGGCACGTTACTGCACTATGCATGCCAGGATCCTGGCTCAAAGTCAGAGGATATCCCAATAGGAAAAACCAGGCAGGGGAACAGCCAGCAGGACTTCCTCTGCAATAAATTAAGCACAAGCTTCAATGACAGAAGCTGTTATCTGAATTATCAATAACATTGGCCAAGGGGCATAACTGCCTCCAACACAAACTCGCTGAGCTACAGCCAACTGGTGACCTCAGTAATTTCATTTTTATTTTAGAGGTAGTGAAAGTACCAACAGAAAACCATCTCCATTTGTCCCAACTGTCTCTACCTTCCAGCTTCAGAGTAAATACAGAAGAACACAAAAATGGGAGAGGTTTTCCTGTTATTGTCACTCACAGGACCACATAACTCAAAGTCAATGTTTACACTACTCCCAAATTGCACTTGACTCTGCAGAACCCCAAGATGAAAAACCATCATTTTATCACACACAAGGGTTTAGGAAAATCATTCACATACTGGGTTAGTCTCCTGAACTTCAAGAAGGAATAACAACCCCATAGTTAAAAAGCAGGTTCATTTACTCTGCTATTTATAGCTTAATTATGCAGATGAGCAAGCTATTTCCAAGTTAGACCTGATAAGCTGCAATAATTTTATAAGCAGAAAATCCCTTGGTAGATGAAGTGTAGTCCCCAGCCTTGAATCCAAGCTGGGAAATGAGGACCAGCATCCAGCTCTGCAGGCCAGAATGGTTTCTTAAATATCTGTACCACAATCAAACCCACACTAGGACTTCAAAGATCACACAAAGCTGACATTCCTGGAAGTTGTCAGCCTGCAGCTTTGAGATCTGCTGATCCCCCTTCACTTCAGTGTTTGCCATCAAGTCCCAGCTGGCCCCCAAATCATCACAGCCCCTAAATTTCTGAGGGAGAAGATGCTCTATTCTTCACAGGTCTGTAAGACACTGAGCAAATTGGCTATTAACAAATGTAACCAGTGAACATTTCCAGGCTTTGACAGAAAACATTTTCCAAATAAAATCTTATGACACTGATAAAGGTCATTTACCAGAAATCAATATTTGGAAACAGACTCCTGAGTGCAGCAGATTAACACTGGTGACGATGGTATTTACTTTCATTAAAAGTAATATTTGCAATAATAGAGCATTATTTTGTGCTATGCATGAAACATGCAAGGAAACCTAAACTATTTAAATGTAAATGAGAACATTCATATTTGACACCAAGACTTTGCCAGAAGTATTAAAGGATTTCTATTTACCAATTCCAGCATGCAGTGAACTGTGCATGCTTTTCGCCAGGCATTCAAGCTCGCTGTCGCCTGACCCTTTCCAGTCTCCTGTCCCCATCCCATAGATTACATTAATCCTCTTGTTTGTTCTTTCTTTAATTAAATGATACAATCTTTCAGGCAGTCTGCGCACAGATATCAGAAGATAAAATTTGGAAAAAAAACCAGAGTGTACTCACAGGAATAATCTTTACCATGTTAATTAACCCCCAGAATCACAAGGAAATGAACCCAAGATTATTAAGGGAAAAGCACACAGAGAGAAATCATAAGTATAGCAAGCCCAAATTTCCCAAATTCTGGCTGTTGCCTCTCCTAAGTGGAAATAAGTGACCTGACAGAGCTGAGAGAATATTTATTTCAGAAGGTTTTTTAACAGGCACATTAAATAAATATCTGCTCAGGCAGGTCGAAGTAAAGTTGATCCTCCCTGGTAACAAAAGACTTGAAGAATTCCCAAGACCCCTTCAGAAGACGTATTATAATACTTTATGGTGACATATAACTTAGGGACCAATTCTCTGTCTCAGGCACCAACCTACAGGAGAGCAACTCATCTGGAAACAGCAGACTTGCTAGGGAGAGACAGACTCAGAACCTGGAAAACAGTTGATAAGCACCTAAAGCGCTTTGGTGGATTTTGATGGATGATGCAAAGTTAAATAACTAACTTCCATTTCTGTTTTGTCTCCTTCAATAACATGATTAATTACACAATAATCTGAGAAACTGGTCACTGCAATAACACAGCCACCAGCTTTTAGCTGTTATCCCAAGGAAATGATATAGGGTTTTTTGATTCACTAATGATATTTCAAGTGAGAATAGTTTCATATTTTAAGAAAAACAAATTTACAGAAAATCTTTGAAGTGCTGCCTCTAGAGCAATTAAAAAGTGACAGCCTGTAGAGAACAGGAGGATATCTGCTATTTTTGTATAGTGCTAAATAGGTAATGCCATGCCAAGACAAATCAGGGCTGTGGCCAGACTAGCAGATACCCACAAGAAAGGCAGGAGCACAAATCTGCCCTGAGAGTCCTGCCAGCAGACCAGGCAAAGCCTCCCCAGGTCCCACACCAACCCTCCCCAGTGCAGGGCTAGGAGTGGCTAAAAACACATCTGCTGGAAAGCCATCTTTATAAAAAGAAAAGATGCAAAGCATGTTGTGGTCTCTGGCCCTTTCCTGAGCACTCTGTGGTGCTCAGTTGGGTGCTTTGGACACCACCATACCCACCTGGCAGTGCTGGCACAGGGACCTGCACAGGTTAGGGATTCTTATAAGGGCTTTTAACCACCAAGGCAATGAGTTTTGGAGTGTTTGAGGGAAGAAAAGGAAGATCACGTCATTAATTCCATGAGAGTACTATATAGGACATGATCCCTCCTGGCACATAGGGGTCTGAATAAAAGACCCAAGAGGTCTCTTGCAGTTCCATATCTCAAAGGTGTGAAAGAGGAAGGTTCCACACAGCAGCTAAAGAAGCACCAACAGGATCTACCTTTATCCTTCACCAAGGGCAACAGCTTTGCAGCTCAAGGAGATAACATTTGTTCTGCATTCCAGACAGCTTTTAAACAAATAAAAGATTCGAAAATACAATGGTTTGATTGACAGAGTTATGAACTTCAAGGGCTTTCTATAAAAGAACAATAGTTTGTTTAGTTACCTAATGCTGATGATGAAATAATTCTTGCTGCCTTCTTTATTCAAGACAGTACTTGTTTTAGCTGTTAAGGACACTGTTAATTAGAAAGCTAATCATTTGGAGAAAAGTCGTAAGTGCTTTCAAGTGCTTTCACAGTCACATTTTCATAGTCTTCCAAAATATTCAGAAGCCTCTCCTCCCAAGACTGACACAAACAGCAGAAGAATGCTATGAATAGGTGGGAC
>JAWWEW010000023.1:5949711-6292139 GCA_035583185.1 Anabacerthia variegaticeps | reverse complement strand
AGTCTTCCAAAATATTCAGAAGCCTCTCCTCCCAAGACTGACACAAACAGCAGAAGAATGCTATGAATAGGTGGGACTTCTATCCACAAATGGAGCTGGTAAGAGATGGCAAAACAACATTTTGTCTAACAGACATAATTATTTACTACCTGTAACAATGCCACATGGCATTCTTAATAAGTGATCTGAATACTTGAGTGCACTGCATGACCCCAACCACAGTCACAGAACTCCAGGGTCTCCAACAAAGATATGCAAAGGATTACAGCTTCCTTAAGTCCAGCTCCTCCTCCCCCCGCAGCCAAACGTGTCTAATAGTCACTTACTGATTACTCACCCAGGGGTGCCCATCAGTATGAGTTCCCCACCCCAGACACTCAAGCTCACAGTCAGATTGGTGGTGACACACTTTTGCCACTTTATCACTGTGCCACAATAGCTAAGTGGCTGCAAAGGAAGAAATAGCTTCATGCTGTGTGATATTTCTGCTGATGACAAGCCTCTAAAAATTTAAAGCACGTGAATAAAAGCTTTTGTGGTCAGACAAATGGCCCATATGCTGGCAATTAAATTATATATGGGCAATATGGTTGATTGTCAGCTACCAGAACACGAAAGGTCTTCGTGACTTTCAGAAACTCAGCTGGAGCTCCAGGTACTTCTGCAAGACTCAGCACCCAGAGCAGCACAACAGGTCTCTGAGAAGAGGGATTCCTCCATGGGCCGTGGGGCAGAGGCAGGGCTGGAAGTGCACATTTCCCCACAGGGAAAGCTCGATTGTGCAATACTCCCAAGGCACAACCCTGAGCTGTGTCTCTGGGCTTTCCCATCCTGTACATCCTCTCACTGAGCAAGCCTTCCCATCCTTTGGTCTAGAGTTTCAAAGCATACAGTTCCAGCCCCGAGCTTGGTTTTAACTCCTGTCCAGCTGGCTCCATGCTCCACTCCCTAGTGCAGGGAGTCAAGACATGAGCCAATTGCAAACACAAACCAAATCCCTTCCAAGCTCCTACTGGCTTTAATCTGTTGCTTATTGCAGTAACCCTGAATTTACAGATGTTACTTGCACAGAAAGTGAAATTGGCATTTCTTTTGTTTGTTTATATACATGGCACAACATATGTAAAGTCAACCTCCAGTGTTTCCTACACTGACTGCCATTTCTGTCCCCCTTTCAGACCATGCTGCTTCACTAAAGCACATCATTAATAAATGCATCAGTTGACTAAATTGACACACTCCAAATGCCACTTAATCCTCAGTAAAAAGAAAAATCTGGTAATAAAACTGCATCTACTAACAGGTTACTAAAGACTAAGCTAAATTCACGGGCAAGCCTTACCCTGCATACACACACTGTTGTTTCACACACACTCATATTGGTGTCACCCAGATGTTTCTGTGTTTGTGGCACTTGTTAAGACAACAGCCACATCTGAAATACATGCACTAAATCTGCCCATTCATAAACACAGACAAAATCCCAGGCACTGGCTCAGCTCATGTTTTGATTCCCAGCATAGAGCTTGGGTCTGTTTTAACTTAACTTCATGTTTCACATTTCAGTTGATAAATAAGACAGGGCACAGCATGACTAAAAGCTTAATTCCTCCCCCAAAAGCACACACCATCTCCCTATAGTTAAGATGGATCCCATACAAGAACTCCAAAATCATGGCCAAGAGGGGTCTAAGAGGGAAAGGCACCATTTTCCACACCCGAGCCTTGAGCTAGAAATACCAAATCCCACCAGAAAACTTTCCCATTACATCACAAAATTGATATTTGAATTCCCGTACACAAAAGTGAAATAATTTCCTTTCCATTTCCTGAAGGCAGAAAAAAATGTATCTCTTTGAAGGAAGGAAGTATTCCTCTTCTAATTAAAGTTTGGATTCAGAGTTTTACTGCAACATACGGCCCTGGGTTTGCAGATATGTCATTAGCCACAATTACTTGGAAGATTCTGTGAAACTGGAAAATGAGATGGTCAAACTCCTGGGTACAGAAATAATTGCTTTTATGTTGGACTGCTTTGCTTAATTTCAGAGAAAGGTAGTCTCTGATAAACCATACTCCTTATCATTTTTCCAAATGTGTGATGTTACGGTTCATTTAAGTTTCCCTTCCTTATCTATGCCTTTCCTCAATACCACTCAAACTTTAAAACTCATTTCACTTCCTTTCTTATACCAAATAGTCATTGCTATTGTTGCTGCTCTAAAGAAACTGGTCTGAATATATAGAAAGAAAACATGTAAAAAATGTAGAAAACCTTGGCCTTGAATTCCCTTAACTCTACTGCACTTTTTTTGAACTTGAAATACCTCCCCAGCAGAACTCCACAGATGTGATGTGTTATGTGGCTTGCACCTGAAGTTAAATCATTTCTCCCTGTCTGAGCAAAGAGCAGCCACACTACCACAACTGTAAACAGAACACATTTTGCCATCTACCATACAGGTAGGACAGCCTGGCCAAAGTTTCATTTTTTAAAAGAACTGGAAAGTTACCATGGCAGTGAGGAGACAGAGCAATTAGAGACAGCCCAGAGGGCTGACCGACACACTGCAGAGTTCTAAATGACTTGCAAAAGCTTTCTGACCAAACTTTGGTGGTTTTTATTTTTCCCTAGAAATCAGAGTAATCTGCCTTCTGAAAACACAAAGCAAACATGACACCAACAAAATAATAAAGGGATAAGAGAGAGATGAAATTGCTGATGGATGTTGCTGGCAAAACTTCAGTACAAGCCTACCTTCTGCTCTCTTCAAATGGTCTTTGCCACACTGGGACCATTTGTTAGACCACAGCCCCTGCCAAACTGCAAGATGATACCTCTGACAGTAACACAACTCATTACACCCTGATTTATGGAACAAGAGCTCAGAGGCTGCCAGCACACAATCTGGAAAAAAATCCCAAAAACACAACCACCAAATCCATCCACAGAGGTGACATGTAATAGGTTCATGCATTTTATAGTAGCCTTAAGTGTGCTCCTAAAAGAGGCAGCGGAAAATGTGCTTATTGAGAAGGAAAATTCACTACTTCTATCTCCCAGTGCTCTTTATTATAGAGCGGCCCATGGCAAGTGCTCCATTTAAAGACTGGCAGCATCTCCAAGAGAACAACATTTGGGCACAGACACCTCCAGGGAGAGACACCAACATGTTTGGAGAACACCTTGCAGAGACAGCTAAAGCACTCAGCTTTAAGCTGTGAAGATATTACACTTGACAAATATTCAGGTCACAGCAGAAAACACTCCTTTTATCTTCTCCCCCGCAGGCTCACAGACCTGACCACCAACTCTTTGAAGCTGTAGCTGTTCCCCAGACAAGCTTCCCTCACCTGTGAGTGCAAACATTGGGAACAGTTTGGGATGTGCAGGGGGCCAACAAGAAGCACAGAATTAAGGGTGCCTCCTGGCCTTTCTTTCTCTCCCACTGGTTCCTTGTCTCAGGCTGAGGTCTGCAAGGTGTTTTACCCTAGAAGCCTATAGCAGGATGGCATTTTGCAATCCTCACCATGATCCTGTATGTCCCAGCCGGGCACATGGAACACACACTGCAGAAGCGCTCTGCAACATCTCTGCATGTCACGGTGACAGTGGCCCTCAGACCCCTTCTCCCATGGGAAGGGCTCTGCTATCTTGGCTACTGCTCAAAAATTTCCCAAGGAACTGCCACAAGAAATAACAAGTGACTTCCAACACCCTCAGCATTGCCCACAGACAAAGAGCTAATGTAATCTTCCAGAAAAGCCAAGGAAAGCTCACTTCATCTTCCAGAGAGCCAAAATGCCCACACAACAGAAACCCCTCACTTCCAAAACGGACAGTCAGTCCTTTCCCTCTTAAGTTTCCAAAGACAAACCCATTGTCCATAAAGGGTTTGGTGTCCCTGAGCCCCCCCCCCCCATACAAACTCCCCCCTGAGGCTTCCAGGAACCCCGTGGTAAGGGAAATTTCACACCACTTCACTGAAGTGAGTTGGTACAGATCAGACAAGAATGCTGAATGAGGTAGCACCCAACACGCCAATCCATCCTTCAAAAACACCCACATGCGTGTTCCAGGTGATAGTTACTAACGTAAAGTACTAGTTTTATCTCACACTTTGCCCAGGAGCTTAAACTGAACTGCAATCCACGAAAATTGTCAGCCTGGAGGTGGTGGTGAGGAAACAAAGCGAGATGACAACTTCATGTTTTAAAAAGCATGCTATCAGCTTGGGAGAAGAAAATACATGTTTCATTTTGTCCAAACCAATGGAGTGAGTAGCAGAAAACACAATTTATTTCTGTATGTCACACACCAAGTGCGTACAGCCCTGCCCAAGATCCTTCCCCCTCCCCTGCTCCAACTGCTTGGGAACCTTCAACAAAGAAGATAAAAGAAGAATTAAATCTTTAAACAGCTTCTGTTTGCAGGAAAGAATGGTGTCAATGAAAACAAGTGCAATTAGTCAATCATACTGAATTGATAATAAAACCCAACATATGAAAGTGTTATCTTAATGTTATTTAAGGTGGCAACATTTAAACATTCTATTACAGAACAAATAAAATCTTGTCATGTTATCATTACACATTACTGGAACAGTGACAATCAATGAATTAATACACACTAATTACAACACTCAACTACAGCACTCTGATTAGGAAGAGAGAAAAAACAATAATCCAACCCCAGGAAGAAGAAATGGGGAGGATTTACAGCTTTCCAACAGCAGTGTTACGAACAGCACATTAAATCTCAGACAGATGTTTCCCTATGCAAACAAAGAGCTCAGTGACAAGACCTTTAAGACTTTTTTTTTTTACACCATGGAGCAGCACTGTTGCAGTTTGCAACGCCAGGCAGGCAGCCAGGCACGTACAAAACCACACGCACACACTTGAGGAACATGAAACACTTTCTCCTAAGCAATGCCACAGTCATCAACGCTCCGTTCAAAGTGGTGCATTACAAAGAAAACAACTTCAGACTTTTAAACTACAAAAAGTTAACTTATTTTCATTTGCATGCGGTAAGAGATGATCAGCCAAGGAGTTTCCAGCAGGCAGATCTTTTATACCTTTCCATGTGGTCACCGTGGTCCAAAAGTATTAAAATGTTGAGATTTTCCAGCTGACCTTTACTAACTCCAAACAAGGAGAAGACAAGGAAAAGGACACGATGAAAACAAGATGTGCAAAGCCTCTACAGCAGCTGGAGTGTACTGTCACTGCAACAGCCTGGGTGGTATTGAAATGGTCCAGGTAACCTAATGCAGATTGCAAGG
This sequence comes from Anabacerthia variegaticeps, assembly GCA_035583185.1. NCBI lineage: Eukaryota > Metazoa > Chordata > Aves > Passeriformes > Furnariidae > Anabacerthia > Anabacerthia variegaticeps. The sequence goes on along the minus strand of JAWWEW010000023.1, from coordinate 6,286,851 downwards.
CTCATTTAGCATCAAATGTACTTGGTGTTCTCTCCAGGTACCTCAGGTACCTATTACTGCACTGCTTATGATAACACAAAACTTGAGAAAGGCTGACAGACACCCTTTAATTAAGGGAGATTGCACATGTATTATAGGCAGTACAGGATCACAGGAAAAAAAAGTGCTTTCATGCATAATTTTGGAGCACTTAGGTATAAAACATATTCTCTTCCCCTGCTCTAACTGAATTGAAGCTACTTCACTTTACTTTGCCAGGAGCTGCTCAGAACTCAGTCCTACCATGCTGTGACCCTTCCCATATCAGCTCCCTTGCCAGAAAGGAGGGCAGAAGAATCAACTTTCTTCTCTTACACATTGCCAATGCTCATCACTGACAAATTTCTGCCTTTTTTGGCATAACACTTGGAAGTTGCATCATCCTTTCAACTCCACAGTTAAAAGGCATCACCACACTCAACACTGATGCTTTGGAAACCTGACCTCATCATTGCCGAGAAATAAATACTGTTTTGGACTGCCTTTCCCTCCCTTCCCCAAAGTGAGGATGATGAAGTCTTGTGCCTGCCACTTCAGGAGATTCCCTGCAAAGCTGAATTTATGACAGAGGTATCATGGTTACCATTTTACATAAATGGTGAATCAGTGTGCTGAGCTGATGCACTTGGATGTGTAATCTCACATCAAATGGGAATTCAGCTGCCTGACACAGCTTTTTTAATAGTGAAACCTGCTCTTACACTCCCTGTGTGCAAATCCTACACGGTCACCCACAGAGGCTGATCAATGTAAGGTGGCAACCCCCTCCTGTAAGGTGGACCCCCCTCCTCCTCATGCTGGGTGTTTTACATGAGAACAGCAATGCAATGCTTTGCCTAAGTGCTCCTGTGACTTTTCTGGAGCAGACTCAGAAAACACAAGCTTTGCAGACAGATCTAAAAAAAAAAAAATCCTCTTAGGATTAAAAAAAAAAAAAAAATGCTGTGAAGATCAGCTGGGTGAGAAGGACAGCCACATTCCCAATGCTCTGCTCAGACCCTTGGGGTCAGTGCTGCAGGAACTGCCAGGAATTTCTGAGTGAGATCCAATGGCTTGAGTCACACAGGTCAAGCTTGATGATCCAACAGACAAAGTCAATAAACCACATTAACTAAGGAAGATTCCATAAATTAAACATAAGCATAGAGCAGTGACAGAAGATCTTCTGAACCTTGACTTGAAAGTTCTTCCCTAAAGCGAATAGTAAATATTTCTAGAACTACACTTGCAAAGAGAGACCCAGAATTGTTACTAAGCCTTAAGACTTTAAGTGTCTCACTGTAGAAGGGATGAGGTACAGAAGAGAAGGAAAAGAGCCATTTTTGACATAGATGGTATAATTGCACCTCTGGCCACCTTTGCATTAATGTCTCAAGGTTATTCCAGTTCAATTTTGGCTATTAGATAACATATGGTTTAACAAAGTAACTGATTTCTGCTACCTGCAGAATTATAATCTTTCATTTAGTATTTACTATAGCTACTACATTTTAAATATATATATAGAGAGAGAGAGAGAGTATGTAGGTGGATATACTAGGTATAAACACACTACATACAATAGCATATACATAATTTATATATATTAGAATTTATTGTGTTTACTTCTAAGTGGCTACAGAGAAAGTCTAGTACTTCAGTAATGCCTTGGGTACAAGTGGAATATTCGTTATAGGGAAAACTCAATGAAAAATAAATGCTTTTTGACCACTTGAAGAATCATCCCTTTATCTTGCTGACACAGTGATAGGTGACACTGTCATTTATAAGTTGAGCAGTCTGATTTGGAGGTGTCATGCTTCACTTCTGCAGCATGAGCTATTTGTTAGGGAGATAATGTACCAACTTTTCTTCAGGAAAAAATCCCACTACATTAAGTTAATTGTAAATCCAACAGCTTTGTTACTTCACTTGAATCTTTAATCACACTGTCTTTCAAACAAATGGTCTTGAGTCTTCATTTATCCTCTCTCCTGGTATTTTGATAATGAAACCTTTTCTAAAATGTTTGAGCACCAGCAGCATGTTAGTGTGTTACAGTAGCCCAATATATCCCGCTCTGTTGGTCTTCAGCACAAAAGATGCATCACATCTTGCCCTTCAATCCTCATCCAGGGGATGAAAAAAACTCTTGGATCTCAACTAATGCCATGGCTTTTATGTCACCTTTACCCTCCATATACTATTGGGGAGTGGGATGGAGAAAAAAAAAAAAGAGAAAAAAAAAGGCATACATACTTTCCTCCTTGGGAAGGAGGGATATTTGCACAAGGGCAGACAAATGCTCTCACACAGAGGCATATGCTGCACAACAGACCTGGAACAAGATGACAGTCATTTCTCATGTGATAGTTCATGCACGGGGCTAATAACAAAAATCAAGCTGGTATAAACCTCATATAGCAAAGCCTCACCACCTGCAGTGGGATGGAGATATGCATTGTTAATGAATACCACAATCCCAGTTTCCACAGTCCAGATTACACCCTCCAGTTCTCCAGCAGCTGAGAGCAATTCCAGAAGACAGGTTTCCCCAGGTCCTGGGCAGGGACATGCTTCTCCCTCCCTCCCTCATGCTTTCAGGCCTTTTTTTGCATACCACCATCTGGCAAGCTGAGCACACATCAAAACTGCCCTTTTGAAATAAAGGGAGCAGAAACCAAAAGTCAAGCTGTGCATTTCCAGCCAGAGGGAAGGAAGAACAGCCTTTGCAACTCCCTCCTCCTTTCCAAACCCATTCCTTTGCTGTGGCTGGGAGCCCACCCCTCACATCCCTGCTCCAGTGCAGGTGGAAGGCAAAATTCCTGGCTCAGCATCTTTCCCAGTGATGATGGTTTTTGCGGGTGCTGCCAACGCAAACCAGGTTGGCTCCCGACTCCGGGTCACGCTCCCCTTCCCTGCCTCACAGGCTGCTGCCAGCAACTAGTTGCTTGGCTTCTTTTTATAATTCAAAAGCATCTGCCAAGACATCTGCCAAAGAGTAGAGGTGCCCAACCCAGCTTGCTCCAGGGTACCCTTGGGGACATCCCTCCACAGTCCATACCACCTTGCCTTACACCATTTACAATCATTTTGTTAAAAAAAAAAAAAAATATTACAGGTCTTGCTCCTTTTATAGCTTGTGCTGTTCATTCTTTATTAAATATACCTCTTCTTGGAAAAACCATTTGCTCTAGCAGGAACACCACGCATTTATTACTGGCAGACAGCAGCCCATAATGTTGACAAATGCTATAATGATTGGTAAAACACTTACTAGTATAGCAGGCTTTAGGCTTAATTTCTAACATACTGACAGCACACAGTGATAAATATAATAGTTATTTGTACTTGAGCAGCAACAGCACACACAAGTGGCCTCTCCATGCCCAGGTAGCATCAGCTGTAGCTCAAGGATCCTGCAGCTCACATACCACCTTCCAATTTCTTACATCTTTTGCCTGGGCCAGGCTTCAGAGGCGACAGTGGAAATGCACAAGACGGCTTTCCCACACACCGTGTGCGTCAAGCCCCGGCTGTGCAGACGGTGGGGAATGCGAGCGAGTCGCAACACATTTTTTTTCTATGAACACAATGATTCACCCAAGCCAGAGCTGCTCAGGGGAGCATGCTGCTTTTGAGGAGGAAAGATACTTATTTCAAGGGAAGAATTTCTGGCAAAACCAGCAGGATAGAGAGAGGCATGCTTGCTCCTCTGGCATGCGAGAGGAGAGGATCCAACTCTGCAGCACCCGGCTGGAATCAGGAACTCAGCCCACACATCTGGCCGTGCTGGTGAACCCCTCAGCAGGGATAACCCACCGCTCTGCAAGGAGCTGCTATTGTGCCCTTTCCCCGCTCAGTCCAAATACTTCAGGTTTAGCACAATCCTGACATGGAACAGGGGCTCTCCTGAGGTCTGAAAAAGACTTCTCTAAAAAAACCAACCAATTTCTTATTTTGCTGTTGCCTGTAGGCTAATTACCACAGCAGTACATTCAAACTCATCCTCCTGGCTTTATCAAGGCCTTAGCCTACATGTGCCTGGTGAAATTATCCCTTCTCAGCAGTAAACAACACACTCTCCCTCCAGCAAGGCATAGGAAGGGCAGGACTGCCACGCTGTGAGATCCACCCCTAAAAACAAGTCAGCTACTTGTTCTTCTGATCAGACATGAGAGTTACTGCTCAGCAGGGCCTGGGGAAAACCCACCTGGATTCATATTTTATGGATGCCCACATAGGTAGCTACACAAAAAGCTATTTCAGATGAAGGTCCAGAACTGGGTAAACCCATAACATTGCTGTACACTAAAGAAAAACAGATTTCCTCCTGTAATGCTGGCTCACAACAGAGATCTATCTTTGCATGGGTAATTCATAACAGGTTTGCATTTCAGCAGCAACCAGCAAACAAATGATTCTGCCATTCTTCCCACAACATTTTAGTACTACAATAAATAAGTTCAAAGTATTTTCTAGGCTTTCCCAAGCTGCTTTCCACTATCTCTGAGTGCGCACCCCAGGAAGCAAGCACACATATATAGTTAGCACTTGTGGATGTCTGTCTTCATATTTACAGCTAACTCAGATGGAACAGCATCTATCACAAGCCATGGCAAGACTGAGAACCCAGGCCCTGGGAGCCCAGGAATTTGGCTACAGTCTTGAGTATCTCTGCCAAAAAGGACCAGAATATTGTTAGGGGTGATGAGAACAGGGTGCACAGGGAAGGCCGAGGCAGGCAGACTCTTCTTTGTCTCTTCTCTGCTTTTTCCTGGGTCAGCCTTGGAGTTCAGAGAAGCAGAATTAACAGCAGTAACCAAACACTATGAAAAGCCAGAGCTCAAGAGAAACAAAGCTGTGTTTCCCTGAAACGAGCGAATATTAGTTTTCTGACAGTTTAAATATTGTATTCTGCTTACTGACTGTCAGTAAATTTACAAATAGTTGGCAGCTTGGCTTATGACCAGGACCCAAAGGAATGTTGACTGTAGCAATTTAATGACCTGTTTCTATCAGCAACAGCAGCAACGTTTAAAATACTTCTCATTGCTAGTGAATTTATCTCAAAAAAAACCCCAACAGCAGAAGAGATGCTAGTTTTACATTTTTCACCCTGCTGAGGCCTCATATTGTATCATTATTCATTCCACACACCCCCAGCCACTTCTCCAAAGCTTTGAATTTTTCTTCATTCCAACTGCTAGGATTGCAAACTCAGTGATGAAAATAGACAGCTCCTGGCTTTTTAACAAAAAGCTAAACTTCCTCACTCCCTAACAAAGGCTTTATCCAGGATTTAAGTGATGATGAGTCAGCAATGATGCTACACCAAAGACTCTAAGACTGGGCATTCTTCTTAAAGTTTCCAAATTTGTTGGTGCCACAAAAGATGCACAGATAGAGAAAAACCTTAAGAGATCAGTGGTTTGAACACTTACAGGGCTTACAATGCTACATGCTCACATTTACTGGCCTTTTACTGCATGGCACGTTTTTCCTGGAAAAAAAACAGTGCAGCTCTCATCCAAGAGGGGGCTGTTTTGTGCCTGCACGTTCACACCATTGCTGTTCCCATCCCCTCCCAAGTGCAGTAGCACAAGGATGAGCCCAAGCTCACAGAGCTGTGCTGAAGCCTCTCCCTGCCCGCGGCCAGAGATGTGCTGGCACAGCCGAGCACTCAGGGCTCTTCCAGCAGCAGCCACACAGGCCAGACAGATCATCAGCCTCTCTCCCTGGATGAGCTCCATCCTGGTAATTTTCACCAATAATGCTGATGAAGTGGATAATTTTTAAATGACATTTCCATGCTGTACAAGCATGGCCAGCCAACATCAAAGAGCTTTCACCAGCACTTGCTTTGATCTAGCACTGTGATCCACCTTCTCCAGTAGCTGCACCAAGGCAAGGAGAGCACCCCAATGACACCACACACGCCAGCTACATGAAGCATAACCCAGTGAAATATTTCCTTTATCACAGTTTCCTCCATCTCAGTCTGCTTACTGTGAATTTCTGAGACTTAGCCCTAAAGACTGCACTAGACAGGTTAAGATACGCAGTTCACTGCAAAGAAATAAATCTATGCAGAGGGGAACAGTTAGTTAAACCAACCAAGAGAACATACAGGGTGAACCAAGTGTGGGAAAAGCATTAAAATGGTATCAAAACAAATTCAGGATGCCCGTCTAGGAATGTGAAATGTTGCTTTCCATGCAATTATATAGGAGACAAATCATAGCTCTGGCTAGAAATGTAAACATCTCTATAAGCAACAGGGGAGGAAAAGCAGGGTATCCAAACTAAAAGGCTCTCACACCATTAAATGTAATCACTAAGCAACTATTAGCCAGTCTGAAAAGAAGATGAAAGGATAATGGAGGGAGATACGGGCTGGCAATTACAGTGGAAGCAAAGTGAAATAGTCTGTATTTATTTTTGTTTTTATTAAACTTCCACAAATACTAATAGCCAGATTCTACTATGGGGAAGGAATGGAGTAAAAAAGTAAATAACCAAAGGGCTGGAATAAGTCTCAGGTTCCCCAGAGTCCATTCCCATACCCTCAAAGACCAACTCATGACCACCCCCGCTCAGACCATGGGATGGCACATCTGGGTGTGCAAATCACACAACCAAGTTGGAAACTTTTGCTTGTACCAGTATGATCCTTTCACACCAGCTCAAAAAAGGAGCAACAGCATCAGAAGAGCTTCAAAGCAGTGGCAACAATGAAAGCAAGACTCGCTTTTCATCGGCCTAGGTTTTAAGGATATAGCCATCTCCCCAAGCAAAGCTCAAAGAAGTTGGCTGCTACCATTATGATCCCTCCACAGGAACAACTTGCTGAGATCATCCTGGAGGCCAATGCCTGGAGTCTCCCTCCCAGCAGACCACCCTGTTTTCCTCACTGATTTCAAGAAAAACATGCAAGATCACCTATCTATTTCACTGCCTGCAAGAAAACAGAAATAACGCTCATTTTAAAGAACCATCTCATTGTATTTAAGAATTAGCATGACACAGCTGCATCCATGGGAAGATGTGCAGAGAGTTACCTGCTACAAATCATTATTGGACAACTACTCGCAGCAGAATGTGGAGCATCCACTGATACTACACTGCTCCTTTTAAATCTCCCTACTCAAAACCCCAGCAGTATATCTGAATCAACACCAATACTCTTTCCAACAACAAGAACATGTCCAGAATTCACAGATAAGGTTCCAGATGACATCATTCTAGCAGAGAAGCACAGTATGGTTCATTTCCTTAAGGCCAGGCTGGAGAGCTGCTTGGACTGATGCCTCAGAATTCCAGAGCAGCTTGTGTCTGCGCCTCTGGACCAGCTGGAGGTGGGCTCAGAGGCTCCCCTCCATCCCTGCCATGCTGGAAATCCCATTACAAAGCAGGATTAGTACTAGGGTAAAAATGCGTATCAAAAGACAAAGAGGGAGCTCTGCAGGACAAGGCTTGTCATCTTTGCTACATGCTGGCTGCTGCCTAGGATGACAAAAACACAAATCCTTGACTGCCCTTACAAAATCGTACCACTGTTCCACATTTCCCCTTTCAAAAAGTTACACAGAGGAGCCATCAGAGAAATAAACCACAGAAAATACCGGTGCTGTTTGTAACTCTTTTCTGACATTTGTTATTCTGAGCTGAACAGCAAGTGACAGCTATAACAATAACAAAGGAATATTTGGATAAGCAAACGCACACTAGATAAAATGCTATGAGGACAGGTTACACTGCCAGTATGGCATACACTCCAACGGTGCTGTCAGCCCAGGACTCAGGAATTATATGCATCTTTTCTGCAGCAGTATTAGCAAAAGGACAGTCATTCAACCACACTACCTTGTAAAAGATATTGCTTTCCCACAAAAATATCTGTTGCTTGTCCAGCACAAACAAGCAAATACGGATAATGAAGATTTGTCCAGATAGTTTGAAAGAGATGGCTAAAACTTGGGGGAAGAGTAAAATCAGATTTTTATCACTCTGCAATCTGAACTCTGTTACAAACCTCCTATTAATGGCACAAAAATGTATTTTATTTTGATGCATCATGTTCTTAGACAGAACACGTTAATGTTTTAAGCAGAAATAAAGTTACCTGGTAATGTCATGACTGCATTGCCTCACCTCACAGTGACCCAGCACCCACCACATACCCACACACAGATACACATCCCTTCAGTCACCTCCAAACATGGATCCTGAGATTTCTTCTCTCTCTGCCCTCCCAGCAGACTAGTGTCCCTTCTAAGAAGAAATAAGAAACATCAGACAGAACAAAGGTGAAACACTCAAAAAAATGAACCTAGTTATTCTGTTACATTTGGCAGCTGTTCAAATTCACACAACACGTACAGTAATAAACACATTTACTTTGAAACCAGACAGAAATGGGTTTAAGCAATAAGTCCTGACTCAGAATTCACAAGTCATTTGCAAGCCAAAGGACCAGACCCTAATTCTTGTACACTGCAACCTTCAGATTCCACCAAAAGTCCAAATTTTAGAAGTCATCTCAGAAGGGAACTTGCTACTGTTTCGGCCAGGCAGGAAACAGAGCGAGAGTTTAATAAATGATTCTTTACAACAATTAGAAATGAAATTAAGCCTTTCTGGAATCCCACTGCAATCCTGGCAGCATGCCCCAGGCTTCCTTGCCAGCGGAACTGCAGACAGCAAGCCAGACTTACCAGAATAAAATCTGATCAGATACTGAAGCAGGAGCACACTCCAAATAACCAAGAGGTTTTTTCATCCTTCATATGAACAGTAGAGTCATATGCATTTTGCAGCCATTCGTTTTGGCAAAACTAATTCCATTTTCTTTTAATGACTTATTGGAGGAGGGTTTTTTCTTGGAGCAGCAGTCAGTGAAAATAAAGAATGACCTCCTTTCACTAGATCAGAGACTTATTTGCACATAAACAGCTGAAGAAAACCGGACTCAACAGTCTGCAGATGTCCATGATATAATAAGAACAAATAAAAAGCTTATGACACTGTAACTCTGCACCAGCAGAAACATAAATCCTGCTAGAAGTATTGGAGTCAGATGGCCTTTGAAATCACTCACAGGTTCTAAATTTCCTGGCAATGGGCAGCAGGGCTGGTATTACCCAGAAAAAACCTTCTGCCAAACAAATACTAGGCAGTAAATAACACTAGTAAAGCAGAGACAGACAGACCTTAGACTCCATTGGTCAAGAAAATTGGTATCTCAAAGACAAGGTGCAGATCTGTTTACGGGACCTGACCCAGAGACTGCAGCAGACACCCTGTGCTGGAGAGGCACCCTCAAGCTCCATCTTCCCCCCATCCCTGCTTTATCCAACAGGGAGCATCACTCCACCTGGGATTAGGGCAAAGGAGGCAGCAGAAACCACAGAAGTGATCTCTGACTCAGTGCACAGGGACATGACCATAAAAATGCCCAAAAAATGGGGGTGGGTTCATCACTGACCACATTCAAGTTAAGGACAACTCTGCTGAGCTGGCTTTATGAAAACAGAGCTGGGTTCCCCAAGGCTTTGGCAGCATTTGCCATGTGCCAAGCACAGGTGAGTGCCCAGTGGGCAACAGGAGAGCCCCGAGGGGCAGAGGGAACAAGTAGGGCAGGCAGGGATGGGCAGACACCAACCCCACTGCCAGCCCAGCCAGCAGCTCCTGCACAAGCAAACATCCCACTGCAGAACCCATTCCCATCCATCTGCATTCAGTGGAGAGGACTGAGACATGCTGAGTCCCCTAAACACTGAGCTGGAGGAAGAGGGGAAAAAAAAACCTAAGTATGAAATCACTGCTGAAAAAACAAAACACAATAAATCCCCACGTAAACAACCAATGCTGGGCATTTTTTTAAAATCTGTTTTTATGTCTAAGCACCTTGGCTCTAAAATCCATGACTAAGTTCTCGCTCTCTTGTCCAACTATACATACCTTCTCAACACTTAATAGCAAAGTGATATAGATTGGATCAAACACAGCCTTTCCATTAAGCCACAATATACCAAGAGTCACTCCATGAGCCTCTAGTATTCACGGGCAGGCGTTTTCTGCACGAACTACAGCTACACCATCATTCAGCCAGCAATTACTTTCAAAACAGGCTGCAGCACAAATAAATCTGTGATTATATAAATGCTAATACAAAGAAAAGATAACCACTAGTGTGAATCCAATGACTACCACAGAAGCACAAATAGAAAAACATTTTCTTAAGCACACTCTCAGTAATCCTGTAAAACACGTGGAGCATATCCTGATGTTGAAGGGCTAATCCGGGTCGCAGGTTTCTAACACTTCCCAAAGTTACTCAGCTGTAAAATGGGGGATTCATTTTACAACCAGAAATGGATGGAATTCAAAGCAAGGGGTTATTAAACCCCGAAAGTGTCAAGTTTTATTCCTCTTCAGGAAAGTGAGCAAGCAAATGCATTCAACAAAAAAGAAAGCACATAGTAGGAAAATCCATTTAATTTTTTTTTAAAAATATATATATATAAAATATTCCTCAACACTGACACTTTTCCTTAGGAAAAAAAAGCATAAAACAAACAGGCTTTCATTATTTCAGTTTGGAGGGGTGTTTGCCAACAGTGGAGGAGGGCAGTTCCTACTGTAAAATCTTTTCTGTGGAGACATCCCAGTCTCTGAGCACCTGATCTTGTCCTCTCTCCCCAGCTAAGCCAAGCTCCCCTTGGTGAACACACACAGGCAGCCACCCAGAAGTGCTCATTAAATCATCCCGCTAATTCACAAGGTGACACCACACAGGGAGACTGAAACAATGACTCAATATGGCATCACTGTCACTCAGAGAAATTAAAGACATTTTACACATCCAGACCTAATCTCCTATCAGTATTTATAGGTAACAGATTCATATGGATTTATAGCCTCAGGGGATCCCCAGATAATCTATTCCCATCTCCCCATGTAACAGAGGCCACATCACATCAGTCAATTCCTCCCTGGCTTCTGCTTTAACTAGAGCATTTCCCTATACATCAATCCTTGATTTAACGCCTTCCATGACAGGGAACCCACTGGGTAACTTTTGATAAATTGCTTCAGTAGTTAATTATCTGCTCTGGTAAAAAAAAGTGTATTCTACTTCCTGACAATGTATTACTTGCAAAATTACAACAGAGTTTTAATAAAATGGTCTTTTTTAATCTCTAGCTATTGAAGAGTAGACTAATAAGAACATAATCTCCCAACTGTTTGAACAAAAAGGACACAAAGGAAGGTACTATTGTATAGAAAAGATGAGGAAAAGGTGCTTAAAAATACTTTCCAGAAGAAGAGATAGTGACAAGTCCCACATCACTCACCCAGCAGTACCAGTTGGCTGTGAAAGAAAATTATTTTGATATCCAGTTTTAAAATCACCTTCATTCAGCAAACAGTAAACAAATATGCTAAATCCTGGACAATGAACCCTGTGCATGAGAATTGAGATCGCTGTGATGCTCTTTGCCTTTAAAACAGCCTCCTGGTCAGGACAACAAGATCACACTACATGTGCAATAAAACTTCCTTTGCAGAAGGTCTTCTCCAAAGGCCATTTAAACAGCTTTCCTTTGCCATTAATTGCCCAGGTTAAAGTGAGGGTGAACTTCACCAAATTTACAGTCTAATGATGAGTATCAGGTTAAATTAATAAGGCAACATCTAGTGTGGCAAGAGCAAGAAGAGAATATTTCTGTCTCAGGCTTCTTTTAAAAGTATCTCAGTGAGCAAAGAGTTACAACTTCCTTTTTCTGCATGTGCCCAATATTTGAAGACATAAAACAACCTACACATGTATAAGCTGCTTCTGACACATAAAACCTACATCATACTTAACCTTGGCCTATAAAAGTGATTGGGCCTGAACCAGCACTTTTAAGGCTTTCAGAATCAAACTCTTTAGTGTGTTGCCCGGGTCATGTATAGCAATGATTAAAAAAAGATGATGGGGAAAAAAAGAAAGGGGGGCAAGGAGTCTTCACTATTTTAAACAATTCCCTACTGATGGTTCTGCAGAGTGCTGCAGTCCACACCCCTACTGCCACCATTACTTCTCAATAATGGCAATGCAAGCTTCCATCTAGGCTTTATCAAAAAACGGTGAGGTCTCAGACATCACCTCTGTCGCCAGCCTGTGCCAAATTCCTCAGGAGGCTGAGAAGAGCCTGGAGGAGGTGAGATGTCCAACCTCCAGAGGTTGCCACGTGCCACCTCGCAGCACTTCAGTGCTGGTTGCACGTGCAGTTCACCCATTCCCTGTTGTCAGCCACAGAACACAAGTCCTGGCCAAGAAGCATCAACATCCAAGACACAGCACCACCGCAGTGCTTCACAACAAGCAGTGGACCAAGCCAGGACTTGGAGACCACGCCAGAAACAAAGATGTTCATGATTCCTGAGGCACAGTTTGGGAGCTAACAGCATTCATTTGGGCCATATGGTTTCAAAGCCTTCAGCTGACTGGTGGAAACAGAGAGCATACTCAGAGCCACCTTTCCTACCCAGCTCACAGCATTTCACAAAGTCAACAATAATCTCTCTTGGCAAGGAGAGAAAATAATTTATTTTTTTTTTTAAGGTATGACTTACACTTAGAAAAAATCCTAATGAAGCAATAGGATTCATTCACAGGTGCCTGAGAGCTTCCTTACAGGTTTAAAGATATTAATATCCTGTTAGTTATTAAAACTCCCACTAAAAATCAAGCTGCCTGTCTAAAGACCTTTGTCTTCAAAACTTGGCATTATTTTTAAACCCTAAGAAAGAATCCAGGCATGATAAATGCTCTCTCAACCCAGAATCCCTCCTGTTATTATCAAAAGAATTGCTTAATACAAAGTCATTGCAATTGTAAAATGCCAAGTGTGCAGTTAATATGCTGATACCAAAACCTGAGTAATACAGTTCGTGAACATCCCAGACCTTCTGCCAACTTACTCATGGTGAGAATATGGAAAAAAAAAATAAAAAAAGCGCTACACAGCTTTAAGCTGTCAACAGATTTTATCCTAAATAGTTTTTAAACCAAACCAAACAAAACACACAGGCAGCTGTGCCTCGCTCAGGTTTACTGGCAGCCAATTAACATTTTAATAATTCCAGAAAGAACGAACGCCTTCCCGATCGCTGTTGGGTTACCAGGCTGTAAACCAGTTTGCATTGCTTTAAAGCAGGCAAGGAGGAAGATGCTGAGCAGTTCAGCTATTCCATCAGCACTGCACCCATTGGAAAGGTCGAGTGTATTGATTGTGTGCACAAGGGTGCGGAGGAGGCCACAAACCCTGAGCTCACTCGTGTGGCTGTCGGAAATTAGTCTGCAGTAAGCAAGCAGGGTAAAAGGTTAATGAAATACAAGCTGAGGAAATAAAACAAGGACACAGATGACTTGCCACAAGGCCCCAGGGCTGGCTGCACTGGCTGGAGCCCCTTCCCCAGATAAAGGGGATGTTACTGGAGTTATGAAAGCAGAGTGACAGAAGGCTGTTTCTACCTCCCATGGTGGGGGTTAACATGCCCTTACAGGCACCATCACCTAATTCCCAGGCAGGAACAGAGTCCCCACTGTGCTCCCTTCTGTGCTCCACACAGGAAGGAGCTGTAGGGCTTGCAAGGAAGGAAACAGATATGGAAATTGGGCAATAAAAGCTTTCACAAGATAAGGTCACACCCTGGGTACAGATTTGGGTTTTCCTTGAAAGGAGCAACGACAGCAGAGACCTTAGCAAGGGGAGTCACGAGCACCACAGTACCCCCAGCAGGGCTGCACCCACCCACCAGCCTGAAACTCCGTCCTGGAAATCTTAATCCAACAGCTTCAAACAGACTTGGTATGGCAATATGAAACCAATCCTAAACTAGTGGGATGCTCCAAATTAGCACCTTTGTTTGGTATCTCAGGCACAAGAATCTTTATAGTCAGATCCATCAACATGCTTTAATTTTTGGCATGCAATACACTGTTCAGGCTTGAAATCAAAATTAACAGTGTAAGGTTTTGCATAGGATCTGTGTTCTTAGTTTGCTGTTTTTTTCTTAAAAGGACAATTAATTTTTCTCATGCGTAAAATTTCCCATGCCACATTTACACCATCACTATGGATTTCTGTAAAGGAAGGGGATCAACATCATCTGGGCTGCAGATACAGTGATTAGAACTGTGAAATTATTTTTTCTAATCCAGGGGTTCAAATAAGCTCCTAGTATGATTTCATTCAATACAGATTCTGGACCTAAACATAACTTTTTTTACTGTTATGTAATCAGAGTACCCTAAAAAAAAAAAAACCCAACAAAACCCAACAAACATAAAAGAAATAGAAGGAATTTTTTAAAAAAAAACAACACACAAACCAAGCAAACACCAAAATCACGCATGGGAGAATTTCACTATTTCAACTTACAAAGCGTGAGAAACACATAAATAATAAAGAATCTTCCCACCATGATAAGAGAGTCATTTAAGGACATAAATTCAAGAATATCTATACACTACAGAAGCTGCTGCTGGACCCGTCACATGTCGTGGGTAGAAGAGTGACCTGATATTTGGAATCACTTCTACAACCAGTGCACTAAGGCAACAGACTTAGGAAAATATGAGTGCAATGCAAGACTAAACCAAACAAAACGCCTCACATAATTCACAGCTAAGACTCTGCCAGCACTTCACCAGGTGAGCAAAATTAGCAACCTGACAATTAGCAAAAGGAAAAAATCCCCATAAAAAGCAAGCAGAAAGGAATTCTCGAGTGCATAAATACAAATTCTTGGCTGCATATACTTGCTGTTGTTACCAAAGCAAAATGTTTACCCATTTCTCTATGGCATATGAAACTCAACTCAATATGAAAACAAATCACTGAAAGTCTTGGCAGATTAGTAAACGTCAGATCAAATTAGACCTTCTCCTAGACTATACAGGGGCTGTACAAATTTATCAGAGTCTCACAGATTCTTTGCTCTCTTGACATGAATAGGTCAGAACAGCCCAGAGACAAAAGGCTGCGAGATCAGAAGACTGAAAAAGCACAGTTTTGGAAGGGGGCCCTTAGTGTCAGGCTTTGTTTTACCATTTACCATTAAACTCATTCACAGAGAAATAGTTCTGGAGATGGATAATGCCTCAGGAGATAGGAAACAGCAAGAGAAATAGCAGCTTTCTCTTCTCCAAGGCTGTCCCTGGGAGACAGGAGCCAGGCAGCCCACCTCCCAGGCTCAAAACCTCTACTGTGGCGTGCAGATACAGCAGGGATGTTTCAGATCACTCACAGAAAAGTAGAGTTGAACCAAGCGTTATGCAGTA
This sequence comes from Anabacerthia variegaticeps, assembly GCA_035583185.1. Taxonomy (NCBI): domain Eukaryota; kingdom Metazoa; phylum Chordata; class Aves; order Passeriformes; family Furnariidae; genus Anabacerthia; species Anabacerthia variegaticeps. Next base: position 6,271,493 of record JAWWEW010000023.1, on the reverse strand, counting down.
GGGACACATCCCTGAAGCTTTGCTATCAGAAGATTCTACAGAGAGAAGGTAAAGCCTCTGGGCTCCAGCAGCTTTACTTCCACCTTACAAAGGCCATAATTAGGATGAGTGAATGAGAAAGCACAAAGTTTACTGTGCTGGCTCTCCCACCATCACACAAGCACGGGAGAGCTGTCAGTGATGCTGCAGCAGGGAATGGCAGAGCACCCTGACCACACCCCAGGGATCCTTGCAGAAAAACCAGTCCTTACCCACCTCAGATGCCTTTGTAACCCACAGACCACGACAAAAGCACTGCTGGAAAGTGCACAGGGCACACCAGCAAATGACAGCATCAGTATTTCTAGGCTGGGGTAACGTCTCTCAGACTCAGCAGCCCAGCTGGCAGTAAGATTTGGACATGCAAATACAACTGCTCCTTCTCTCTGATGAAGAAAAATGACTTTTCTCCTTCCTCAACACTTCTGCCATGTATCCTGTCCTGAGCCAGGGACAGGCATAGCAGCACTAACACCACTCAGCACCACCACCCACCCCTCTGCTCAGCACCCTCACACCCTGCCTACGCTGCTGCAAGCTCAAGCACCTACAGCAAAATTCTCAGCATCTATAAGCGTTCCAGAAGGATTTACAGCTCTTACTCACCTCGTGGCACCTGCTGGGTATGTCCCCTCCTTTCCCTGGAGCTCGGTTCTTTCACTGAGGCTGCCCCTGACACTTCAGGGTTTTTGGGGGATGCTGCCCCAAAAAGCTCCGCTCTCATTTTCCGTGCATTCAGGAGCACTCCCCTGTGGCTTCAGTCAGGGCTATAAATGCAGACCTTTCCCATCAGTCACCTGGGAATCATTAGCATTGCCCAACAAGAGGATTGGGGGTGGGGGTGGGGGGTGACTGACATTTATCACCAGCCCTTCAAAGCAAAGAACAAAATCTGCCCAACCACTTCTACCATGGCCCCTTGACGATCTCCATCACATGCAGGTGCAAGGTAATAAGAGACAACAAGTTAAGGCTGAGTTCAGTAAGGTATTTGAGTCCCTGCTTAGCTCTGGGATCCACAGGTTTTCCCAATTTCATAAGCCCTACCCAATGCCCATGGACAGGCTGGTACATACTCTGCTCCTGCACCAAGCCACTGGCTTTGAATTTAGGAATTCACTGAATGTGTGTCCAGAACGATCCTTGCTGGGACAATCTGTGCCATGAGAGCCCTTCAGATACGGACTTCCTCTATTTACATCACATTGTATCAGGAGTTAATGACTCCCAATTACATTAAATGTTTGGGTTTTTTTAAATCATGGTACAACTAGTTCCAAAAAACAAGGAAGTATCCACAACTTGATTTCTCATTAAGAAAATACAATTATAAACAAGAAACTAGTTACTTACTACAGATACCAGAGCACACACTGTTTACAAAAACAATTGTTATGTTTCTGTATGGCAGGATCATCTTGTGCTTTTTATTTAAGGAACACAATGGTAAAGAACGCAGAACCATTACTGCACGGAAAGCAACCATGCTTGGAGGGTTAATTTGCCTTTTCAAAGGGAAATCAGGGGCATAGTAACGCTCTATTGTTATTCTTTCAAAATACACAAGTGAACAATATATTGCTTAAAAAGAATTTCTTGTAAACAACTTTAATAGTAAAAGCAAACAATACCTCAAGTAATAAAATGAGTTTATATCCTGAAAGATCAATTATTATTTTGGCTTTTTGATATGAAACTGAATAAACTATTTATTAGAGCTCAAATCATTTAGGAACTATAACCACAATGATCTATAAGTAAAGATCATGGCAAGAAACCAGACCTGTAACATAAATATTTAAGGTTTCAATGCAGCAAAGAACACACACAACTCCTCAGCTACACAGGCAGAGTGTTAGAGCACTGCCCTTTCTGGCAGTCACCTAACAACAGCCAGGGCAAGAATTTTATCATTTCACAGAAACAAGAAATTGAAAAGGATTTTTTTTTCTCAGAAAAAAAAAAGTTACCCAACAACTTTCTTGATAAAACCTGCAGCTTGTAAACCTAATTTCCAAAACCATAAGCTGGAGCCAAAGCTGACAATGGCACTGAGTGTGCAGACAAGCACTGTGAGCTGGGCTGACTGAAGGGCAGCCCTGCCCTGGCAGCCCCCAGAGCAGGAACTCCATTAGAGACAAACCCAATCCCCTCGAGCTCTCAGGATGGCTCTGAAGGATGGGGAGAGGGAGCGAACAAAGAACTGCAGCAGCTGCTCAGGGGATGCACCTTTGAAAACTACTTTCAGACTCACTCACTGCTACTCAAGCCTCTTCCCTGAGTCTTGGGGAGAAGACAAAACCTGCCCTGGGATTCAGTTACGCCATGCAAGCTGGTGCTCCAGCACTCCTTACCTGCTGTCTTCTCTCCCTCCCTCCCTCCCTATTTTGGGATCCCCAGGCAGAGACAGATGAGCTGCTGGCAGAGGGTGCAAACACAGGCTCTCCTCTGCTTCATACCTGAGCACAGGACACTGAGCATGCTCCTGCCAGATTTCAGGGAAATACAGAAAAAAGCTTCCTTGAAAGAAGATTAGAGATGTCCCAGCAGTGGATGAGCTTTATCCTGGATCCATTTCAAAGCACTTCCACTCAAAAGGGGATAAAGCAATGAGCAAAGCACATGCAGCCATAGCTTGTTTTAGCAACTGACTCTGAATCAACCCATATGAACAAAAAAGTCCTTTACAGCAAAACACAGGAGATCTGGGTCCCATTTTAGGTGCTGACAAAACACACCTGCATGTTTGGTTGTGCCTCAGCTTCACAACTGTAAGGAGCAGCTGTGAGGGCCTGGTTTATTCCTTCTTTTGCTTGCCTTCCCTGTAGTCCATTTGGATAATGTACAGCCTTTTACAAGGCATTTTTACAATACCTAAGACAACAGGACCTTGACCTCTATTATAGCTGCTAAATAGTATCACGTTGCTTGCATCACTGTAAACCCAGAACTTAGGCAAATAAGGAACAGCTCCCAAGTGACTGTCAAAAAAAAGTCTCCTCTAGTAACCAAACAGTGCTGGCAATACAACCAAAGCTGCTGGAGCAGAGATGTGAAACCTTACAGATCAGAAAGGAAAATGGGCAGAAGGATGAAAAAGGCAGCCTGCTTTCCCACAGCTGGAAGTGCACAGTTGGTGCAGGGACTACTGCTTCCCTGGAGTCGAAGGCTGCCAGAAACCTTCCATCAGAATCCAACCCAATTTCCATACAGCCTCCTTATGTCATCCTCACTCCAGCACAGAAACCCACACTTGGCCGAACAGCTGCTGCTCTCCCAGGTGGAAGACTTGCTCTGCCCATTGCTCGGCAGGATCCCCACAACACGTCCGTGTTGCACCTCAGGTGAAAATCCTAAATCTGCCAACTTTTTATAAATGCACTATCTATGGCAGACACTGGTGCCAATCTGGCCAGACGGCTGGGATGAGGACCAAGGCTCCTGCAGTGCCTGTGTGGTGGCTGGCATCCCTGCTGGCCAGCTGGGGCAGAGCTGGCACGCTGGTGTGCTTGTCCAGCACAGAAGTATCCAATTTTAACATATCTGCCTTGTAAATTGTGCCATTTCCCCAGGTCTTCCCAATCTCCGAATATGCCCTTTTAACTGAGCTGGGTCTCAGCTGGAGTAGAAGCAGCTCAGTCCCACAGAAAGCAGACAACTGAAGTGCAGTGTTAGCAGCAACCCAGTCCTGGGGACCCAGGCAGAAGCTGTCAGCATGAGTACAGGTAACACAGGTGTGATCCTGCCCTCTTCTTCCTTCAGGTCTCTCCTGGTGCTCACAGGAGCTGTGGTATCAGGCTGACTCACTTGGAAATTTAGCACATGTTCCACTACCTGAAAAGGCAACAGGAGGTTGGCCTGGAGGATGGAGTGGTGGAGAGGGTTAACCCTGAGCAGGAGCCACACATCTTTCCCAGGGGTCAGGATGTCTGTTACCACGGGGCACTGCTGGGCAGTGACGATGAGAATGGAGGGTCTGGTGGTACCAGGCAGCCTCATGCTTTACCATGGAGCAGGGAGGGATCAATGTCCAGCTCACGAAACCCACAAAATTCAAAGATGTTCTGGTGAAATTGCAGTGTCTTTCCTTACAAAGGCCCAGCAAAGTAGCCCAAGAGGCCGTGCCAGTCTCCACCAGAAGGGCTTTGCTCTCCTGCTGCACAAGGACTTGCTTTCAGGACCACGGCACAGCCTGAGACACCCAACAGGACAGTCCACGCTGTGACGACAACAAGGCCCCTCAGAGCTGGGCTCGTCACCTGAGACAGGAAAACGAGGAACCTCCAGGCATCCCAAACAACAAAAGTGTACAGTGCATCTCTAGCATTTACAACCTTGACATCAACAGCTTGCCAAAAGCAAAATCCATGTTTTCCCAAAGAAGCTATTTGCACTTCTCCAGGATTTCGCCTTTAAAAGTCAAACAGTGCAGTGAATAAAGTTTTATCAAGTGCAGCAGAAAATAAACTTCAAAATATAATCGTATGCACTTGTACTAGGAGCTTTCAAACAGCCAGGCTGTTCAGCACACCAGAGTGCTGCAACCTCCCTGGTCCCAATACGCTCAGTTCTGAGCAAATACAGCACTGAACTTCTCCTTAACGACTTCAGTGCTGCCAGCACTGATGATTTTCACACATATCTGATGGTTTTCTTAAAAAAACTCAGCTCCTGGAGTCCTGCGATAAAGTAGAAACATGCACTTTTATTAAGTAAAAGGCTTTTAGATCATCATTTTTGCCCAGGGAACAAGAAAAATGAACCTTTACACTACAAAACTGGAAAAATCCTGAGCAAAGGATCCTTCAAAAGTTATCACGGCTTTAAATCTCGGGGGGAGTGGGCACTAAATAAGCTAAATGCTTTTTTTTTTGGGCTTATCTCACAACTTACATGAACATCTAAGTTGTTGTTTGTTTGGGTATTTTTCCCCCATAAATTTATACTGTCGGTGAACAAATTCAAGGAAACTTTGTGCTCTCTACCACTACTTCAACAATAGGAAACAGGGTGACACCACAGAACAAATTCCTAGTTACACCTTTAGTTCTTTCTGTCACTATGGAGTGATCTGTTTTGAAAATAGTGAAATAAAAAATTGAACACAACCCAAAGAGCTGCAAATGCAAAGACAAAAGGCTCCGTGTTCCACTGTAAGATCTTCTTCCCCACCTATTCCCTAATTTTTGAGGTGAGACTCCCCCTGAAAGCCAACACAGCATTGCCTGGTGGTGCCTGCCAACTCTGATCCACCCCAGGAACAGAAGCTCTTCAGCCTTGATGCTGAGGACACAGACCTGCGAGATGCTCTGACAGCCAGGGGCCATCCCCGTGGCACCAGAGAGGTCACAAAGGGTCTCCTGTCCCCAGCCCAGATGGCTCTGGTGCAGGGAGAGGGGGAGGTGGTATGGCAGGAGGGAGTCCCAGTGCAGGTGAGCCCCAGGCCAGCTCACCATGGTGTTGCAGAGCCTCTTAGTTTGTAAGAGGCTTTTGTGGAAGTCAGAGGGCCAGTTCTGCCCACGCTCTGAGTAGATGCCACTTCAGCAAAGCCACCGTCGCTCCCAGGGGAGCAGCTTCAAGGCTGCTCCAAGCTGTGCTGGACTCAGACCACCGCTGGCTGATGCCCATTTGCTGCTCTCCCACCATTTATTGGGTGGTCGTGTGGGAGCAAAAACCCTGCCCACAGCTCAGGCTGAACTTTGCACCCTCCAGCCCTGCTTGACCTGGGACCCTTGAGGCCCACAGAAACAAGGTCAACAGCAGCTCTCCTCTCCTGTGTGGCTGCAGGCAGGAAAGGACCGAAGCTCCTCCATCATCTCATGATCCACATTTGAACAGCCTCCAATACTGCAGGAGAGTCTGGGAGAGGCGGTTTTGGAAACCTCCTCCTCCTCCTCCCGGCGACAGGACCGCCGAGCCGCCCGCTACCCAAGTTTGCCACTCCTCCAGCGACAGCCGGATTCTTCCCACAGCAGAAGGTGGCTCCGAGCGCTCCGTGTCCTTGCGTCAACTCTTCACCCTGTCTCATTAAGATGTTCCTCCCCGCTGCCCCCTCCTCGCTGTTAACCTCCGCAAGCACTAATGGGCTCCTTTGCAAATCCGGTGCACATCTCGTGGAGCTCGGCAGGCTTGAAACGCTCATATTTTCATACATATACAGAAAAGCAAGTTTTATTCTAAATAGAAGTGGCAGCTTCTAATTTAAGACTGTATCATTTGACTGCCAGGCACAACAAAAGCCACCTATTGCCTACGTAGGCAGTCAGTCTGCTCTAATGGCAACTCAATGTGGAATTGCAAATAAAGGCGACTGATTCTGCACTCAGAGAGTGCATGGGCTCCCTTTGCCCCTAACTCCTTTTGTGGGGTTCACTCCCCAGCAGCCCAGATGTATTTTTTACAGATGAAATTCCACTCACTCCATTAATGCCATCAACCAGTCACCGAGAGCAAGAATTGCATTAAATTATTTCATCCACAGTCAGACTGCCCGTGGGGCAGGGATGAGGGAGCAGGCAGAGGGGAGGCGGCCAGGAATCAGAATCCCACATGATCGCAGACACATACAGGGCTTCTCAGCTGCTTTTTAAAAATGCTTGCAGTTTTCTTTATATACGCATACATCTGTTCACATATGCATATACACATGCAGGTTTAAATCATGCACATTGCCACTGAAGGGAGTATCAAGTGTCTTGTGTGCATGTCACCAGCAGTCCAAGGAAAGCTCCAACAGCCACACACACATAGTCACAACTGCTCCCCAGGCAGGACTGGGACCTGCTGCACCCCACATGGCCTCATTTCCTTGCTGAAATGCAGGAAATCAAAGCTTCCCACTTCCAGGCACGGGACCCCAGACTGAACCATGCACAACTTCGCTCCACCAGGAAACATCCCCACTGCACAGATCCTGAGCACAATGCACACAGCTTGATCCGCTTTATTTTTCAACCTGCTGAATTGCTAGAATATGTTTAGCTGTTATACACAGACCCCAGATCCATAATCCCACCCTCAACAGCTGTTACATTCACTGTGGTATTTACAGCAGATGTTACGGCTCCGTAAAAAGGTAAAACAATTGAGACTTCTAAAATTGAGACTAGGGGGGTGAAGCAGAGCCCAGGCCCTGGACCCAGCTGCAGCCAGGTTTGGAGAACCAGCCGTGGATGCACCAACACATGTGGTAAAGAGCCACATCACAGCCTACAGCAGCTTAAGGAAGTTTCAAGTGTTACCATCGCAGCATTAAAAAGCTGTCAGCTTCCTGTGAGACAAGCAGCAGAGGCTGGAATTCAGTGTTTAAAGGATGATTAAATGTAAGTGACTTAAATTATACATTCCAGTTTCTGGAACTGACACCATTTAAAACACACCATCTATTCCCTATTTCCTCTGACACTGATTACTACCCACTAAAAGATGAGCATTTTCTTACAGGCACTCAAGTACCAAACTAGGGATTTATGAATTGGAGATAATTAAAAGGTTTTGCATTACAAATAGAGTAAAACATTTACATTCCATGGGTCACCTGAGAACACTTAAAGAGTCAAAATGGACATTTTATACCTGAAAACCTGCCTGCTCTCTATCAAGGCTGCTAATTGAGGCACAAGAAGCTCGGAGCTATTTTACAGCAGATTCACAATCAAACATTTTCTGAGATTCCGGACAACCTGAGACAGACTCGGGACCCATCGTTAATTCTCCCACGTGGAGCTCTGTAAGCTGAAGCTCCATTAAGCTGACACAAATAAATTGCCTGTTTCTCCTTGATAAATACACAGAGAGACTTGCAAGCCGTTACCTTTCAGACTTCAAAGACAAGGAGCTGTAGGATTTTCTTGGCTAGCAATGATGGCACTTTACCAGGAGCAAGAAGAAGCACAAGGGCTCACCTAGGGCCAGGAGAACTGGGAGAGCCTCCTCCCCATCCACCCAGAGCACCCACAGCCCCTCTCAGGGGCCAGTTTGGTCAGCCCCTGTTGGTCCAAACTTATGATCTTGTGCAGGATGTCCAGTGACAGTGCACGTGAAGGGATTAACACCTGCCAATATGACAGCAGGTGCTGGAATTGCACATGGACATCTCAGTAACTTCAAAGAAGGTCTTTTAATCACGATTTTTCCTTCTTCCCTAAAATTTTCAAGCCAGAAAAAGCAGTATTGATCTCACTGCCTGGTAGAAATAAGATAGGGGCTAATTGAGCACAGAAATCTCAGGGAAGGAGTCTCCAAGGAGTCTTTTGATTTGAACAAGGACCCTTACAAAATGTCAGAAGAGAAAAACAAGAGAAAAAAAAAAGAAAAAAAGGCTAATCCTGAATCTTCCCTGTCAGCTTGCTTTTCCTTGCACTCACAGGAATGCTGAGCACTGTAGACTCAAAACAGAAGGGGCTTCAAGATACTGGGATGAGAGCTGTGGCTGCAAACATAAGACAGAGGGATAGGAGAAGCAATGGGAATGCAGCAAATAAACAGTGACTCATGACACTCAGCGAACAAACAACACTGTAACAGTTTTTGCAATTGTAATTCAAACCAAAATAAACAAGAATGACAGCCCAGCACAAGGAAAGGGAGGATGACGGTGACGGGAAGGGGGTGTGGGGACTCCACCACATTCGCATCTCCTGCTCTCACAGCATCCCAAATGAGCAGCTTCAGAAAGAAACAGAGGAAAGGAAAGATGTATGGGACAGCAGCAACTTCTTGTGATCTACATCCGTGCTTGAAGTTTTCATGACTGCACTGAGAGCAGAATTTATATCCCAAAGCCATGCAATAGCCCACAACACTGCTACTGGTTTTGACCCCTGGCCTCTGAAAGCAACTCTAGCAACAGAAATAAAAAGTCCAACTTGCAGGGTTAATGAGTGAAATAGACCTTGTAGGGTGGGTGGATGGACAGAAGGCAAGTGAGTGGGGGAGAAATCACACCATTCGCAAGAGGCACTGGTTTAACTTCTCTGCAAATCCTCCAGTCAAGCATATTCACAATTTCTTTTGCTCTTGCTTCGTTACCTCCTAGTGAGAAACTCTCCCCCAGTCTGCACCTTAAATATTTTTTTCAGGCAAATCAAGGTATTTTTCCCCAGTGAGAACTAAAAGCTGGTGATCACCCTTTTTATAGAAATCTTTTATGCATCAGAAAGTGTACTGCCTGCACTCAAGCTTATATTTCCAAATACAACTCCTTCAGCTATTCCTCTCTGGCCTCATTTGCCGAGCCTCCCATCTGTGTGATTCACCTCCAGACTTGCAAGCATGACCATTCTCCTCCTGCCTTGCACTGCCCAGCACGCCTCCATGCAGCAGGAAGCAATTACCAGCCCTGTCTTACACACAGAGCTTCTGTAATGATGACTCAGAGAGAGATTTGACTCCTTTCCGCAAACCTCTGGACACTGTTGGCTTGTTTGAGCTGGCCATCCACACCAGCCCCCATCACCACGTACCACCCTGCCTGCTGCACTCAGTCATTCAGCTCCTGCTCCCTCAAAACCAGCTCCACACCCTCCTCTTCCCTACACCTCATTGTGTTGTTGCCCCGTTGGTTTTGTTGTTCACCAAGATGATCCAAATTCTGCTCCCAAGCCTCAGTCACATCACCAGCGCTTATCTCACGATAATAAGTTATCCCATTAAAGCTGGACAGATTTGCCTACTTGTTTTTCTTTCTAAGTCAGCTTTTCTCTTGGACCCCATCATCCTTCTCCTCTCTGCTGTGTACAAAGTGCTCTGCAACTTTTTTGAGGAATCAAGGTCAGATTCTCTGATCGTTTTCTGTGTCTTCCCTTCTTCTCCCTTTGGAAGTCTGGAGTGGGCTTTGCTGTGCTCCTCCTCTTTCCCCACCACATCCCTGGGGATCAATGGAATCACCAATGATTGCAGAGGAAGCACAGAGCACATCTACCTGCTGTGACCCCTTCATCTCTCCAGCCTTGTTCTGATCCTCTATGCCTTTCCTCACATGTTCCACTTTTTTTTTTTCTTTTTTTTTTTGGAAGAACTTCCCCCAATTTGGAAGCCTTCAAGTAAATAATTTTTCCACTAGAGGGCACAAAGACAATTTCTCCTAAATAGAAACTGATGTTAGGATTAATAAAATAATTACTAACATTTCACCAAAGGTGTATCAAACTTCAATAAATGAGCACTTAACAAATTAAGATGTAGTTTCAGCTTCCCAGGTACTACACAACCACCAAATGCCTTTAACATATAGAGACGGAAAACCTAAAAATCTCAAAGTGACACTGCTCTAACAAGATTACTTATACAACTCTAAGCACTTTACCCTGTGATTTCTATGCTCCCCACAATTTCTCGTTAGGCACAGGCCACAGTAATAACACAGCAATGGAGACAGAAAATTCATCCTAGTATTTTCTAAGTTTAACTTACCCAAATTTAGCATCAAATCAATGAACTTTTTTATGCTTTTGTTTCTTAAAGCAAAAGAGGCTTCATACCAGCAAAGATCTTCTGTTTGTAGATACTTTTAGACTATGATAAGTCACCTCCTGACCTGTCTTGGGTAAACTAAAGAGATATTTTGCCTTTAAGGCTCTTCTAGTCAAAGAAGCTCTTCCAGCTTTAAACTTGTTACAGGTTGCATCTATAACAGATACAACACTTATAAGGAATACGTCCATAAAAACCTATACACTCCATGCGAAAGGAATCAAGTCAAACATTTGGTTACTCAAACCTGACAAGTGGGATGACAGTGATAATTTCAGAGCGCTGTGTGTGTTGAGGGCACAGTGGCCCTGAGGGATCCTCAGCCTCCCCTGCCCCACCAACACCTCCAGGCAGAGCCCAGCTTGCCCAGACCTACCTTGCCGAGTCCTGTACTCCTGACAGCCCGCTCTGTCGGGGCTGAGGGGATGTGCAAGTGCCCGGCAGCCCACCCGTGTGCGGGTGCCCACGCCCACGCTCCCCTCCATCCCCGGCTGTCCCTCGACGTGGTCTCACTGCTCCAGCCCCCAGGCCCAGGGTTTGTCTTCTGCCTCCCACTGCCTGTGGATTCCCACTGACTGGAGCGTTTGGCTTGAACAGGAGTCAGCCCAGAGACTTTGGCAAATGGAAGAAGAGAGACAATAGCAATACGCAGGTGCTTCCTCCCATTTAAAGTGTTTACTTGTGCAGCTTAGCAGAGTGACGCTATTGTGAATTAGATCTGCATGCTGGTTTACAGAGTTCAAAAGGTAGCACGTAACAAAAGGAACCCCAAAATACTGCTTATTAAATTAGAGTATTTTTTTTCTTTCCTTTTAAAGTCTGCTTCCTTTGCCAATGCCAAGTAAGAGGGTTTTTCCAACCATACAATAACAGCCGTTTCAAATGGGAAATGATACATACTGTACCAAAACAAAACCCCAATTCTAACACAAAAGCGAGGAGTTTATCAGTGTATCTCCACTGCCTATGCAGCAGGCTCCTGTGGCATGGAAAGGAGAACTCCATCAGCCAGCAGCAAAGGCTGAGCTCAAGAGCAGTGCACGTGCTCCGAAAAAATCAAAAAGATCAGGGGGGATGGGAGGGTATAGCTAAGTCACAACACAGAACTAAGGAAAACATCAGTCCAAAAGAAGAACAAAGGCGTATTTGTTTCATGAGATAAAGCAAGTAATTCAACTGTATTCCACAGTAAATCGTTTGGCTTAGGACTGAAACAGGGGAAGGGGGGAGGGGGAGAGAAAGGAGCATCTGATTCTAATTTTGTTGTCCTAAGCTTACATTACATGAATCAAGATGTTTACTAGAGGTGCCAGGCACTCAAATCCATGTTTGGATCTTGTACATAGGAAGTATCAGATGTGCTGAATGTCTTACAGTTCCTTCTATGATCAGAGAAGGCCCAAAGGGACTCACCACTTAAGAGTAAAATAATAATAAAAACAACAACAATAATAAAAAAGTGAAGACACTTTTTCTAGTATCTAAATGAAATCCTACTTCATAGACACTGATTTGTGAAAACATCAGTCCTCCCAAAAGCACCATCTTTTTATTGGTTGAGAAGTTTCAAATAAAATATCACCAATTACAAATTCCGCAATGGAAGACTGCCCCTCATTTTCACATAAAACTACACCTCAAAATGCCAGACATGCTGCAATCACTGCCACACACATTCTCAATCAACCCCCTTCTCTTAACGTCAAAATAAACAGAACAGAGTCCTTTTGTCTGAGGGCCATATTATTTTGTCCTCTCCTCATGATTGCAGCTATTTCAGATGTGCTTCCACGTTGACTTTCCTTTTTGGTGGGATTTGCACTTGCTACTGTCTTCTGAGATCTGGTGGGATGATTGCTCAGGGAAGGTCAGATACAGACTCCTTTCATTCTCTATCATCAGTAAAGCCAGAAACGGCAACTCAAATCCCTTTCTCTGCTGCTCCATCACAAGCACGTGCTAGAAGGCAAGTGGCAAGGGCTTCTTTCATTGATGCCAGTGGCAGAGTAATGTAATGCCTTAAAATTAGCAGGGTAATAGTTTTGGAGTTGCTTCTGTGGAGCTCAGCAATCCTCTGTCCAGCTTACTAGACTTCTCCTTGAAATAACATAAGAGTACGGGTAGATGTGTGCTAAGAACAGCTGCAGCAACACATGAACTCAGCTATTGACTAACAGCTTGGACCAAACCTGTTTTACCTGTGTTGAAACAGTCTGTCAGCATTCTCACCCCACACACACACACTCCTCATCTGAAACAGCACTGGCAAACAGCAAATGGGCTTCATAACCTCAAACCACCTTGTCTGTTCTGCAGATGAACCCCTGCCAAGCAAAGGCTAAATGAGCATCTACAGTTGGCTCCAAGTTCTCTCCAAATACAAAGCCAAGGCACTGTGTGCAGTGCAGTGCGGTCTCAGGTATGAACTCAACTCCAGGGTAACCGCTAGGCAGTCTCTGCCCCAAATCACTCAGCATCACGACAAGCAACCCATCCTGCTCCAGCACAGCTTCCAGCAGCCCTGCAGAGGGGACCTGGAACCTTGTGAGATGGTGGACAGAAAGACAGCACCCTCGTGTCTCTTTTACAGTCAGTTTTAGTCTTTAGTCTTGCTGCACATAAGCAACCCATGTATTTTATTTTTATGGCTGTTATTCTACTGCTACATGAAGCTCCTGAAGGGACACAGGATGCCATTTATTTAGAGGAGATACAACTGAAAAACAATTTAATGCACATTCACTGAAAGAACATCAGAACGTAAACAGGTGAAAGTAACTTCATTTACCAGCAGTGGCTTATGGATGCTCAGAGACACTGAGATTTATTACACACTGCCTTGGGCAGGTGGAAGGACAGTGAGAGAAGAGATGAATTTCTGGCTGTAAAGCATCATAAATGCCAAAACCCAAATGAGTCTTTACAAGATCTATTACTTGTACTTGCTCTGAAGCTGCAAGAAGGTGATGGCCAAGGGCCCAAGCCACTGCTGAGGACCCCCAACATCCTCCAGGACAACAATGCAAGTACAAGGCTTGGTTCCACCAGGGCAGGAAGAGGCTGCAGGAAAGCTGCCCTCTCCCACTGCCTCTTCTGGGCACCATGTACTGGTGCATCAAACGCTGCACAGTTCAGAGGGAGAATGGGATTTGGTGGGATAAATTGGTAATAACATTAGGAAAGCTTTTCCAAAGCTCTGTCATACTAAGAAGAGGACAAATAACACAAATTACAAATAATAAACACAAGAAAACATCTCTGTGGGGAAACACTTTTGCAAAATCCTGAGCTTGTTTGTTTGTTTGAAATAACTAACAATAGAAGCAACAATTCACCCCCAAAGTACTGCAGCCTGAAAAACCTGAATCCTGCAAGCAGCAACACACAGAAGTTGGAAGCAAATGCAGCTGGAATTGGCAAGAGGAACAAAGGAAAGGTTTTCATTGTCAAACGAGGCTTTCAAGCGGACCAGCAGTAACACCATGTTCAAAACTTTGTTGCATGACTTTTATGATTCCTCCCAGCAGCATGCAACAACACTTATCGGAGTTGTAATCAATTTCTTACAGCCTTATATAAACATTATAGGAATTTTGTCCTCTGTAATAGTTCTTGCTCTCGAGGCTGCAATAAATAAGTCAGTTACAGCCCCATTGCCACTCTCTCTCCTATCTCACTGTCTCAAGTCACTGCTTTTATTTCTTTTAAGCTACGAGTGTAACCACTTTCAGCTTCAACAAACACTTTAAATGTCACCTGTAGCTAAACTCTAGGCAGAATGAAGCATTTTACATTCAAAGGGAAGGAGTGGAAAAGCTATTTTCCACTGTTAACCCTACCTTCCTTTCATCTACAATCTCTCTTCAGTATCAGGGAAGGAAAATTCAGTAGCAAATCTCTCAACCAACAATGCAGGGAGAATTGGGTCTGGAAAGCAGTGAACACATCAGCTGCAGAGGATGAGAACACTGGCCCTTGCATGTAGTTGTCAAGCCACCTTCTCCAGTGTCACCTCACTGCTCGAGGACAGTATTCTGGCTGGAACTTACGGAGGCAGGAGAGGACCAGGATGGGCAGGAGGGGCACATGCCAATGAACATCAATCTTTTGAAGGCAGAGACCTTCTAGGAGATGAGTCACTTGTTTCAGCCTGTCCCCAGGCCCTGTCCAAAGCACCTCGCACAGCAGATCCAGGTATAACCACCATGCTGGGTCACCAGTTGTAGACACATCTGAGAGGGGAATTGCCTGGGCACAATTCAGGGCCAGGACACCAGGAGAAACATGTCCATCCATTCCATAGCTCTGTCTCAACGAACAGCAGCAGTAACTGCTCTAGGAGGAATCCCAGAGGAGGACAAGGGTATGGTAGTACTTTCCCAAAGACTACTCCACCTGGCAGAGGCTGTTCCTTAAGGACCACCCAAGCCAGAAACATGATCTTGGTATAGTCCTGGTTTGGTTTCTCCAGATCATTCTCTCCCTCTGTTTCATCCAGTGAGTGGCAAATGCACCCCACCACTATGAAAAAGCACCAGGGAGGTTGGGGGGTGGGGGGAGAAGAGACACCTGAGCCAATTTCAAAGGTTTTGGCATGCTTTGAACACTTCACTCATACATAATTGAAAGGGCTGTGTGTTTGGACTACAAGAAAGTAGAATTTTTTCTTTTTCCTACTACCAGACCCATCACGTGAGGGATGCTGTCATACAATAGCCTTGGGGGAGGTTTGCAAACTTGGACAATTTACTGAGAAGCAAAGTAAAGTACTACTGACAGCAAGTGGACCAGAGCCCAGATCCCTGAGAGGTTCTGACAATGGGAGGACCCAGAAAAAATAAGCCAGCCTTGACCCGGCACCGGGGGGAGGCCGAGAGGAGCACATGCATGTATTTTATTTCACAGTAACCTCTGTTTGACCAGTTATGCAAATAAATCTCTGCTTGTCCTAAGTACACTTCTAGAGACTGAGGGAGAATATGGAAGACTTTACAACAGAGCCAGACCTGCTGGTCACTGCATTGCAACTGAACTTTTCAAGAAATGAAATATTAAGCAGGCAAGAATGGCACATACAGCCCATAACACAAAGGAAACTGCATCCAAAAAAATGAAAGCAAGCTTAGAAGAGGGAAAAAAGAAAAAAGTACTTATGAATTCGATACATGATCATGACCACTTCAGCTCCCTGCAGGCAGAGAAACAGTATTAGGCCCTGGAGAATACATCTCAAGGCAGTGAGAGACACAGCAGCAATGTGCCACTACAGACCCAGCACTGACCCACAGGAACCAGACATACCTGCTGCTGCAGGGAGCATGGCAGGGGCCTTTATGGGTAGGGAAAGCTCTGTGTGCACAGGATATTTTGCTGATAAAAAGAACAAACCAAGACATGTATGTGACACCTGGGCTGCCCTCAGTGCAGGAGGGACCTGGCACCTCTTGTTTTCCATCAGCACATGTGCTGCCCATGTCCCTGTAGTGCTCCCCTTGGAGCAGACAGAGGGTCCCCAGGGCAGGGACCACACCATCACCAAGGGATTTACACCATCCCTCCCACTACATTTCCCCAAGGCTCTGTTACTGAGCCTGCTGAGAGACTGCTGTCAGAGGTGGCACACCTAAACCTGACTTCAGCTCCCCTTTGCTTAAATCAGTGTCACTCAGACATTCACTTACCACTAAACCCTGCAGCGCCAGCTCAGCTTAACTGTGCCGATACTCAAGCAAGCTTGATGGGAACCCCCCCATTTTCCGATTGTTCTAGTTACATAACTGCTTTTTTCCAACGTGGCAACACTTCAGAACATCAGCACGAACCTCCTAAGATTAACACAGTACCAGCATACGGACTTGTGAAGGGGTGTGATTCAGCTGAGGGCAGGAGTGGAAGCCAAACCCCTAAACCCTTACAGGCACCAGCTTCACCAAGCCATGCTCTGCAGCTGCAACAGCAACTGTCCTGCATGCTCTGCAACACTGAGGCACAGCGAGCGTGTACAGCTGACCCAGAGTGGCACAGATGATCCAACCCAAGGCACGTTGCTCCTTGGAGCTGGTCAGGAGAAACACAGTGCAAGTCAAGTGAAAAATAAAGAAAACTTTCAGTCTGCTTAAGACATTCCCACTTGGAGGCTCACACGCCCCTCCAATCTCTCCTGCATGTCCCGCCCACGGCAGATGCTGCCCACCGAGATGGCCAAGGTTTGACCTGAGCCTCCCATGGGGAAGGTCCAGCTCAGGCCTCTGTAGCCACGAGAAGCTGCAAACCAGCAATGCAGAGGAGAGGGAGTCACTGCTTCAGTGCACTGATCCATACAGACAGCAAGAAGCAGGGGAAGGGGAAAAAAAATGCACTAAAAATTCTTTTGACAGGGTGAAAAATGAAAGCAAAGTGAAACACAGCTCAATCTGTCAAAACAAAATCACAGCAAGCCCACTGAAAAGAAAAAAAACCACACAGCTCAGCTCGCATTTTCTAGTAGGCAATAACTGGTACATTTGTTTTCTTGAAGATAAGCGGGTGAGTTAAGTTTGCCAGACAACACTGAACAGATTTGAAAGGTAATCACAGCAGAAGCACAAACGATCAAATTTACCAGAGACACAAAGGACTTGCTCACTTCCACCTTGCCATTCAACAGACTCTCAGAGAAGCTTTGCAGTTGTGCTGCTGAGCAGAGGGAAGGGCTCCAAAGCACCTGATCAAGACAAGTTTTGCCCTGTCCCTCTGAGCTCACCATTCAAGGAGGAGGGAAGATGATGCTCTTAGCAGAAAACGAGTCACAAATTGGCATAGCAAAAGGTGCCATACAGTGAATTTTGGATCAATGTGGTAAAGGCCAACACAATACCCAGGCTACAGAGAACCCATTAACCTGGTAAGAGTCTCCTAACAATGTTACCCAGAGGGTATTTTGAATGGTGAGACAGTCTGTAATTAGCTTAGGTGGGCCAACCTAATTATTCACAGCCTGAGGATGCATCTCCCAAAGCAAGAGATGTACAAGATATATATTTATAGTTCTTTCCTGATAAGCTCATTAAAGGTTTCAGAGATGAATGACCACAGCATTTGACTGTTTTCTTATAACCTGGAAATGCAATCAGTAATGAGTGAGTGAGCCAGGAGAACAAAGAGAGGGGCTGCACAGGGCTCTAAGTATGGGGAGGAGGGGGGAACACACCAAACAAAAACCCAACAAGAAACCCAAAACCAGACTTCTGCTACACTACAATGTGAAACTGCCACTTTAGCTTCATTTTGAAATGGACAATTATACGCATGTCCCTTTTCTATAAATGTGTGAAAAGCATTTCCATAAAACCCATTTTAACAAGGCCCCGAGCATTACAAATAGGAAATAATACAGTGGAAACAGTTAATATAGATGTGTAACACCCCATATATATTCAGAACTGCATTTGCACGTTAAAAACTTAAAACCAGTCTTCCAAATAAATCAGCATTATAAAAAATTCTAATTTCCCAATGTTTCCATTCCAGCAGACCTTTGCCTACTCTGATCTTTATTAGCCAGAACTGGGTTGCAGGTGCACACAGAAATCAAACTGGGATCTGGCACAAGAGTTAGATGGGAAGGAAAATATTTCTTTTTTAAGTTTCTCTTTTCTGTTTCTCACTTAATTTTTTAGGGCATCTTCTAACATGTCTAAGTCCACAGCAAATGCAATTTTTCCAATTGCAGCTGCAGTGCTTTAACCTCTCCTCTTTACCCCTCTATTGCTTGTCTATTTTTGCAAGAGCTGAAATTCTACCACTTCTGTTATAGAAATTCTCCACCTTCTCCCTTGAGGTTTCCCCTTTCATCAGAAATTAACTCCTTCCTGTTACACATCAACCTTCTCATAGCCAACTGCCTGGTATCAGGTACCACATTCCCATGACACCCCTGCACAAAGCCAAGAGTATCAAGCCATCCCCCATCACAGTTTTGGTGTCACATTATTTTTGCTTTTTAAGGTATTAAAAACACGGCATTTTTTTCCACAGGAACTTAAACCTGCATAAAACAGTTCTCAAAACTGAGAAAGAAAAACTGAAAATAAAAGTTCTTGATAAATACACAGAAATTTCCTCATCCTTTTTTATAACATAACTGGAAATGATGTGCAGTTTAAGAGGGCAAAATCTGGGAACTGCCAGCAGTAAATGGCATGACAAGCCCTGCTTCCTGCCCCAATTGTGGCCAGCAGAAGACATCCCAAATGTCCTGTTCGCCACCACCTCTGTGTCCAGAAGCACAGACAGCCCCTCTTTTACTCCCCAAGTTTTAAGAGAGCTCCCTGTTACATCGGGCTGGAAAGCAAAAATATAATTATAGGAAATGTATTTAGGAAGAGCAGATTACCAAAACAGGAACAGTGGGAGAGATGAAAGAGGGTTTGTGCTGCCAACAGTGTGCAGCAATGGCCAAGTGTCCAGAGGCCAAGCAGGGAGGGCCTCCTTGCCTGACCAAGAGCTGTCTGGTCTTTGTTGGATGGTTGAAACCATCCACCATAAACTGCATCTTGGATGCAGAACTGTCCCCTGCACGTGGCCAGCCAGTGGCACACCCAGCTCCTCCACCACCTCAAAGCAGCTGAGGCAGTTTCAGCTGTAATCCAGCTGAACCCTCAAAGCCCATCTCCAGCGTCCAAAGTGGCACTTTCCTGTCCCTTTAATGGCCTGAGCAAGTGACCATCTCTGCTCTGAGAGGCTGGACTGGGAAGCAGCACTGGGCAGAGAGCTGCTCACCCAGCACAGATCCAACCTGACCCAACCACTGCAGGTCCATGTGGCAGCACATACTACACTGGCACTCAGGAACAGTTTCTGAGATACCAGAACGTGGATTGTCTTAGATCCTCAGCAGAGAGTTTCCAACCACCCAAGCTGAGCAGCTGAGATGAAGAGTGGGTATGAGGCACATTAGCAGAGGCTAAACATTAGCATTTCAACTTCCAAGACTGCAGCTTTATCATCTCACACAGAATTCAGGCACTTACTAACACACTTATAGTGATGGATAGCAAATTGCAACAAGAATAATAGGGCAGCAAGGGAAAAAATGCAAATTAACAAAATAAAGCTGATTCTGATGGCATGAAATTCTTGTCACTCCTAGATTAGCCTGTACTCCATTTATCATCCACTCTGGGTTTTGGTTTTGTTTCCCTTAATTTTAGGGAAGTCTTTTGAGAAACATGCCATTTCTTCCGTCTCTAGGAAAAAAACCTAAAAAACAACCAACTCATCTGCACTGCATATTTTTAAGATTAACAATCCAAGGTCAACCTCTTGAAAGGAGTTGTAGTAGTGAAATATTTTTCCAAACCATATTTCAGTGAAAGAGGAATTTCATCTTGACTTGAGACACTTGCTTTTAACTCTGGTAGGTTCTGGGGCTTCTTTTGGCTTATTAAACAATATCAACCAATTAGGACTTCTAGGCCTCATTAAATCAATACCCTTCAGGTTAATGCTGATTACCAAAAGGACAAAGATCAAGCACTACAGAAAAAAATAATAATCTCAGGATGGACAGAAGAGGTGTATAAATATTGTTCTATGCTTTTATTCTTGCTCTGCCAAAAGGAAAAAAAAAGCCAAAGCCAGCAGTGACTACTACACAGTACCTGAGTAAAGCTATGGAGAGGACTGAATTAGTGAAAGGGACCTTTGCTTAGTCAAGACAGCCCTTCCTTTGGGTAGAAAGACTCCTTGTCATGGGAGTCAATGAAGGCTGGCTGGAATAATCTCTGCTGGCTCCATCAGCGTGTGTAGATGAGGACAAATGCACAAGCAGAGACAATTTTGTGAATCAGAGGATTAAAGGAGCCTGTGTGTGCTCCCACTAGTCCCAGTGACTTTCACGGAAGTGATCATGGTCCAGCTACATCAGCTCTTTTGTTGTGAGGAAGGCAGGTCTAGCAAGGCTGGGCACACATGGAAGGGAAGAAGGGAAGGAGGATAAAAAATAAAAAAAAAAAAAAAATGGAAACCCAGTAGCTTTCAACTGGCAAAAATTTCCTGGGAGATGCAGAGAAACCCATTTTTTCTAATGCCAGCAAGTAGGTCAGACCCTCGAGACCGAAAATTCAGAAATCCATCTCAAACGCGTGGCTTCTATTTACATTTCACTAAAGAAAACTGGCTGAACAAATTCCTCCAGAAACTGCTGATCTCTGCAAGCTCCAAGGACGTGTAAAGAAACTTTTACATGATGAGTTTTAAAGTGTAAGAGCCACAGAAGAGGTCTGTTTGTTTTTAAAACCTGTTCCCAGGCCGAAACCCTCAGTTCCAGAGTGAGACTAATGTATACAGAGGTGTTTACAAGCCTCTCCAATGAGAATTTTATAAACGGAAGAGCCGAGACAAGCTGAACTGTAGCCTTGAGAGTTATGAGCGCGATACCACACTCTTCCTGTCTCCAGAGGTGACCCATCTCTTACATGTCATCTCAGCCTTGCACACAAGTGTTAATTTGGGACCGATGACTCACGATTCCTGTTTTCCAGAACATTCAAACCAATATTGTAAGGAAATCTGTTGTGTTTTTTTCTCCCCCCATAGGCTGAGTGGCTGTGTAAGTACAGGAAAGGCAGGAAGAAGTAAAAAATTGAGCAAAAAAAAAGGATAAACAGTTCTGTTAACCTTTCCTGAGCCTTCACAAGTGATGTGCTGCAGAAGGTGCCCCCTGCACAGGTCACACAGGCTTTGCATCAAAAGGCCAAGGGCTCACTGAAAATGCTGGTGACACCTGGTTGATCTGGAGCAAATTGAGGACAAACAGACCCAAACACTCAAACATCCCAGGCAAAACCACCACACACTCAGCCCCTTCCAGGAGTTGCACCACACTGCCTGGCTGCTGTGGGCTCAGGGGAAGAATACTGTAAGTTTTCATTAGTTCTAAACAACAAGCACATAAAACCGTCTTGCTCTACTAATGCTGGAACTTTGGGAGGGGGGAAAAAAAGGAGAAAACAACAACAACAACAAAAGGCAGCTGATCACTTAAATAGACTGGGGGCACAGTGGCATGGCTATCTCCAGCAGAACAAAAGCTCTCCCCAGCGAGCCCCAGCCTTCAGATCGGTCCCAAGGAGCACGTTGTTGCAGCAGAAGTGAGGCCCTGCTGCAGATACCGAAAACTCCTGACAGCTCCCAAAGCTGCCATTTGCAGGAGGCCGGTCTTTGGCTTCAGTGCTATCTGCACACTCCTGCCAAGGCTGAAAGGCTTTTAAACACTCCCAGCGCAGAAGCAACAGGGCTCTGCAGGTGGAAACCCATCCAACGGGTCCGTGCAGGAGCCTGGATATGCAGCCTGGGTCCATCACTGCCAGGACCAGGATCCTCTTAAAGAATAATACAAAAATGCAGATTATGCAAGATTTCTAGTGGAGACAGGCTGGAGGCTCCCAGGTAAGGTGGGACCACATCACATCATGGTTTGTACAAACACTAAGGGCCACCGTCCCCAAGCCCTGGGGATCTCACAGCCCTGCATCCTGCAGCTGTAGCCTCGGTGAATTAACCCCAGGGGATGTATTTGCCTCCAGTAAACAAAGGTGTTAAGTGATAAAATTATCTTTTGCCGACTCATATAAAGCTACAGCCAGCCTGCACTACTGGCAGAGAAGAAGTCATGCAAACGTCCAAGGCACCTTCAAGACCCCTCATCAGCTGCTTTTCCTTTCTGAGGAGAGTCACCTTTTCTGAAGACGTTGCAGAGCCTGTAATTCCAACCAAAAGTGACATTACTTCATTTCCTCTTGAAAACAACAGCTCTACCAGCCCCTCCTTCCCCTGTCTTGCACTCTCATGAGTAAAGCGCTCGGATCTCCAGGAAGGGGGTAAGGTCAGGAGCAAATGCCTGAATTGCTCCCAGATTAGCAGCCCAGAGGGAGTAATTCCAGCAGAAAGCATTTACAATATTCCTGGTATTAAATGCTTTTGGCCAAGATGAAATTTGTTAAAGTTGCACTTTTGGTTTTTTTCAAAGCTCTGAAGTACTTTCTTTCCCCAAAGCTGCCTCCACACGCTGAATTTGTGGGAAAAGGGAGAATTTCACACACAGAAACCAGCCCTGCTAAATACTAAACTCAGGCAATTGCTGAGGTGTCGAAGCCTGATCTATTATTCTCCACAGAAGCAAAGCACCCACATTAGAAAGGCAAATTGCTGCACCTAAACTGATGGTTGTGTCACCCTAATTTCCTGAGATTAATCCTGTTTCAGTCAAACCCTTCTCTAAATACAAATTGGAAAACTAAACATACAATCAAGCAAACATCTAAAAAACCCTTGACTACAATTTGGCTGGACAAGAGCTTTATGAGGAGCATCTGGTTTATCCCCAACATTTCTGAATTATTTTATAAGTATCCAGGAGCTCTTAGACAAGGTTGACAAGACCCCATTAAATCACTGAATATTTAACAGTCCCATTTATTACATTTTACCCTTCCCCCTCTTTGCAACACAAATCAATATTTTTTTTTCTACTTTTTTATTCTTTTTATTTCCCAACTTCCTTGATTCTCCACACAATTAATTTCTATCACAATATTGGATGGGGAACACCTCATCTATTAAAATGCCATCAGTATCAGCTCTGTAGGTGATGACTACAGAGAGGAAATAACATTGCTGATCTCTTTTTTCCTCCCCCTCCCTCTACAGCTTCACATTTTCTTGCAGGGAAAAGGGCACTGTGCTCTCAGATTGGAACTGATAAAAGCCAGTATGGAGCAAAGAAAGGCCTAAAGGCTGAGCAAACTAGTTTTAACTCCTTCAGAAAAATATTGCTTTCTAAAACCAAGTCTGAAGTACCTAAGGAAGATACTGGATGAAGGAAAAAAATAATCACAGTTTTTGGAGGATGTTTTTTGGTGCCAGTTGGAGTCCAACCCACTTTTATGCACCAAGTTTTATAATCTAATGAATCAAAATACTCCAAAGAAAACATAGTTAAAAAGCATGTTTAAACCACGGGAAAGCCTGGCTTGACAATGTTTCCAATCTTTTTAAATGAAATAAGAGCCATCAAGTCTTGGACAACTGCTGAGAGGGAAGTGTGGGAGAATTCAGGACATCATGGGCTGCCTGACAGTCCTTGGCTGAAAACACTCAGAAATATTCCCAGTGCAGTGATTGTATGCAGAAGCACAGCAGTGTGATGACTGATGGCCACATAAAACCCATAAAGACAAAAGTATTTTAAATATTTCAGATTATTATTCTTTAAACAGTTCAGCAGAGTTTCCCCATCAGTACTCGGGACAGATTTCCCCCAGCACTCCTGCAGTCCCTAACTATGACTTTTTGGTAAGGTGGAAACCATGGACCTGGGACAAATGAACAAAGATGGATAACAAGCACTGAATCATAGAAAGACCTGGTCTGGAAGAGACCTTAAAGATCATCTAGTTCCAACAAATAACCAAACACTGAGTCTTGGGATTTAAACAGCACCCAGGACAGAGCTGCAAATCACTCCAGAAACAGTGGAGAAAGGAAGGAGGAATCCCTCTTTTATTTATCCCTTCTCTTTTACAAACCATCAAAGCTCTGATGCTCCATGATTTTAAACATCACTGCTGGCAGCGAGAGCATCCTGGCTGGACCAGGCACAGGACGTTGGGTGGAGCAGCGACAGCAACGCACCCTGATGTGCTCCAGAGAAACCTCCTTCTTCCCAAATCCAAACTTAATATTGATTTATATCCTGAAGCATGAAGCCATATCCTGTCCAATATTCGTAATTTCAAAGGGCTGTGTTTTGTTTTCGGTGGCTTTTTGCCTTAATCTTGGTTGCTCCAACAGTTCGTGTATATTTAATTACTGGCATCGTCTCAGACACTGAATTTTGGCCCTTGGTAATACCCTGTGGCAAGGAGCTCTGCGAATTAACAAGGGGGGAACCATTCCCTGTTTCCTTTGGAGTGCAATGCTAAAGCTGCATAGCTAAATTCCCAGAGGCCAGGAAATGAAAACATTAAATATTCTAATAACATCACTAAAGAAGTCATGTTTTACATATATGTCATTCCAATGAAATATTTTTCCTGTTTAATCATTTAGTGTTAATGCAACTCATGCTGGTGTTAAAGGTTCATGCACAGAAAAAGCAGAAAAAGAGAAAGGAAGGATCTCATGTGGGAATTCCATACAGGATATAACACAACCAGGCAACCACTACTGCAGACACTCGAATTTCACATTTTCTAATTTTGTTGATTCTAACTAGACACACTTAATGGCACAGTAATTATATAAATTACCTGGAATACATAACACTGCATTTATACATAATGAATGAACTGTTGCAGAGGAAACGCCAAGGAAATATCATAGCTAAATTTTTATTCAGTTTCATTCTTTAAAGTAAAAAAAAAAATAAAAAAATCAAAGGCCACATAACTGCAGCAAAATGATGAGTAAAATCACCTTCTGTAAGAAGTTTCTTCCCAAAGACTTTTGCTTAAATCTGGGCAATTAAGACATTTCCAGGAGGTTGAGGACTGCAAACCAACAGGTACATCTCTCCCAGAACTGTCACATTAAAAATTCAACTTCCGTGCTCCAAGCAAAGTCCTGGGCAGCCTCAGCTGAAGCTGCCAGATGAGCAGGACCATAAGGATGCAGTGTTACAAAAAGTGAAGGGGAAAAGGAAATTTCCTATTTAAGAGCTGTCACGCAAATGAAACAACCTCCTTTAATTGAATTTAATTTGCTTTCCTGACACAAGCCAAGGACAGATGCAGTATGACTGAGATTGTCTGGCAGGAGCAGACAGTTAGTCCAAAGCTGTGAGAGTTTATACAAACATGTTAGAATAAGATTACACAAGCGTGACACAGATGCACAGACAGAATTCAAGCAGATGCTGGTGTAACAGTCTTGCATTTGTGTCTTTTTAGGAGAGGGGTGAGGTAAAAGGCAATGAATGTGGATGGGAATTGCAGCACCTTGGAAAAAGGTGAGAGCAAGACTTCTCACCTCCCAGCATTTCTGCCTGGACCACCAGACAGACAACCCATCCTACTCTGTATTGTCTTGCTGCAGACAACTCACATGTCCATTTTTTACATTTTTGCATTATTCCTACAGAAAAACTGTTCCAATTTTCCCACGGGCACTTTAGAGCTGCTCCCGAGGCACCCACAGCAGAGCCCTGCCTCCATCTGTGTGGGAACAGGCTTCATGCCTGGGCATCCTCCATAACAGAGCTTTGGAGTGACAGGCATTACCGGGGCCCCCTTGCACAAAAGCTGTTTGCATTTTACATTTACTTGATAGTAAAACACAAGTATTGTTGAGTTTCTGCCAGAACACTGGAAGAGAGCACTTTGCTGGAGCAAAAGCTACCCTGAACATGCAACCAGAACGAGGCCTCCATGTCATGGAGCACTGCAGCTCTCCTTCAACTCATT
The DNA here is from genome assembly GCA_035583185.1 of Anabacerthia variegaticeps. Classification (NCBI taxonomy): domain Eukaryota; kingdom Metazoa; phylum Chordata; class Aves; order Passeriformes; family Furnariidae; genus Anabacerthia; species Anabacerthia variegaticeps. The sequence goes on along the minus strand of JAWWEW010000023.1, from coordinate 6,245,538 downwards.
CCTCATAGTGAGATCTGGAAAGCAACTAGAGGCAAAAAGATGCTTCCAACATTTTTTTTTATTTTTTTTTTTAAGAAATAAGGGGAAAAAAACCCCTAAAAGGCCATCAAACCACTTATGGAAAAGCATAGCCTTGAAATATATACATATACGCAGGAAAAATCAAACCATAGGCTTCAATGGCAGCCAGAAGAACAAAGTATCTGACCTCAGTCTTCAAAGACAAGGAAATACAGAAATAACACTGACTCTCCCATTACTCATCCCTACTGTGCTGGGTTGTTACAATCCATGCAGGCCATTCAGAATTAAACAGACCTCCAGAAAAATGTTCACCTCAAAGGGATATGTTAAAACTGAGCCTAAGGCAGGTTATGTGGTTGAAATGAAATGCACAGCATCCCTCAGGAGCACTGGACGTGCCATTCCTGGATTGCAACAGTCACATTCATCTGCTTATAATTTAGAAATTAGCACTAGCTAAAATAAGAATTTCCTCACACCTTGAAATCTAAAATATCAGGTATTTTTCCCACAGTTAACTTCATCCTCCCTGCCCTTTCAACAGTCAATGCATTTTTTTCATGGTGATAGCTTATCTTTGTCCAATATTTAAGCTCTCAGCTCTGTTTCCTGTCCCTTAGGTGGCAGTTTGATGTGCATCACAACCAAAATTGTCACTGGGGGGTGGAAGCAGTAACCCTGGTTTTGTCTGACCCATTCCCATCACGGTTTGTGGTATGCCAAATGTTTGTGCAACAACACACAAAACAAGGATATGGAGCTGGCAGGGAAAATAGCTCAGCAAAAGGGGGTATGTTACACGAGGTCTGTCCAGGGCAGCAAACATTGATGCTGGAAGAGCACAAGGGACAGCACATGAGAAGACATCACTGCTGAAAGGAAGCACATAAATCCCTCTTTCTCAAAGAACAGCATTTTGGCCCTGTTTTGGCAGGTGTGTCAATCCCTTTACAAGGCAAGTACCAGCTAAGTCAGCTGAGATCTAACAAATTCATTGCCTGGTGGCAATCCCTCCTGTTCCCCTTTGCTGAGCAGGGCATGGGATGGCTCAGGACTGCTATGAGAGGGCATTAATTACACCTCTCACTTTGTGCAGTCATGCCTGCATGGGCTTTTTCCAAGGCTTTCCTCAGTTACATCTGTGTGAGAGAGATGTTTGTGTGGACAGAGCAGGAAAGGGCTTTCAGTCACATAATCTGGGAAATGCGGAAAAAAAAACAACCCAAAGCCCTCTGACTGAAGCCTTCCTCTACCACAACCTAGGCCAGAAACCATCATCTCTTGACATCTCTGCAAAGATCCATGCTCAAAAACTCACGTAGACTTGATACAGGGCTAGTTAAAGCCTGGTAAAACAAGACCCACACAGCTTCCCACAGGACTGAAGATGATATAAATCCCAGATTGGTGGGACAGTAGTAGGACAAAACATCCCCCAAACTCAACCTGCCCCCATCTGGTCTGACCCATCAAAGTGGACAAACTGCCACCCCAGGCATCAGGACACCCTCCCTCCATCTTCCTGTGGACCTGCTGGCTCAGGAAGGGACATCTCCAGCCACCACAGACCTGTGTCCCAGTACATGTGAGTCCAGTCCCCAAAAGATGACGTTTCACATTGCAAAATCCCATCTGTGTCTGGGTACACTACAGCTTTATCACCTTCATTTACTTTTCTCCACAAAAGGTCCTCATCTGAAAGGTAATATTTTATTATTTAAGCACTTTTGTAGCTCGATTCCCATGGTTTCTGCACATCACTCAGGCAGTCTGCTGACAGTTGCAAGTGAAATCTGCTGCTGGAACTTGCACTGATTTGTAATGAAATGGCTTTGAACCAACATTTTCATCAAAGGTGCTTCAGCCTCACCCTTTTGCTAAACACAAAGTGGTTTCCCTGTTGGGAAAGATAATGAATGCTAGAATTAAGAATAGTTTTGAGCAAAAGCTCCCAACAAAGCAGAAAACTTGGAAATTACCTGAGGAAATCAACTTTTCCTCCCTATGAGATTTGAATTGTTAGATAAAGCCATCTTTATCCAACAAATCAATGCTAATTTCTCATGCCCATCAGAAGGATGACCACACTGGGCTCAGATACTTCATGTCCAGAGATGAGCTGAACATGGCCCTGAGGAGCTACTGGTGATCCCTCAAAAGCTCTTGGCACCAGATGTGCCTCAGCTCTGCAGAGCTGGAGACATAACACACAGATACATATGTACTTACACATACTTTACTCCATCAATAATCCCTCCTGCACACAACAGTGCCCTGCAGCAGACACAATGCTGCTTCATGACACTACAAGAACATGATTTTCCCCTGAGAAGGAGGCAAAGAAACACCTGCAAGCATTAAAAAAATATTTGACTCAAAATTAATACTGAGCTTACCAGTCACTACAAATGATTTTCTGAAGAAGCGGTGTTTGCAAGGCTAGCCAACAACTCCTGAGTAAACCTTGTAAGTCAATTAAATACTACTCTGACATGGAGTCATGGATCATCCAGTGCTCAAAGAGTGGAACTGTTGGTTTTAGTCAAAGGCAGCAATCTGATAGCAGATACATCATCGTGTCCTGGCCAACAACTGACTGGTGTCATTAGAAAGTGTATGTTCCACCAATTACAAAATTAATTATAAAGTCATGTTAGGTCATTCAGCTGGAAAATAATTCACTTCACAATATTAAATGAGAGACAGTGCCCCACCTTCATAAGTATGCAAATGGCAATGGATTGCTTGGGACTAACCCAGCTATCTCCAAAGCTAGGAGGTGCCCAGCACATAACCCAATATACTCCTCAGGGATGAGATGGATGAATATCACCTTGTAAGAACCCAGTTTGGCAACAAGGAAAATGCAGCAGGTGAAGATGGATGGTAAAAGAAAAAAATGTAGCCCCAGTGAACAGGTTCTGTAGCAAAATTTTTAATTTACCTACAGTCAAATAAAATTTCAAATATAACAAACATGATGCTGCAAGAGTCCCTGAGCTGGGGACGGACTGATAATATCAACATTTCCTGAGTGCCAGGACCATATGTGCTGATGGCATACCCATCTGAAAGAAACCTTTGGAGACTGCTGCTGGAAGCTTTGCTGGAAGATCACCACTTACGTATTTGGGAATAGGCTGGTTGACTGCTTTTCTTTTCTAAGGAGTTTTGGTAAAGGCACTACAAAAAACTTCGGGAAAGTGCTGTGGTGTTGTGACGTTATGACTTCAAAAAAACAGCACTACATATTTCTGGGGTAAGATACCCAAATGTCCCTGTACAGAAGGGATTTTGCACCTTCTCTGATCAGCCGGGAGCTGAGACAGCAGAGTGCCCTCAGGTCGACAAGTGATCTGTATAAGGTTCAGCTGTACTGATACACCAGAAGAATTAGGACGAATACAAAGATTTCAGTGAGTAAAGTTATACACACCCCACCCCATCTTCCAAAAATAATTAGCCTTCTCCAAACCAAAGCCTGTTGCCCTTCACAAGTACACAACCTCTCTTGTCCCCCAGATTTACCAGGAATGCAGCTGATAAGGTGCCCAACTCACACCTGATTACCTAGTTTTCCCTAAGTGATGGGTGCTGTCCTTGGGGCAGCCACCAGACTTTTAAAATTGCCTCCGCAACACGAAGGGCAAACCTTCATCTTCCTTCTATGGTGTGTGCTTACAAAAAATACTGCACATTGACAAGCACTCACATTTAGTTTTAAACACTGTCATGAAGAAACTGTATAAAACAAAAAATACCAAAACCAAACCCCAGATACTCATCCCCTGCTCTTTTGCCATGAAACACCTGCAGCCCTGAGACACAGTTTATTACATTTGGAGCAGCCCTGTACATTGAAACTCCTTTTATTGCTTTGGGGACTTGTATCACAGTTCCCTTCAGTTTGACAAATATTTTCTCATACAGCACAACAAAACAAAGTTGGCTGCCAAGGAACAGGATAGAGATCTCATATATGTGTGTGTGTGTATAAAAGCAAATAATACCCACACATTTCCATATGATGCAAGCTGACATTTCCTTATCAATGCAAATAGCCCTGCCCTGCCGGTCCCTGAGGCTACATGATGTTAGGAACACTGGGAGGTGGATGTCGAGACTCTCAGAAACAGATCACCTTGTCACACAGGTATACATCCCTCACTGCTGCAAATCCCAGGCATATTCCATGTTAATTCTTGAGCCTCTGCTTCAACCTGACTCCAGCATGCCAGGCCCATTGATAACTGCCAGATCCACCATCTGATGCTGAAGTGACCAGTAAGCCCATTGCAGAGAAGTTATCTGGCTCTGTCCTTGAGACACAGCTAGCCCACCTGCCTCACTCCACAACGTGACACAGCTTTCCCACTCAGGGCAAGACCAGGGATGGCTGAGCTTAACCAGAGGCCCTGGAAACAGCATTTTACAGCCTTGCTTAGATTTCTCCTCAGTGCACGCTTCTGAATTGCTGACACTGCGGGGAAAAGGCAGAAATGAAGCCATGTCCCTTGCAGCACAGCTGGACCACGCTCTGGAAGGGCTGCTCCCCACTTTGGGCACCCCTGCACCCAATGGATCCACACAAAATAGCCAAGCAGGGACCAGAGCCAGCAGCTGGGACTGGTACAGAAGATTATGCTTTAATAGCCTAAAGTGGCTGTATCTGTACTTTTCACTCAAATGGTACAACTGGGGTTGTTTGTAGTCCTGAATTTCCACCCCAATCCCTCTCTAGCACATGATGCTACACTGGAGTCAGAGACTTAGGGATGGCAGCTGCTCTCACATCACCTGGGGTCATGGCACATCCCCATGCTCCAGGGATCAGAGACACTGCTGATCAGAAGCACCAGCAGACTCAGCGTTCAAAATCTCCCATGCACCTGGGCCACTGCAACGACAGTCACAAATCATCTCATATCAGCTAAAAGCAATTCGCTTTTTTTCCATTTCTTTTAATAGGCTTGAGGGTTTTGTTTGTTTATTTGTTTTTAAACAAGTAACTTGCTATCTATTTTCAATTCTGATTTGTCTTACACAGATTTGCCTTTGCTTATGGAAATGACACTTTGTCTTTTTTATGAAGTTTTAAATTTAAAGCTCTTTCACATTTTTGATCAACTGTCTGTATTAATTTCCTCTTCAATTTAGGTAAAGTTTACTTGTATCAGTTTCTCAAGCTATATTCCCTCTCACTGAATAAGGTTCAAACATACTCATTTCCTCATGCCAGATTATTTTCATTAGATTCAACTCCTTTTGAAGTATATGTCTTCTCTGGATGCTTTCCATCTCTTTTGGAGTTTCACCTTTTGCATCGGCTTGCCAGGGCTCTGCTCTGCATTCCTCACTGACCCAGCTCTCTGCAAGAGCACACAGGAGTGCCTGGAGTGTCTCCCTAACAACAAATGCTCAGTTTAGCAAAACATACTGGTTTATCTGGTTTTGCTGCTGAATCTCTAGCTTCCATCTAAACTGGTTTAGATGGTTAATAAAACATTAAAGAAAAAATAAATGGAAGTATTTAAATCCAGAGTTATGCAAATACATTCCTTACTTTCAAGACTGCCTACTACCCAATATGGGCTTTCCAAACCTCTGATGAGAGCCTGCCTAGAGAGAGGCCTTAAACACAGGCAGTCCCAGTGCTTGGCAGGCTCATATGCAGTTTTCAAGCCCAACAATTTGCAGCCTTTGAAATAGCCACCCAGCAATGGCCATGGAAACAGCCAAGGGATGCCCAGCAGCTTTTGAAAAAGATCAACACATGAATTTCAGTCCCTTATTTATTACTAATTTCCAAAGGCATTCTGCAACACATATACAGCACAGCTTTCCCTGGAAAACTTTCTAGCAAAGATCTGACATTAGAAAGCACTTTACAAGTAATTCCAAGAGTTTGCTCACAAACTTCCTAGGAAAAAAATAAGCAAACCACAGCCACCACTCCGAGGAACTGCCTTTGTGAAGAGAGATGGAAATAAAGTGGAGTGGGGGGGAGGCAGATCATTGCATTGTCTGACATTTTGTGGTCATGGTGTAACCAGCCAGACAATTCCCATGAAAAAACGCTACAAAGAAACAGAGGCTGGCCAACCCTATATTTAAAAATTTCCTAATGTATGGTTGCTACATTTAGCCTAGACAGCACATGAACACCACAGACATTTGTAAGATTAAAACCAATTGAGATATCCCAGTGTGATGCTGTTTAAATGATCAAGCTTCCAGTGGGTAGATATTCAAACAATTTTTGGAAACTTTTGTCTTCCCACTAACAACCACAGATCCAAGATCCCCTATTCTTCAATCATTTTTTTTACATTCCTAACTGTCTGCACCTCCTAAACCCTCAAGTAAATGTTGCCTTTTGATGAGTCCATCTGCATGAAACAGCAACGTGTTTTGTTGGGGTGTGATGTACTTTGTCAATACAAGGGCAGGGAAAGAATGGACCAAAGCAATTTCTGAGCTTTCAACTAAGAAGTGGAAGTAATTTCAGCTGAAAATTATTACTACATTAAACTTTGCCATCTCATGTTTAATTAAGTTTATCAAAACCACTTTTCATTTCGCACATCTTGAAGCACTGGGTATAATTCTGGGTACTTCTGGTATGACAGATCAAGGTACCAGAAATCAAAAAATGCATAAATTAAATCTGAGGGTACAGGCTCTGTTTCCGTGTTTTTTCCATACTGCATTTTCTCCACTTACAACTCAGCTTGAATTTTAGCCATTATCATATTGCTACAATGAAAATATTAACTTTCCCACTAACCACAAGTAAATACATTTTACCAGTTCAAAACAATGTATCCAAGACACAAATCACTTCAGCCCTGCCAGCATGGCAGAGTCATTCAGTCTCAGCAACAAAAGGTTTCAATCAGATAGCCAAAACTTTTGTCCATCAGATTTAGATTTGTCCTGAAATGCAAGACAGACTTTCCTCCTTCCCCCCTTTGCAGAGCCAAAATGCACAGAAACTCAGAAAATTAAAACCTGCTGCGTTATTCTGCAACATGCTACAAAATGTAATAAAAAGCCAAATGTCTCTTTGCCCTCCCCTCCTCATCAAGTTGAATTATTTTCTTAAGCAGTTATGTAGTTGCAACTCTGCCTGAATCTCCAAAAGCTAAACAATTATGCCACAATAGGGGTATTTCGTTCGCTCAGAAAAAAAATCATTTAATGAAAAACTATGTTGGTGGTTGAATCAGCTTCCTTTAGGAGGAGCTGGCTGTAATCTCAGTGGGACTTGGGGTTTCGGCTATTCATACTGCTCAGAGCAGTTTCTGTTTTTTCTCAAAGCAATGTAACCCAGCAACACAGAGAAAAGCTGTGATTAACTTCTTCTGAGATACAAGATGTCGTGGCAATGCAAGTCGCCTCTCCACTAAAGAGAATCATAAATCTCTATCGTTCTGTCCATTGTGCACAGCCATCTCACCTCTCAGGCTGAGTCTAAAGGGAAAGTTGGAAATCACTGAAATTTTCTCTTTTACCCAAAACCAAGTTGATTGTGGACCTCTGACTCTCAAACCAGAGATAATCCTTCAGAACTGCAAGCAACTGCAGCTCTCCAACCCTGATCGATACCTTCAGTTCCTTGCCAACCACAGGAGAGCTTTAAAATTAACAAGCATTATATTAGCTGACTTTTTCTAATGAATAGCTATCAATTATCTACACAGAAGACATTTCCTTTTATTTATTTTATTTATTATTTATGCAAATCTCCATATGTGGTAGAATGAAACTGGAAGAGAACATCTGGGCATCAAAATCTTACATAAATTATATATTTTTTTAAAAGAACGTACTAAAAAGCTTCTGTTGATCCCAATAAATACATTCTTTTTAAAACTCAAGACACCACTACCAACCAAAAAAAGCGAAGTGGAATAATAAGAATGAGGTTAAGAAAAAAATTAAACTAGCTCCCTTATCTCTCATATGAGGCACCCCAGCCTCACCCTTGTCTCTGACAGTAAGACTCTGCTATCTGAGATAAAGAATAATCCATAATTAATAGGTTTAAAATAAAATAAGACCCATCTGGCTGTCCCACCAATGCGGAGATCTTGGGACAAATTGAGTTTGCACATCTCTGCTGTCCAAGCTTCTGGGATCTGGTATGACACACAGCTGGGCTGCAGAGACCTTACCCAAGAGCTGCAGGACATCCAGCAGCTCCAGATTCAGCAGCTTTCAGAGCTAACTCTGCCAGGCAGGGGAATCACTGGAGCTGCCCCCAGAGCAGCAGAGAAGCGAGACTGCCAGCCCTGCACAGCTGCTCCATCCCTCTGCTCCAGCCCCAGCAGCCACGACCCACACACTGTTCTGGGACAAGCACCAGCCTTCCTCTGTCCAAGCACTTAACTAATGAGTACACTGATGCAGCCACTTCTTTGTGCTCTGGGAGATATTACTTTTTTTAAATGACAGGTTCTATTATCTCCTGTGTATATTAAAACTGGTCTTTCAGCCCTTCCATTAATACCAGATCCCCGAGTCAGAGGTGAACTCTGAGTGACACTCACACTTTCAGATCAGGGCATTTCTCTGACAAGGCATCTGACGTGGCCTCTTTTCATGTCTCAGGGTTGCACCAAGAGGGGAAAAAATTGCCCGGAACTGAGGGTTTCCAAACTGCTCTCTAGCAGCAGTTATTTATTACTGCTCTGCCCTACAATGTCACTTCCCAAGCACCCAGGTGCTGCAGAAGAAAGAGGCCTTTCCCTGCTATCAAGAGTTGCAAAGTATCTTGAGAAAAAAATGGTGAGGGATAAGCAGATGGGCACAAGATGAAAGCAAAGCAATCCTAGGGCTGAAAGCATGACTTTTATGTTTTGTACAGCTTTGTATGTTCTGCAAAGTTGACCAGGTGGTCAAAAAAAAAAAAAAAACAAAAAAAAAAAAAAAGGAGGGAGGGAAAAAATTCAGATCAGAATACAAGAATAAACTTATCACAGCCAAAGAAACTTATCACAGCATTAAAGAAAATTTGCTACTGCCAAGAATCAATTGTACTGCTTGCCTGTTGCACTCAAGCTGAAAACCCAAACTCCAAGCAGGCACCTCCAAAGCCATAAGGGAACAGGGCAGCTTTATTCCCCTGCACTCCTCTCTCTAGAAAGAAATCCTTCAGGCACCAGCTATCAGCTCTTAATGACTAGTTTTGTTACTCACAGGCCCCACAATGAAACAGGGGGTGGCTGAGGTTACCACGCAGTGGAAATAATCAAATTTAAGGGGATTATAATCATTATAAGCTAATCAGGGTAGAATTATATATTTTTAATTAGCAGCTGCTGTGTGGTTAAGGCAGTAGAATCCCCAGCTGTTTGCTGGTAAGTGCAACCAACAGTATCTTACTTGAAGTGCAAAATACATACTTTTACATTGAAAATACATTAAGAAAATTAAAAAATTGCCCTTAAAAATACTATATACTGTAAAGCCTCATTACAGATCATGCTTTTTGCTTTCAGCATTGGAAAGATTTTTTTGGAAGCCTATAAATTCTTGCATTTAATCTTATACTGAACATAAGCCAAAAATAAAAACACACAATACATTGTGTATATTGTTACTTCAAACCACATAGTAGTTACCCGTAAATCCTGCAGCATTTGGTGTAAACACATAGTGTTTGTCTACTCATTGTAAGTCTAGAAAAGGACATATTTCTGGGGAGCATTAAGAGGTATTCACTGCATGAATAATAGAGCCTGAATAAAACTTGTCATTTGGATTTTCTTGTAACAACAGATTTTAATCCAAGATTCCCAAGTAAAGAAACAGATCTCCTTGGTTTCTGTAACCACCCCTGTGCACACTGTTGTATTTTTAAATTATTTTTCAGCTGCATTTTAACTGAGAACCTTTCTATGTTATCACAAGAGACTCTAACAGGCACCAATCCCCAGAGATCTTGCTTTGTTTAAAAATAAAGCAAACCCAACAGCCAGTTCAACTGAAAAAAAATGGTTTTGTTAAGGCTGTTCAGGTATAAAGAGGCTGATCAGAGCCTGTAGAAGCTTGGCACAAGTCTACAGCAAAAACCCCAAACAGCAAAACAGTTGGTTGTGTCTTCAAACATGTTCTTCAGGTTCCTGGGGTTAGACCAACCTCTTTCCCCACAGTCTAGAAGATTTGTGATATTTTGGTCAAACACAGGGTAGCAGCAGGATCACATCTGAGCACAGCCACTCCCCCCATTCCCACCATGTCCCACCACTGTTAACTGGCCCCTTCCAAAAACGAAAATACCAAATAGTACATGTTGGTTTGGACCTCCTGCAAACCCTTCCCACTCACCCTAAAGTCACATTACCAGAAGTCAAATCAACTCAGAAAACTCACAGGGATCAATAACAATTACCAAGACACAAGTTAAGACACTGCTGAGCGACAAACTAGGTTTTTTTGCCCTCTGCCTCACTATTTTGACCAGACCACATCTGCTGAGCAAGTACAGGCTGTCTCCTGAACATGTTACCTGGGACACAGCAGTTTTTTCCAATTTGGAACAGCTCCTCTACTCATGGCTAATGAAAACTAGTCTTAGGGGAGGTTAAAATACAGAATTGGGCTTCCCAGTAACTATTTGAGGATATACCTTAAGGTACATTCACAAAGTGCTGGAAAGGGCTAAGCAGCCACCTTCAAATTCACAGCCCTCCCAGAACACAGGGCTCTGCCCAGGCCAGCAGACAACCAGAGTGGCCAGCTGATGAACACCTCCCTAAGCCAAGACAGCTTGGCTGTGGACGGTCCCACTCTGGGTCCAGCCCTACCCCTCCCCGTGGTGGGCACACCCTGTAAGTGATGCTTTCCCTGCCATAGGCTGCCCGAGTCTTATCCTGTCCAAATAACACTGACACTCCCCAGCCTCCACAGGCAACGAGTGTTTCTGTCTGTCCCAACACTCTTTCCATTGCAGACCAGGTACAGATTAAATTGCTGCAGAATATAAATGTCTCAGATTCACTTATTTCTGATAAAACTGTTTTCTCTGAAATAGGTGCAATACAAGCCAAACTAAATCCCAGCTCTTAGCAGAAACTGCTATTTCTAGGAGTTTCTAAGCACTATGTGGTCCTGAATAATGTCCTCTGCCATCTCTGGGGACTTTGACTAACGGTTGGAAAAGGAAGACTCAGAAAACCCAACAACCATTACTTGACTTAAATACCCTTCTGTTGACTCAGACTGACACAGCCAGCCCTGGTAATAAAAGGGCCTCCCCCCTCAAACGCCAAGAGCTCTTGAGTAATCATCTGGTCTTGCAGATGGGTGCTGCTGTCAAGTCTGTCCTCTCCAACACCACCCAAAATTCTGTGTTACTGAATGCTTCAGACCAAGGTTACCAGTGACAGGAGTTGTATAAGACAAACTCTAGTCTCTACTCTAAAACACAACACACCCTCAGAGCAAGTGCAAAATATATTTGAGGGGAAAAGGAGCCTAAAAAGACAGCTGGTACACCCAAAATATTAGCATCACAAACACTGAACTTTCAAGTCACAAGGACAGTCATCACTGAAAACACTGTCCCTGACAAGAGGTGCACAAGGAAATCAAAGTCTTTCACTGAGCTGTGGCACTGAGTGGTGCCCAGGCAGGCAAATAATGGACTCAATTAATCGCCTGTAGCATGACACTGCTGCAAAATCCTGGAGGTTTTGACTGCTTTGCAGCATTGTTCTTTCAACTCTACCCCATGCTGGGACTTTAATCTGCAGGGCTGTAATGGTACTATCAGCAATGTTAGAGGCGAGACTAAAAATAAACTTGGGACAAGAAAAATTCAAAGCTCCTCCTCTCCACAAGGTCTGGAGGGAATTTCCTGAGTCAGTCAGACTGCTGGATCACTTGTTTACTTGTTACTAAGTATGAATTTTCACAGCAGCGTGTGTGGTTTTCAATGAAGTTTCCAAGTTAAAATCAACAGGGCAATAATGTCGTAAGAAAACTAAACAGCACTAACCCTCTCTTGAGGGTTGGGATCCTTGCTGCTTCCCTGCCTGTGCTGCACACTGCATTTCCAGGGCAGATACTGCATTTCCATGTCAAATATGAAAGTACTGAGGGCAAAGACAGTCCCTTGGGTCACAGATGAAGAACACCAGCTCCCATAGTAGCCTGCAATGAGTATAGCATCTTACTTGACCCACTCGATCTCTCTACCCCTGAATAAAGAAGCTGTCACGCAACATTCAGAGGAGCTGGAGGGTTTACACCCTGTGCAAAGCATCTCTCCAAAGGTCCTCCCAAGTGCCAAAAGGCATTTGCGGAAAAAGAGATTGGCTGTTCTCCCTGTGGTACCCATGGAGGATACAGCCATAGAGCAGCAGACACAACTGATTTCAGAGCTACACAAGAAGCTGGCACAGACATTTGTTTATGAAGAGCTAAAAATTAAGTTTGACTTTAAAATAGCACAGTCACTAGTAACAGCTCAGAGGGTCACATTCTTCTTCCATCTCTGCCTCCTCCCCCTCTTTGCCCAGCAGCTTTCCCAAACTAGTCTGCAAGCATGGCAGGATTTCCCCACAAGGGAGGCAGGCAGAGATCTGTGGCTGGGGAGCTGAAGGAATATGCTTATGAAGGGATGCTCAGCACTTCCTACAGCACTAGACAGTTTTTTCCAAGACCAACACTGCAGTAGAGATCATTCCTCTCTGCAGTAGCTTGGTACACCAAATACTATGGTATTTCACAAAAATTTTAGGAGGTGACTTCAGGTTCAGGGTGCTCTAAGAGAGAGGCACACCTTCCCATTTCAGAGCACACCACTGTCCATTGTAGCTCTCCTTGTTCACCTCTCCTACCCCTGGAGCACACACCAGAGGAAAATATAAGATTTCAAGCTTTGCAAACCTCCAGCCTAAACCAACATCCTGTAAAACTACGAGTTAAAGGCAGGAGCACTTCACTTCCAAACCACAAAGGCTGTAATGAGTGTGGCTTTAATTGGCTGGTACAAGAGCTGCGCAGCCAGAATCAGCAGCTGGCAATGAAATCAGCCCTTCTGCACAGCAGATTGCTAAACTTTTGCCCTTGTCTGCAACGTGGTGTGTCACAGAAGCAATTCAGTAACCATAAAAAGAATTACAAAAGTATCTAAGAAAAATAAAGTGTTAGCCTAAAAATGGCAATATATTAAGTTTTTGTCCCCATATGTTTTGTCCTCAGACCCTATAGGGATGAATTTCTGCTATATGCATATATATATTTATAAAACATCCTCCATAAGAAACCTGTGTATTTTAGCTATCACTTAAAATCTGGCCCTTTATAGATACTGACTTTAAGAGACTCAGTACATATTTAAAAACCTCATTATCTAGAATTCAAAATTAAGTTCTTTGAAAAATCAGTCCCAAATGACAGAAGTCTCAATAAAGCAATGATGGCATTTTTCCTTGCTTCATTTATTTAATATATCACCCAGTTATTCACACATATGTCCAACTTCTCCCTTAGAGGTTTACAAAGCACATAGCAAGTTAGTTTGCATCCAACTTCAGAATATCCAGATTAGTGAGAAACAAGATTTTACGGCAAAGCCTTCCTTTCATCTGGGGCAAAAAGCTTTGAATCTCATAAATCCAATGCAGTAAACTTTCAAGCCAAGGTATTTCATAGAGGTAGCTGTGGCTCATGGCTACCCCTTGATGGAGTTAATGGAAGTTTTATAGTTTACACTCTACTTAAAAATACTTTGTTCCCAAACAAAGAAATGCACATTAGGCATAGTAAAAACACATAAAAAAAATAACACAACCCAAGAAGAACATCAACAAGAACTTGAAAGTGATATGTGTACACATCTTTTAATTCAAAAAGTGAGGCTAACCTAAATAAAAGTAGTACACATGAGAAAAGCAAGACAGTCTCATCCTGCAAGCAGCTGAGGAATTGCTGCTATCAGCCTCTTCCCACTGTGAGATCCCAGGCACTTGCACCCAACAGTTTCTGTCTAGGCTAGGGCAAGGCTGAGGGCAGAAGCTGGCATTGCCTTCAGGAGCGCAGCACTGGAAATGAATGTAGAGTGGAATTTAAACACCTTGGTTAGTTCAGTTGTAGACCACAGGCTTACAGTCCATGCCTTTCTGCATTTACCTTCACAACTTTATTTCAAATTGGGTCTTGTCCCCAGGGCTCCATATTAAAGAAGTTGCTCATACAATGAATCAAGAGTCAGAAGCTTTGGACGTGTCCGGACAAATCCCACCAAATGTAAATTGGTGTAACACACAGATTTATGCTCGCTTACATGGCACTAGAAAGGGAAAGGCAGTAATTCAAACTCCTGCACAGCCTCCTGACAACAGTGATGATAAGCACCGCTTTTTTAAGGCTGAAAGGAGGTTCTGGGGAAGGAAGATAAATCAAAACATGTCATCTTTGAAAGGGGAGAAATGCAGGAGCTAAGCCCCAGTGGCTCCACAGACACCCATCTCTTCCCAGGAAAATATGCTTTGGTGTTATTCAGTACTTAAGTTTTGCAACAGTTTTTATTCTAGTTAAAATTGCATGAGGGTTCATTAATTTTAATGCTGTGTGATTTGCCGTGCCCATACCTAGGAACCCTGCAAGCATACACATGTTGGCAGAGGGATGAGTCCCTGCTCACACAACCCTGCACCCTCCTCCTGCCCCAAAAAAGGGCCATAGCAGGACCCTGCCTTCACTGCCAGGAGACCTCACCTTGCCAACATCCAGTGGCTGCCTCAGGACCCACGTCCCCAGCCAGGGCACCCTGGCATCATTCTCCCTGGGAAAGCCATCAGCAGGCACAAGAAACAAAGAGGGACAGGGCGCCTTCCGAACACTGAGGTTGAGCCCATGTCCACCCTCTCAGCTTGCACAAGTTCACACAGAATGTGGGTCTGTATTCTCTAAAAATCAGACACATGCCCCTTCCCCCCAAAAAACCAACATCTTGCTGGTATATCAATGAGCTCAACTTGCATTTTAAAGGCATTCACTCCTACATGCTGGTGCATTCTCTTGACCCAAGATATTAAATTAAACACACTGAGCTCATTTTTCCACACACAAGTAACAAGGGGGTTTATTAGCACACCTCCAGTGGAATATTAACTCCAGCGTTTAGCTCAGAAGAGGCTGCATTTAATCTAGATTGCAAATGGAGAGCAGGGAAGAAAAAAGGTCAGAGTAAACATGGCATGACTACTAAAGACATGGGTTAATAATCAACCACAGGTATGAAACTGTGGGAACACAACAGCAACCAGCACTGCTTGTGACAACGCTGGCTGCTGGACAAGCAGAAAGTGATCCAGACTCCCTGCAAGAGGAAAGGGACTAAAGCCCTCACTTTGTTACATAAGTAAAGAAGCTGGTTCTGAAATAGGTATCTGTATCTGCAGGGCATTCTGGGGTGCACTGATTTTATTAGTCAGAGACACAGCAGCCAGCAAGGCAAGTTTAATATCCATTAAAAAAATATTTTATGCCTGATATCAGGGAGCTTTGCAGGGTTCAGAAATGGATCAGACATTTCTTCACATAACAAGAAGAGCCAAAGGCAGCATCCGATATTCCACAAAAGAAAACAAATGCTATAAACAAGGTACATAAAGCTTCCAGCTTCCAGGCATAAACTGCCCTCTGCCTACAAGAGATCAGGACACTCTCCCAGGAACGAGTTATTCTCCCCAGCAGGTGCCTGTTTCTAGTGCTATCTTCTAAAACAAATTATATCAACCAGTATTTGCATCATGAAAGCAACTGGGAGGACGGCTCACCTGAATCTGCTGTGACACATCCTACACCAAAGAAAAGAGCATAGGGCACAAAGTAAATTTCCCAAACCGCTCATGAAAAGAAAAACAAAAACAGAACCTAGAAAATTTGTAACTGTTATTTTATTTAAATACCACTTCAGAGGAAAATAAAACAACACTGTAACAAAATGTTAAACAGTAACAAAGAAATAGCTACAAAAGAAAGTCAAAATATCACATCAGTCCGAGCCTGGCAAAAACGAAAGGATCAGATAACAGGAAAAAAGTATTAAGAGAAAAGCGGGTAAAAATAGAAATGCCAGGATATGATATGCCTTCGAGTTATAGAAAAAGCATCTGGATTGTCCTCAAATCCCCTCCTGACTGCTGTCTAACTCAGTAATCATCCCTCTTGAGCAACACGGTTGTCTCAAGCAGAGCAATGGGGCAATGCCGATTTCTTTTCATCTGATGCCATTTGGGGCAAAGCACCTTCCACTCGGGCAGGGAACAGTTCATGCCCTCAGTTTCACAGGCCTGGGTGCAGCCCACAGCCTGCCTTCCAGCCAAGGCTGAGCTCACTGCTGGGCACACTCTCCACCTGCTCAGGGCCCTGGGGACAGACCCATCTCCAGCTGCAGCGGGCCCACCAAAAAGCAGCTCTGCAAACTCATACACTGGTGCAACTCGTTCCAGGCAATAGGAAGAGCACAGAGAGCCTTATCTCAAGGTTTCAGAAATATAATTTCCCACGTTATTTGCAGAGCCTGCTAGTTATTGAGCTTTGCTAAGGAACCCCCCTTCTTCTCGCACCCTCTCCTCTCACAAGCCCAAATGTGAGGTTTGGAAATACACCTTCCTGGAATACACACCAGACAGCATGCTGCTCTGTGCAGGGCCACCTGAGCACAGTGACAACTGGAAATCTTTCTTTAAAAGAAAAAAAAGAAGGAAAAAAAAAAAAAGAGAGCGCTAAAGCCTTTTCAAACCGAGCGATATTTATTTTTACAACAGTTACAGCCTGTATCTGGTACCTGCCACAAAGGTCCTTTGCTACAGTGACAGCTACAGAGAAGTAGTTGAAAATGTTTAAGCAAAGGATCTTTTGTCATTTTGTGAAACATTAACACCGCTCAACGCTTTTAAAGGACATTACAACAACCCGGCTGTGGATACAGACTTTTCAACTTAAATGATGGATTTTGTAATGCTTTGAACATCACTTCCAAAGAGCAAACACATTGGAGTGTCCCTCGCCTGCTCTCTCCATGATCCCCAAAGTCTGAACCAGGCAGATATTTGACTTTTCACGGCTAAGCTAAGCTAAGGCAGGGGAAAATCCAGTTCAATAGAAACTTGAGGAAAACATAAACCCCAGCAGCTGCACGAGAAAATTACATGAAGTCCAAAGACACTGAGTGTGAGCCTTAGGACAGAGAAACAGTCAGGCAAGTGCACAAATGCCTTCCACGTGTTCTGGGTGGAAAGAAACTGAATTTTTTAAAGACTAACATGGAAACTGCTTTAAGCAATTTGTCATTTCCAATAGAGGTTCAGCAATAAAAGAGAGATTTCGACAAGTTAAACAACTTCCTACCGGAGCAGCTGCATGCAATATTTAAACTATCTCTTGCAGACTCTTTAGAAAAGGAATATTTCTAATTTTGCCATTCAGGAAGACTTTGAAATGTCACTGCCATTTGATTTGACCAGTGAAGAGGAAATGCAGAGTTAAGAGAAGGGAAAAACAATGCAAATACCATTCTGTATATTTTTTTTTAACTCGGTTTCAGGCATCTTGGTGAGCCAGTGCTAAAAAGGTGTGGATATTGCTTATTTACCTTCAAGAGGGGGAAGCTTCAGACATGTTTTCTGTAAGTATTACAAATTAAAGCTCACCTGGACATTACAAGGCATCGATGTGCAATATCACCTCATAGAGAGCCGAGTCTGAGAGCATCTTTTTGTGAAATTTGAGCTAGAAACAATGTTTTTATAGCAAAAAGGCCTCTGAACATGATCCACTGCAATGCATAATAATGCTGAGGTCTCCTCTACATCAGGGACTTGGAGGAAAAATAAATATGCATTAAATATTCCCCACTGTTCTTGCCTCTGGTTCAGACACTGCTATCAGCATTCAGTAGCACTGCTGCTGTGTCCAAATACATGAAAGGTCTGTCCTTTAGAGGCCTTGACGAAGTTTTGTTTATCAGCTGGTGATGCTAATCACCAACCGGGAAGGCTTTGCTCAGCCTGGGCTCAGGGAGGAGCCTGACAATGCCCACAGGTTGCTGGGAAGATGCTCGAGATTTCTAAAAATGGAGTAACAGGAGTAGAACAGCAGCGAGTCATCTGGGTGACCTATTGTTTGTAATATCTACCTCCATCTGCAACCAATACAGAGAAGAGGAACCCCAGTTCTAATTAGAGTCTGTAAGATTGCTTTAAAAAGTCCCTAACTTTTCAAAGAAAAGTTTTGAACTTTCCTGTTGAGCACACACCCCGAGCCTGGAGGACAGGAGGTGCTGCAGGCAGCAGAAACACTCTTTGTCAGAAATCCAACATATCCTGAGCCGGGCTCCAGCCAGGCAGCTGATGGAACCTTCCCTGCCAACTTAACTGCACCGTGGAAAAATGCTCGTACTCCCTGCCAGGGGCAAGATCCCATCCCCAGATCTGCTATGGCAGACGCTGTACAGAATGACAGAAGAATACTGGAAATAAAAGCTAACTGTGCCCAGCCAGTTTGGGAGCCAGGGTTTCCTTGTTTTCCCCAGCATCCTCAGCGGGAGAGCAGGCAGCACCAAACACAGCAGGATGGCAATGACAACTCACCCCCTTGGTCTCAGGACTCAAACCAGCACAAAGCACAGCAGTCCCTGGCAGGACACAGATGACCAGGCTGAGTTATGCAGCATCAGCTGCACTAAATCAATTTGAAATAGCTTTTGGTTAATCCGCTGCAGCCTTTTAATGTTGGGATTGTGACAACTTGCCCGGCTTTTCAGGCAAACAGCAATTTCCACACTGGTTTAGGCAAGCCTCAGTGCTGATTATAGCATCTTTTACAGACAGATACAAAAAGCCCTCTGCAACGTGTTATGTTAGCACATGCTTAAATTTAAGCACTCTCATTTTTACTGGGGCTTTTCTCATGTGTAACAACTTCAGCATATCCAAATTTACCAGTCTGCAGTGTGACAGAGATATCCTATCCCAGCTCAGAACTATGCTAAAAAAACCCTTTGTATTTAGGTACTGGAAAAACTGATATGTGTGTATTTCTAGCATCAACTAAAAGAACTGGAAAATTGGCAAGAGAAAACAAAAATAAATGGAAAAGCCACCTTAGATAGTCCCTGAGTCATCTCTTTTCCAGATAAAAATTTCAGCCTTTGACATGTTTTATGAGCACAAAGTAAAAAAAACCTGCAGGGTATTTTATGGAAACACTGTCGTGGCAAAGCTCCATCTGAGCAAGAAGACAGCCCAGCATGGCAGAAGGAGCTACTCCAGCTGAAGCAATTTATTCTTCTCCCCTGTTTTAATGTGGATCTGAGAAACAGCCCACAGCACAGTAACAGGGTTTGTGGGTCCACAGTCTTGTCACAAGCATCCCAACTGAGCCACACAGCTTTTTTGCTTGGCTTTTCCCCTCCCCATATCATTTGGGGTCTTAGTAGCTCTCACTCTCCCCCTGCAAACATCCAGGCAGAGACGACTCTCTTATATCCATGCACTGCCTGGCACAAGAGGGCCCCAAATTTCATCATGCTTGAAAGATTGCCATCGTGCATCCAAGTATTCACCACTTTTCCCATCCTCATTAAGGAATGACCTTGTGTTAAAGTATAACTGCCCCTTGCCGCTGGAATGAGGGAACTAAATGGCACTTTATTGCCTTTAAAATGCCAGAGACCTCTGTGCACAGCAGAACTGGGCACCTTTCCGGGATAAAGTTTAAGGTGTGCTCTGGTTTTTCCTCCTGCATTCTCGAAATGACTCACAGGGGCCAGACAAAGGTCTAGATAGCAGCTGCCCCCAGCATTTGTCAGCAAGAGGGCACCTGGATCTTCTTCAGCAGCTGCACAGCATAACCTGAAAGCAAGTGAGGTCTCACGAGTGAGTTGTCCTTCAAAACTAACATGTTCCTGCAGATGATTTACAGGACAAGTATCACCGAAACAGTTTCACCACAGGGACACCACAACAGTGAGTTTAAAATGTTGTTACAGGATCAGAGGCTGCCCATGCATCTCGTGATGAGGTAATGGGCATGGGAACTGTTCTCAGCCATAATGGTGGTGGTTTCATACTCTTCCTTTTCAGCTTTCAAACAGTTGTTCCAACAAATTTTACCACTTATGGTGAAATCTATGACACTGGCTTTTTGACAACCTGAGCTGCCGAGGTCATGGGATTAGTTTCCATTAAATAGGGAAAAATAAAAAAAACAAGAAGAAATGATTCTGGAACTTTTCACTCAAGCAGCACTTGCCAATATAGATGCTAAAGTGAACAAATTAAATATACTTATATCCATATATACACACCAGTCACATTCTCTTAGAGTCTCAGCCAAGAATTCAAACTATTTTGATAGATGACACAATATTTTCACAAGCTCCTCCTCTTAGACTAGGTGCAGATGTGTGCAGATATAAAACTTCCCCCTGTATGTAACCTCACCAAGCAGCCAACCCTTGAACCAGCACAGCCCTGATATCCCCAACACCCAGGTGGATTTTGCCCAGAGCAGCTCCATGCCTCTCGCAGAAAGCCAGAGACAGACATTACTGGGGGTTTAACTGCCTTGCTCCACCTGTAGCAAATAAAGCTTCCCATGACACGAGGGATTTATACAGACTGTGATTTAGTTGAGACAAAAATACCTCCAAGTGAAATTGAGTGAACAATCTCAGCATGTCCATACTTTGTCATTAAACAACAAAAAAATAAAAGGAAAGCAAGAAAATGGAATAATACAGCTATGGTACACGTATAAAAGCATTTGTCAGCTCAGATCTCCATTTGGAAACATTTTGATTAATAACAGCAGACAGTAGGTGACAGGGAGGACTCCACAGTGCACACAGACTACACAAAAGTTAACAAAACACTGTATAGCATTGCTAAGCAAGTATGTGTTTGCACATAAAACTAACACACAACATTTGCTAGGGTACCAGCAGAAGACAATCTAACATCAACAAAGCAAGCCATCCCCTCCCAGTAAGCAAACAACTTAAAGATTTTACTCAGAAAGAACCGATTCGGTGATCCTCAGAGTCCCCGCTGTGCAGCCAGCACAGAGCCTCTGGACATGCTCATGCAGCCTGGCTGCTGCTGCTCCTCTCAACCACAACCAGAGCATATTAAGAAGATATGCTATATTAGTCACTTCATTGTTCAAGGAAAAATGCATACCAGGGAACAGAGAAGGACATGATTCTTTGTTTTGCATCAGACTAATTCCTCTTTCACCCTCAGGACTGGGAGAGAACAAAGCTTGGGCTGGACCAGTGGCTGCCAAAGCCCCGGCAGGAATCCTGTCCCTCAATGCCTTCCCCAGGCACCAGCATTGCAAAGGGGAGATGCAGCTTGGAGACAACAGCATCCCCAAATTCAGCCACACTGCAGACTTCTCCTCCCTCTCTGGTTCCCTGGGGATCAGCTCCCCCAGGGCTGTGCTATGCCACACGTCCCCCATCCACCCCTGCGCGGTGCAGGGGAGCCGTGCGGCTGTCCTGGAGGAGTAGGAGTTATTTTAGGCACCACATCCTAACAGGATATTCAGCAGCAAAGCTGTACCATAGAGGCACAGAATGCTTTGGGTTGGAGGGAACCCTAAAGGTCATTCAGTTCCAACACCTCCTGCCATGGCGAAGGACACCTACCACTAGACTCTGGGCTCAGGGCTCCATCCAACCTAGCCTTGAACGCTTCCAGGGATGGGGCATCCAGAGCTTCTCTGGGCAATCTGTGCCAGGGCCTCACCACCCTCACAGCGAAGAATTTCTTCCTTATATCTAATCTAACCCTGTTCTCTTTCAGCTTAAAGCAGTTGCCCCTTGTCTTATCACTACATGCTCTTGTAAAAAGTCCCTCTCCAGCTCTCTTGCAGGCCCAGAACAAAAAGATGGTGGGCTGGACTGCTTTGGAACAGGGCTCTGTCATCAGCTGGAAAGACAGCCATGGTCCTGGCTGCTCTACTTTTAGAGACAGCCTCAGCAACAAACCCACTAATGAACAGGGAAACCTTTCCTCAGCACAACGCTTTTGGCATCATTTATGTATCTCCTGCTGCCCATCTCTCTTCACCTCTCTTCCAGCCAACCCTGGCTTCCCATAAGGCTTCGCTGAATTGCTCCTCTGCAGGTCCAAGCCCCAGGAGCATCTGCCTGTATCCCTGCCATTTCAATTGCTAATTGGGAGCTCTAGTTGCATATCTTTGGGAAAGGAGGAAGATGGGCAAGTTCCTTGCTATTTTTAAGAAAAGTTCTTTCACAGTTATTCTGCAGCTCAGGTCCTCACCTGTCCAGTTCAGCCTGTTTGGGAGGTAGCTTCCCTCTCTCTTATGCATCAAAAAAAATCTGAGACATCTGTGTCTGTCATCAGTTGGACTAACACCCACTTAGTGCAGGATCTGCACCACTGCAATAAGACAGGTTGAACATCAAAGTTAGGTTTTTTTGAAAGTACACAGTATCTGCACAGCTTTGTTTGTGTTGAGGGAGTGGCTGGATTTTAGGCAGCTTCTTTTCCAAAGGCTTTTTGTGTAATAACTAAATGAAAAACCCAGAGCTGAGGTTTTCCCCTTAAAAACAAGCCACTGAGATTAAGCATATGAAGAAAAGTAAGTCTCTTCCCAACCTAATTGTACTCAGCCACTGACTTCAGGGCTCCAAAATTACAGATGTATAATCCAAGGCAATGAACTCTTTACTGAAGGATTAGCAAACCATGCAAAACTGATTCCTTATTCAAATGCCTTGCAATTGTAAGGGCATCTGTTCCACTTTGCAAGGCATCCCAAAGGCTTTGTTTGTTTTTGTTTCCTGTTCCATTAAGAAGACAGGGCACTTTGCATTATTTTCACACTGTGTAATAAGCATTATTGTTTAGTCTAATAGGGAACAGTCAATGAAATTAAATAAATATTTTTTTTAAACCTATTTTTCTTTTAAGTAATGATACAAGCCCTCTCAACTATAAAAACTGGAACTGTTCTTAGCCAAAAGCCAAGAATGTAACCCAAGATATAGGACCTCAAGAAAAAACTATTCTGCTTCTCCAAGGTCTACTAGGGGCAGCTAAAAACAAAACAAAAAGTATGCATGTTTAAATAATATTACTAACACAAAACAGTTCAGCATAAATGATACAAGAGTCAGGACTGGGGACTAGCAAAGAGCATGGTGCCATCATTACAGCCTGTAGCAGCAGAATATCTCTGGAAACCATTTAAAGTGTCACAAGAGGAAGGATGGATGGAGTGTCTGACCTTTGGAAACTGAAGGGTGGATCTCAACCAAAATGTTCCAGTTACCCTGAGCCATGCTGTTCCTGCAGGGTCAAGAGGGACCCACCTATCTGGTTAAGGAGAAAAAGCAAAACAATTAAACTAAAGAAAAAAAAGAAAAAACAAAAAAGATCCCAATCTGCCAACATACCAGCCCAATGTAAAAGCTGCCAAACTGCTCTGGAAACAGGCAGCCTCTTCCACAGCTCTCCATCAGATCAGTAGATAACAAATTCTGGATGATATCCCAGGCAAAGGCTTGTTTCTCAACACCAGATCCTCGGAGGAAACCCCAGACTTAAACCATCAAACACACTGACTCTGTGGATCTCTCCGGGCTGCCGGCTCCGAGTCTCTACCTGTCAAACCACCACAACAGCTACACCAAGGCAAGCTGCACAAAACCAAAATGTAAACTGAGAAAGCAAAATATCAAGTGTCAAGAGAGACAGAAAAAATGATGATAGTGGTGAAAATTATGTTTCTGCAGGAGCTGGTCCTGCACGCTCAGCAGCACTGTCACTCAGCACCGAGAAGCCGCTGCTTTCCCTGTCCTGCAAGCGATGCCTCCGGTGACAGGGCAACGGGAGCGGATAAGATCTTCACAGATCATAGGCAAGATGACCCATGCCTGTGCCCTTGGTGCAAAAAGGTCACTTTATACTCAGTTTCTAAAAGGCAAAAATAAATCTTTTCCACAGCTGAGCTAGAGAAAAGCTCTGGAGAAATACAGATCAGGAGGATCTGTATTCTGATGCACCAGGAATTGGGACATGGAGCTGGAAGGAGCTCAGACAGGATGGAGAGGTCTGAGTACCTGCTGTCCAAGTACCACTGAGTGCTCACAGTAAGGATTCCTGCCTTCAGCTAACATTTTGCCTGAAATTCTTCATAGTCATTTTATAAATTCATGGCACTTGTTCATACAGAACCACTACTCTGTGCTTTTCACCAAGAAATTTAAGTCTCTTGCAGCACACAAAGATCAAAACCAAACGCCTTGATTTATGAATTCCAGTCAAAGCCAGAGAAAGTGTAAAAAAAAAAAGAAAAAACCAAACACCTGAAATAACTAGTAAGAATAGCTTGCGTCTGGAGTTAAGTAAAGGAATGTAAATAAAAAACTTGGTCAATTATTTTAAAAAGCCTCAACAGAGATCCCAAGGATCCTACCCTTGCCCACAGTTCAGACCTTGCTAATGCAATAGAAAAAGCCCTTGGGGCAGCAGCATCTTCTCAGCTTCCACATTGCCTTCAAACATAGCCATGCTGAAATCTAATGAATGAGGGCCCAAATCATCAGTTCTGCACAGCCACAAAAGTGCTACTCTGAATATCTTCACACCTTAATGTAGCTGCCCTGGGGCAAATGTTTCCCTGTACATGCATACACTGCCAAAGGAGGAAGTGTAATTCTCAGGCATCAGATAAAGAGATACAGAAACAGCCAGAAGAGATGCATGAATGATCACAGCCTGACCTGAACCAGAGGGAAATGACAATCCCAAACACAGGAACAGCAATGAGCTGGCTTGGCTTTCAAACCTGCTAAAAAGAGTTCTTAAATTTCTAACATGGACGATGAATCTCAAATATCACAATAGCAGGTCAATAATTCACTCAGGCAGGAGTTGTAACTCAGTCTTAAAAACACAGAACACGCAGGATGGTGTTAACATCTTATTTTGCAATGATGCTGAATGACTGTTCATAATTAAACTATAATTATGATTTAATTGCTCTGTGATGTGACTGGCCATAAAGAGGGAACCAGGAGTCCCATCTCAATGGGTGGAAAGATTAACTTTATTGTGGAAAACATAATCCCGTTTCATGCCATTAAAAGGATCTTATTAATTCCTGAAAAATTTTATCACAGCCAAGATGTGGCTCTTGGGCTCTAATGTCCACCTCTGGGGTGCTGCCTCATGGCTCCGGAGAGGATGGATGACTGGTTTGCCACAAGCAGCAGGATCACCTTCTAAGTCCTGACAAGTACTACACTAAATTCAGACACAGTAAAGATAAGATCTTCCTCATGGCAGTATTTTAATACAAGACATACACACTCACAACTACTAAATGCAGTAATACTTTCAAGAAAGAACACTACTGATTTGTAGCAAAGAATATTCAAAGTGAGAGGAAAAAAAAAAAAGATTCTGTCTTTTTTATTTTACATTTCAGAAGTGACTAGTCCAACGGTCACCCAGCATGTCAGAGTTGAAAACAGGCCCTATAAATCTAAAATGCATGAACATCACCCAAGTTTTCAGTTCAAATCTTTCTCTTCACTTCAAACCCACTTGGGTCCTAAAAGAATTTGGGTCAGATGGAAAAATGACTTAGAGAATTCACTGTGCAAGTGACTGGCACTCAGCAAGCAAAGACTGAAGGCAAACGCTTTTTGGAGCTCATGCGTGACACTGCAGAGGTAAACTGGGAACAGCAAGAGCTCACTCTCTAAGCAGCCTCTCCCTTTGCTGGCCCAGAGGCAGCTGCCTGCACATCAAGCCCGAGCTCTGCTCCATCCCAGGGCAGCCGGCGTCCCCGGCATTTAGCATGGGATGCTCAGCATCACCACTTCCACAGGGTCACTCTGCTCCCCCGTGTTTGCTAAACCACTGAACACATGGGAATTTACAAATGCATCGACTTTTCCTTCTTTTTTTTCTTTTATTTTTCTTTTGTTTTACAAAAAGAAAGCCCCCGAAACCAAACAGGAATTATCTCATGAGCTCTCTCAGGAAAATAAAATGAAAAGATCCAAATACCAACTCACACAAACTTTTGCAAAGAAGTTGGTTTTGTTCACATTAGTATATGTAATTGAGTTTAACATCTCATGTATAGCAGATGCCAGCCTGACATTGAAGCATTGAGTCACTACACTGTATTTCAGAATTTATCTTAGGGTCAAGTTAATGTTTGAAAAGAGACAAATGCAGCTGATAGCACTGGGTAAACAGTGGCTGTTTCTGTTTGGGATCACTCTTGCTCCTGTTTGCCCTGTACAGAGCTAAAAAAAACCCCAGAAACTCCCTCAATTCCTCCCTACTGTGGGATCATTCCAGCTGCGAAGTCCTATGAAAATTATTAATTGCACAAACTGTTCTCAGCACCTCCTGGTTTCAAAGCAATTGGTCATTTAGAGGTTGAGATTCTGAGACTTTTTAGGAAAACAAAGCGCTGAAATGAGAACTAAAAAAAACCCCACAATTTAAAAATAAGTGCACAAACATATTAATTTTGACAGTTTCCCAGACCAAGCATCTGATTTGGTATGATTTAGCACAGCTCATCAAATCAAAGATCACAACAAATAAAAGGCTGCAATTGGAAATCCCTCTGAACATGCCTATCTCTCACTGAGGGAGAATGAAAACACAAATACCTTGCCTCAAACAAATCATGGTCAACTTTTTACAGATACAGCCTTAGTTCTTTCTTTGTGGAGAACAGCATGATAAACTTCTGTTGTGCTGGACTCTGTTAACGAAGATCCACGAGAAGAAACAGTGTGCCTGATTTTATAACTGATTTAGCTAAATAAGCTTTAATTTATCCAGGTGAGCTATATTGAAAAATGTGAACTGTATTCAAGGAAGCTACAAAACTCACAATACAGCTGAGTTAAGGCAATGCCAGCTTTACACAAGAATATGTGACCACTGCTCCTATAATTCAATCTATTAATTCCATACTCTCAGACCAAGTAATAATAAAAATGCATTTATTAACTGCACAGAAGTTAATTGCCAATTTCATCAGAATTCAGGCACAGATGTAAGATGGAAACAGTCAGTCATAAAAGCACTACATGTTAACTGAGGGTTTTTTTCACACATTTGACAGCTGTGAAAGTTACTAAGATACATGGCAGAAGATTCTTCCTCTCTCTTCCCAAAACCAGGCAACTATAATGACAGAAGTTTTTTCTCAACCGCAATACCAAAAAGGGTGTATATGGGGAAAATAAAGGGAAAGCTTCATTAAAGTTCTTTAGCTTTCTTCACTCTTTCTAACAGGGTAAGCAGAGGACCAAGAAATCCCATATGAGCAGTATTAAATACCAGTATTCCCATTAAGAGAATTCATACAAGTTCCCCCTTTTTGTACTTTGTGGGAACCTACTCAAACTTGCCACTCAAAAAAGCAAGAAAAAATATTGTACATGAACCTGTAAGTCTATAAACCCTGGTCTAATGACAAAGCCCAGGCACAGCCTATTCCACCCATGTTTCACATCCTAGCCTCTTCTCTTTCACTAAGTGCAAGGTCAGAACAGCTATTCTCTCCATTCATGCCTGCAGATGACTGACTTATTTATAGTAAATTTCCTGTTTTTCCAGCCTTGTAAATGTCATACAAAACAGACAAGGCAATAAAACATACACATTTCCAGGCTAATATTGCCCTAGCACTTCAGCACCAGTCAATTAGGCACTAAGAACTGTGAGGAGGAGAATCAGAGTTGAAAACAATCTTATCTGCACAGTCCTCTGCTGTCCGCTCTAGTGCCACATACTTCCTGTTGAATGACAGTTGCCATCCCCATAATGAGATTTTTAATCAACACAGAAGTAATGCATTTTAATTAAAATACTCTCCTTTTCTATGCTTTTGATCTTCATCTGTGGGGGAGATCCCTCTCTGCACAGAGCACCACACAGATGCCAGGCTATCATTGACAGGCACAGGGAACTGCTTTCCTGATCACAAAAATATTTAATTATTTTTAAAAAACCCAAATATTTATTTCTATTCTATATTCTTGGCTAATAAATATTTTTTTAAAAAATATGTGGAAAGGAAAAAAAAAAAGGAAACTACAATCCCACAGTAACCAGGTGCTTAGTTCTCAGCTGTAGATGAGAATGGTACAAGGCTCAAGTGCCTGCTTGACTTCCAGCAGGGTTTTGAACCCTTTTCTCCCGCTTTTCAGGTAAACTCAACCAGTATGTGAAACTCAGCTCTCTGCTCCTTCTTTTGACCATACCCTGGAGCTGAGACACATAAAGTCCTGTCATTTGCAGTACATTCCCAGGACGTGTTTTTATTTATATTGACTTTGTTTCCAAAATAACGAAAAGTTCGATCACAAATTGCTTGGTTGGGAAGGGGGGCTTTTTATGCACCTTCCTTCATCCACCAACACCGATCACATTGCAACACCACAAGCTGTATTTTAACACTTCTGCTAAAACAATCAGTATGTAAAAAAACCTCTGCCTAATTTCCTCATACTTTTCTTCATTCTTTTCTCCCCCTCCCGCCTGGGCAGGGAAAACAGCAGGCTCAGTTTCCCTCCCCACTTCCCAGTGAAGCAGAGAGAATGCAGTAGGGAAAACACACATTTGTTCAAAAAAACCTGCTTTTGTTGGGGGTTTGACACCGTTTGCTGGAACATGTCTGAGTCTTGGAAAGGACTAACAAGTAGCTGTGCTTTGGTAGATCAGCTCTGGGGCAGGTGGCAGAGGGAGACTCCTCTCTGACACCCCATCGCTGGGATCTGCTCCAGCACTGGAGGTTTGAAGGATGGCTGTGAAACAAGTGCCTGCAGTCCTTCAGCTGAGCTCATCAGTGAGCCCAGGGAGAAGACTTCAGGTGACAAGTCTTGCCAGCTGGCCATAAATTTTGTCTGCAGCAATCAGCTGGGTTGAATCAGGCACAGAAAAAAAAACCCTCTTGCATCACAAGGCACAGCAAAACCCCAAGTTTGGGATGCATACGTGTCTGGATGACAACTAAACTTTCCCCTAAGGAATGTCTTGGGTGACACAAAGAAAACTTCCCTTCCTTCCTCCACTTGGAGCTGACCTCGGGATGCTCCTTTGCCTCACACAGCTCAGGGTGTCCAAATGCAGTCCTGCTCATCCTGTCCATCCAAGCAGCCTTGGTGGCTACAGCAGCACCAAGTTTTCTGGCACTAAAATCAAATCCTGCCCTGGAAATCACAAGCTTATTAGCCAAGCCTGTCAGCTAACCTGTTGAGTGACTGTTGAGTGTACACAGACATGCTTTTTAATCCAGCATGGGAGGACTCTTCCTATCCTCTTCCCCAGCCAAACGGGAGAGCTACCTGTGCACGCCTTCACCTGTGTGCTGCACAGCAGCACGGCTGTGCCCTTACCAGCTCACCCGGGCAAACTCGGGGGGGAAAAGGTAAACCTGAGCTGCCTTTCAGCCAGAGAGGGAAGATACAAGAGAGTCCAAGCTTTTTCTTCCCACGACAGCAGCAGGAAAACACCCGCTGCACTTTCTGAACAAGACTCCAGTCATCACCCAGCAGTTCCAAAGGATGCTCAGCTGCTGGAGGAGAGGACTTCTGCCACATTCCCCCAGTTGCGGAGTTCCCTCAGCCTCTCCATGGGCCAGCGACACCGGGCTGCCCCCAACACGCGTGGGTGCCCCGCAAGGAGCGCTGTCAGCTCCGCGGTGCCTTTGGGAAAAGTCTCAAGCAATTGCTCACCGCGCTCAAGGCAAGGAACTGCGGGACGGCTGCAGGCGGGCTCGGGACGACGAGCTGCCTGCGCATCCATGCCCTCGGACAAGGTGCGCACACGGGTGGGTGCGCTGACACCCGCGGTGTGCGACCCTGTCGGGGCTCCGCGCTGCCTCGACGGGCTGATGTCCGACCGCACTCGCCCGTGGCCACCCAGCCCCGCAGCAGCGGCCCGGCACCCCACGGGCGGCGCGGAGCGCGTTCCCCCGTCCCGCCCCGTCCCCTCTCGCACCTTGTCGGACGGCTTTCACCACGATGGGGTCCTTGCAGCTCCGGATCACCTCCAGCACGTCGTAGCGCGGCAGCCCCGAGACGCGGACCCCCTGCACCTCCAGCAGCAGCTCCCCCTCGCTCAGCGCCGCCTCGCCGTCCGCCGCCGCGCCCGCGTAGGGGAACTCGCCGTGCTCCGCGCCGCCCAGCAGGGCGAAGCCCAGCTGCCCGCCGGGCCCGCGGGTCAGCGCGCACTGCCGCACCCGGCTGGACCAGTGGTTCTTCTTCTGCACGACCCGCGACATGGCGCTGCGCGCCCCTCCGCGCCCGTGGGGCAAGCTCGGCAGGTGCGCGGGGACGGAGTGGGGACGGAGTGGGGACGGAGCGGGGATGGGGGGCGCGGACCCGCCGCCCGCTCAGGCCATCCCCGCCCGCACAGCCCCGCGCCCGCGGAGGGCGCGCACCGCCTCCCGCCCGCCCCTCTGCCCTCTTATTAAAAATAAATAAATAATAATTTAAAAAAAAAAAAAGGGAAAAAAATTTAAAAGCGCCTCAAGGAAAAAAAAAAAAGGCAAATCCGGCAGCCGTGCGGGTGTTGCCGCCCCCGTCCCCCCTCCCCACTCTCCGCGGGGCGCGGAGCCTTCGGGGCGATACAAAGCGCCGCTTGTTTTGTTGCAGTTCGGTCCGTCCCGCTCCGCGCCGCCCGGCGCAGGCGCCCTGGCACGGCCCGCCCCGGCCCCCGCCCGCTCCCCGCCCCCGACACGGCTCCTCCCCGCAAGCACCCGCAACTTTCCCGACGGGAAAAGTCCGTGCCGGCGTTCCCCTGGGGCGCTGCCGAGGATGGACCCCCCCTACCCGGCTGGAATGATCCCTCTGCGAGAGCGGCCGGGGCCGCGGGCCCTCCGCGCCGGGTGCTGCTCTCCCGGAGAAGCTCGTGTTCTAAAGCAGAAGGGATGTCCGTGCTTTGCCTTTCCCGGCGGGGTTTCTAGGATTTTCCCAGCCGCAGACCTCTGCAATCACTTCTCACCTGTGCTTTCCAGGTGGTTGTTACGTGAAAGGACACAAAGTCCAAGTCCCGAGGAAAAAGTTGCACAAGCCCGTCATTAAAATGGTATCAAAGCTTTTGTGTAAGGCTCCAGTGAAAGTCGTGCTCCTGCTCTTAGTTCTCTGCTTTTTGATTGAGTGCTTGAGTTTGAGACATTAATAACGTTCTCAGGTTTTCCTCTCTCCGAGTCATTGTTGAGAAGTTGGACAGACTGATGGTGGGATCTGTCTACTGGGAAACGGACAGGCATCCATTTGTGTGTCCTTGGCCACAACTCTTCAAAGTTACACAGAACTGGTGCAAAACTCTAAAAGGGGAAAATAAGTAAGCGTGCACGTACCAGCTGTCCCTTCCAGGTCATGCTCCATGCTTCCAAACCTGAAAGCCAGGCCTCATTTTGAGCAGTCTTATGCATGACCGAACCCCTTCCAGCAAGGATTTCAGTTGTCAGATGTGTGCGTGCCCTATTTTGCTGCTAATCGGGACTGAGAAGTGACACAGGGAAACAAAGACCGCGGTCTGGCTCGCTGTGCTGCCCTAGCATGCGCTCAGCTGCTGTAGCCCACAAACTCTGCTGTCCGTGTCGCTCTCTCGTCTCACATCCTTCCAGCCAAGCGTGTACCGCGATGATCCGCGATGCAGGAGGGCCGGCAGGCTCAGGGAGCCCGTGTGCTGCAGCTGGGGAAGGAGCTCAGACCAACATAATGCCGGCCCAGCTCTCAGCCAGGCTTAGCTCACAGAGCTGAGAGAGGTGGCAGGGGCACTTTGCCTGCCCTTACACCTGTCCTGGCTGAAGCAGGGCAGCCTGTCCTTCCCTCACACCCTGCAATCTCACTCCTTTCCCCAGCCGCAGTCTCTCATCTGGCTATTTCATAAAACTCCCATCGCTGCAGCAGTTGTAGAAGCTGCGGTCTCTGGCCCAAGTGGCACAACCACCTTCAGGCAAAGGAATGGAAGGCTTTGTCCAATGTCACATAGCACAGCAGTGAATCAGCTCCATCCCCTGTGCCTCAGGCACCTCTGTCCAGGTCTCCATGGGAAGCAGATGGGACTGCCAGTGCTCAGGAAAGTCCTTCCAAGGAGGGGGCAGAACCTGCCTCCTTGGGTACAGGTGGACTCACGAAATTCAAAGCACCTGCTGTGTCTAGCCCTTGTTTGCTTCCGTCTAAGAGGTTTCATTCCATTTGGAACTTTTATGCTCCATTTTCATGCTTAAGGCTGTGCTGATCCCTCATGTTTGAGCAGCAATAAACTGCCTCACATCTGCTTTTGCTGGCTTAGTAACCAGTTACCCAATTTGTCACTTTTAGGATGACAGCACACTTTTTACTGTGCCTTCACCAATAAAGACTGGATAGGTCATCAGGCTGAATCCCCTGGGCAATAAATGCTCAGGAGGTCTGTGAATCCCGCAGAGCAGCAGCGTGGCTCGTGGGGAAGGGTTCCTCTCTCAGCTGTGAGAGTTGTGTCACACGCGTGAGCTCACAGTGCAAGGAGACTCTTGTTCACAGCCAAAAGTTGGGTGTGACGTATTTTCATCACCATCATTCTGCGGGATGTGTTATTTGACAGCCCTGCTAAGCTAAAAATCATCTGGGATCCATGTGAGCATCACATGAGCTGTGGCTGCCCTGAATAGATCTTACAAAACTACTCATGCCTCATGGAAAAATTTTCTGAAAAACGCTATTTAGGAAAAAAATTTGGTAGTAAGATTTATGAGACAACAGATTTCCAAGGGCCTTTTTCTGTTTGCTTACAAACACTGCAACACTAATGAAAGTGTGAGCTGTTCCACTCGTAATCCTAACACTGTACTCATGTCTGGGCCACTGTGTTCCCAAAATTGTTCTTGCTGGTAATTAAAAAAACCCCAGCAAGTCCCAGCCAGAACTTTCTCTTGATTTTCAGACTTTTCCCTTTCCAGTTTTTCTCCAACTTCCAACCATTTTACCTGCTACTTGCATCCCATAAGGACCATTTGGTCAGCCTGGATAGCCCCAGACCCTGGGAGCTGGCACTGACGTGGGTTGGCCGACAATGCCGACTCTCGGCACACCCCACACCGTGTGGGGTGAAATGGAGAGAGGCCTTTCCTGAGGGCGGCGCGGGTTTATATAGGGGCTCTGAGGGAAGGTTCTAGAACTGTGCCGTGATTGGACGGAGGGGGTGGAATATGCAAATCAGGGTGAGGGCTGACCAATGGGCGACAAAGGCGGGAACTGAGGGCCAATAGGAACCCAGGGGTAGGGCGAGAGGCGGGAAAACCGTGAGGGGAAGAAGACAAGATGGAGGAGAGCCAGGAATGGAACCACAAGAGGAACAACCATGAGGGGAGAAACCGTGGTAGGGGTGACAATAAAGCTTTTAAATCAAAACCGTAACAATAAACACGCAAAAACGCAGAACTTTAGACTTGAACTGCAAAAGTCTCTAGTCTGTAGACTTGTCCGAGTCTGGGAGGTTTGCACCATTGTCATCCTCATAGGTCTTCTCTCCATTCTTCGTATGTCATGCGTTCTCCAACATGGCACCATTTATAACAGCTCAAATATAGCCAAAGTTCAGATTTAATAATTAACAGCCTGTCTTCATCTCTAACAACTGCAGTTCTAATAATGACACTGTCCTTTTTTGCAAGAGTCTCTAATTGCTTTATAAACTGTGATTAGGTAAACGTCACAGGGCACCTACCTAGGGAACATTAGCACAGGCAGGAAGAAGCTCAGGCACATTCCTCATCCGAGGAAGGCTCTTTGGAGCCATCCTACCTCACCTGCAGCAGCTGGTCCAGCCTCACCTTTTGTAGGTCTGCATGCTCTTTACCAGCTCACAGCCCATGTCAGAACTATAAAAACTGATTTGGGCTGGCTCCGACCTTTAAGGAGGGTCCAATTCTCTTGCTCTTTTATCAATAGTCACAATGGTTGGGTAGTCCATCTGTTGGCAGTCTCTAATCTGTCAGGGTGAGCAGGCTGGTGCTTTCTCTCCTGCTTTAGAAGGTGATGTGCATGCTTTGGACCCTGCTGCAAACACACAACAACAGCTCAAAGGGTTCTTTCAAAGAGGGTATTGACCCATGGTCTTGGTCTCATAAGCATCTCTGAAATCTCATGCTGTGTCCTGGATTCTAAAATGGGTCAAATCTTCCCCAAGCATCAAATCATTCTCGCAGATTTCCTACTAAAGCTTGAGAAAACCACAGTTTTGCTTGATTTTGGGGTGAAAAACCATATCTAATCACTAAGAATGCTGTGAGTTCATGGCAGTTCAGAGCCATGCACTCCCACCAGAGAGCATAAAAAAAAATGACAATGATTAAGGCTACAGAAAAGTACAGATTATTTAATACAGAAGAATTTATTCTTTATTTCCAGATCAACCCGAAACCCTCAGTACTTTGACATCACAAGCCCGAAGGTTTTGAAAGCCTGAGCACATGGATTCTGGGAGAAAAGAGAGAAGAAAAACTTTAAGCAAGGTCCAGTTTTTCAGACTTTGAAGTTTCCTGTTGGTACACTCACGCCACCAGAATCTGTCAGTAGGAAAGCCACGTATTGCTGTTATTTCTCAAACAAGAATTGTTTTTTATAGTAATCCCACCTAATATCTATTTAAGAAGAATTTTCTGTGTAGCGTCCAGGGTTTCCTGACAACCTGGTGCAAAGAAGGAATGGGCTGATGCTGCTCTGAGTCCTCACTCTGGCAAACATTTCAACAGATGACCCAACTCCAGGTACTGAGAAAACCCTGTATTTATAGAAAATATTCTAAGTGTCAGGACACAGGCAGCCCTGGTTAAAGCCACTGACCAGCCAGCACTGGCAGGTACTGCACAAGGTTGGTTGCAAAGCTGGGCTAGCAAGTTCCATCCTAAAAGGCAACATCTTGTGTGGGACATCTCCAGCCTCCTGCAGCAGTCGGGCTGGAGTCTGACCCCACAGCTGACTCAGGTAAATCTGTGATCGTGGTATTCTAGGAAGACAAAGGAAACTCACCCCTTACTGGGATCCCATATCACCTTTCTCTACAATTTATTTCAATAATATCACACATAGCAGAATATAAAGCTGAAGATCAATCTCATAACCATATTAAGACACTCTAGGGTGTATTTTATAGGGCCATTAATATACTTCTTGGGTGGTTAAAGTCACCCACAGCATAAATTAATAGCTCCATAAAACTTGCTCTGTCATATCCTATGGCTTAAATAACACACAACAGGCTGAGGGCTGCGTATGTTGGGATGTTGCTGAGCTCATTGGGTGGAAGCAAAAGGGCTTAGAGTAACCTCCTGGGAGTGGGGATGCCCCACAGGGATACTGGCCTCAAGGTGTCCAACAGACATTTTAAAAAGCAAGATCCTAAAAAAATCCAGGACAATTACAAACTGTAGATTTCATTAACTTCCATTAGCACTTGTGCTCCCGAGTTTATTAGTTTCTTCCAGACACATCTTCCCTGCAGAAGATGTTCTGTTCCAGGATATGATTGCGGTGGGTGTGGCTTTTTGGCAAGGAGGGAGCCAGGCTGCTCCCAGCCTTGTAAAACTCCCGAGAAGTCAGGAGCAGAGCAGGCAAAGCCTGTTGGTTAAAGTAAGGATCAGATTGGCTTTGCAAGGGAAGCTGAGCCTGCCACACATTTCAACTTTCTAAAAGAAATCTGAAGGAAACCCCAATGTAGCGTCCATTTTGGGCAGATTTTACTGGAGTGGAGGGCTCTGGTACACAGAGAAGCATTTCCAAAATGAAAAGAAAAAGCAAGAAAGAAAAAATTTGTCTTTCCTAGTCTTTCTTGACTATGATCTAGTTATTGAAGGAGCAAATTCCTCCTCCTAGTCTGATAGATATTAAGTCTTACTAAGTCACATTCTTCTCTAGGAATTTTTCTTTGCTATTTTAATGGCTCCACATGAGTTACTGGAGACATTTCAGTAGACACTGTGTCCTGCTAAGATAAGCTATCCCAATTCACCTGTCTCAGCTGATAAACCTACCCCTTTCTGCTTCTGCTGCTTGAGAAAGAAAAGGTCTCGCCTCTGATCTGTGCTGCAAGAGCTCAACACAACTGCCCAAGGCACCAACTCTCAGGAGCTTCGCTCTCTTCTCCTTTATTACCCTCTTTGTTCCCTCTGCAGATACAGAGAGCCTCATCACACCCTCAAACTCCACTACCAGCTCTACTAATGGAGATGCTGTTCCCTGTGCTTCCCCTGCTTCTTACACAGCACCACCTCTCCATTCCATTCTCTGTATCTCCTCTCTATTTTCTCTATGTATCTTCAACACAAAACTTGCTATTCATTCCCCCTGAAAACTAGTAAGAGACAGTTCTGCTGTTAGTCTTTATGGTGCCATAAAGAAGAGGCAAAGTCTGAACATTTCAAAGATGCTGCATGCTGAGTAAGTTGATAGTCCCTTGTGATGGATGTGCATTCAAGTCTAATGGCTTAAATATGGAAAAAAGCAGGAAGAAAAAGCTCAGAATAACCCACCTCTCCTCATGCACAGTCTGGTTCAAATAACTTGAGTGGACCTAATTAAAGGTGTCAATCTCATCATTTGGCTTGAAAATAAAATTAACCACAAAGGCTCAGCTTCCCAAAACTAACTGGCACATGAGGTTGTATCAGTGCAGTATCTTGTCCACCAGCCCCACTTTGAAGGGTTTGTTTTTCTCAACAGTGAAGAATCAATGCACAGAATATCAATAGCAATTCTGTGTGCAGAATAAACAGCAAAACTCCCTTTTCCCTTATAAAAACTCTGAGTTGAGGAAAGATTTCTATAATAGAGAATTGATTTCATCCTCCCCAAAAGTTTGCCCAAGTAGCCTGAAAGAGATTAAAAGAAATAAATAAAAAGGTAGCAGTAAGGCACAATCAGGGGACAAGCTCTTGGTTTGGGAAAGAAATTCCTTTGGAGCAGTATGGATATGCTCTTCCTTCACAGTGGGGAGTAGCTGGGAGGTCACTCTCTGGGTCATAATTATAATTCCAGCAAAATGCACAACAGACAAGGCAGGAACAGACAGCACAGCCCTGATCCTGCAGCCATCTGGGGCCTGGCTTTACTCTGCTCATGAGAGTAATTTACAGGCATCAGACAAGCCACATGTGTAAGGTTGAGCATACACACAAATGTTCTCAGAAGCAGAGCCAATTAACACACCATGAGATATCACTCAGTGATTTGGAAGATATACAAACCCCATCTTGCTTTTTGAAGCACTGGAGCAGAAGAATTCATGGTGATGTCTGATGCTGTATCTTCACAGAAACATCCCCGATCAACTTCTTGCTTGCTGGTCCCACAAGAGCATCTTTATGCTAAAGCAGCATCTACTGCACATATAAGCTTGGTCCAACAAAAGCAGCAGCTTTGATATGAGGCACAACCCCTGCCATGCCATACCGCCTATGGAAAGATTATGATCATCATTACTATTTATACAGAATAACGGCCAGAAGCCTTGGCTGGGACAAACTCCCTTAGCTCCCAGGGCTAAGTCGGCCAAACATAAAGGGAGAGGCCCTTTTTCTCCAGGCAGCTCCAAAGAGGGATGTGGGGCCTGGGAGCAGGTCAGTTGCAGTTGGGATTAGGATTCCTGACTCCCTGCCTGGCGTCCTAATATTAGCGCTCATTGTCTCCCAGCCCATCTCGTCATTCTTTCACATGAACCACAGGCCCGAATTAGCCTGTCTCGCTGCATAATCTGCCAGCCCATCCTGTGTGCTAAATTAGTCAGGGACTAAGCAAACATCATGGGAACAGCTCTTGTTTAGCGTATGCAGGCTAAGTTATTCCTACAGCATTGTTGCTCTATGTTTTCCAAGCATCATCACAAAAGAATGATGGGCCAGATCCTGGAGCTGTCGGCTCTGCGCTCATCCCTGGTCCAGCCTGGCACTGCTCTCCAGTGCAGTACAGAGATGAAAGCCAGCTCAGTGGTGGCTCTGCTGGGAGCCAGCTTTGGGAAAAAGTGTTAACAAATGAACTCCAGTTGGGTGGCAGATGAGCAGACCAAGAAACCAGCAGTAGGGCTGGGGCTTGTATAACCGCCAGCCCATCCTTGCGGCACATGCCGGCCTCCTTGGTGTGGTATTTACAAGTTTCCTGAATTTCCTCCCTCATTTTGCATTCAGTGATGGATGGGCCGGTCGGTTTTTGTCTGCCACATGGGCTTCTTATCTCATCGTGTGCTTCAGCTGCCCACAAAAACACAGCCCTCAGCATAAAGGAACTGGAGGCTGATGGAGCTTCAAGCCAGTGCCCCCAGTAAGTTTCAGTCACTTTGAGTCAAGCTTCTCCTGCTACCAGGGGCTAATGGCATTAATTTCCACCAGGCTCCTTAGCCTCTGTGGAGTGAGGCTTTAATCAGAAGCAGAAAGATATGGGGGAATCACATCAAGTCCTGCCTTTGAGTCACTCAGCACACAGCCACTACCTGCTCCCAAGTGAGGGACTGCTTGCAGAGTACAAAGCAGCAGGTAAAATAAAAACGGGAAGGGGGTGGGTCATGGGAGAGCCTCTGCCTCTGAGCAACCAGTCAGCCAAGTCACAGGACTGGTTTTATAAGGTGCATGCAGGGTTTTGGACAGCAGCTATTGAAAGACAAGCGACTCATTGAATATTATCCCTTTCTGGCAGCAAGATCAGTGCAGTCAATTAGCTGTAAAATCTGAATCATGTCTCTGGCAGGCTGAAAGAGGAAGCAGCTCCACCTTCCTGCTCTGCCCACAGAGGTCACGGCATCCACTGCATGGTTCTGCCGACAGCAGCTTGCCAGACCTGTCACAGGCAGCCACCGCAGCGGGGATAAATCAGGATATTGCTCCCATCACACAGCAGGAACAGCTCAACTCCCAGTTCTCAGCATGACGTCATGGAGGCTTTCCACAATCCCAAGATCACTGCGCAAAACCCTGTGCAATAAATCCATCCATGCAGCACCACATATGGATGGACACCATATCTCCATACATCCCTCAACACCCTTTTACTGCCAGGCTCATTTCTTTTTTATTGCTGTAGAATAAAGTCTTAACACTCCTGACTTGCATCAAATGAGCTTTTAGTTTAAGATCCAGATCCATGGAAACTGGATTGCATTGTACAATGACAGACACAGTCCACTGCCCAGCAGAGAACCAGAACTGGGAAAGAAGAAGCCCATCAGAGCTCCTGCAGTGAATTACTTGCTCTAGGGAGCTGTTTCTCCCCAGTGACTCTTTGGAGAAAACATATGAATGAATCAAGTTGTCTTTGCACTTCTATGTTAGCTATAACTCCACTCCTGGTATGTATGTTCCCAGTTTCCACCCCCTCTGTGTGTCACTGGGTCCAACGTCCAGCCTTACCGGCTGGAGATGACTCATTTTCATCCTCCTCAGTGTGATAGGGATTAGACCCAAGGCGAATTAGCAAAGTAGAAGGCTTGTCTTGGACCAGGGCCAATTTCAGCATGTCGATAATTTATAAAAACACATTGCTCTCCAGCCAAGCAAGTTTCAGTTCCTAGATGATTCAGCAGCAGTGCTACAAGGAAATATGGATGTGAAAAGTCCCTGTAGGAATTCCTGTATAATTCTGCATTGAAATAAAGTGCCCTGAGCCCGGCAGTAGAATGGAAATTGGGAATTAAGGATCATTCCTTCTAGGTCTGCAGGGATGGCTAAAAGCTGGGAAATTTTTAGTGGAGTTTCAAGGCAGGAGGGGAGAAAGAGCAAAGACAGAAACCAGGGAGGGGGAGGACCATGGAGTGAAGAAGGAAAAGAAATACATTTCTTGAGTTTGCTTCAGCCACTTTGCACCAGCTGCAACTCTGTTGTCACTAAAAGGATTAAAATCCTGTGCACAGGTAAGGGAAAAGTTGGAGTAAGAAACCTTTAAAAACATTTTCAGAAGGCAGCCTAGAAAATGGGAAGTATAAAGAGCTAGAGACAGCTCCAAAGCTCATCTGAGCACTTTGGGTTTTGGATGTGATCCACATCTATTTTAAAAAAGAATGAGAAAAGGAAATATAAAAGGAAAAGTACCACATAACTGCCCAATGTAAATTAATTTCTGAAAGGGCATGGCAAGCCAAAGATGAATATTTCATCTCTTCTGACCTCTTTCAGTTCATTATCCTAATTGTGAGCTTCAGGACCACAGTAGCAGTTCCCCTCATGCAAAGTCAGCAGGGACAGGATGGCACAAGGTATAACAATCCTTCTGAACAGATTCCAACAGTAGATGGAGTGAAGGGGCTAAGGGCTATAAAACCACTGCAATAGCATGAAGCAACTTCAAATGGAGTCACTGGACAAATTGCTGTTTGCTCAGAAACAATTCCACAAGAGAGCACATCTCCCACTCCCCCTCCTTTTATCATTTCATTCTAACACCCCCTTGCCCTACAATGCCCAGAAGCACCTTGCAAGGTCAAATGGCTATTTCTGAGCAGCCTGAGCCAATACCAGACTCACACCATGTCATGCAGAGCAGCCTCTTCCCCTCAAGTGATGTTTTCCAGGCTGCTTCTGGCAGAAACTTCACACTCACCTGTGTGCGGCTTGGCAGACACCCCACAGTTCAGAGAGAAGCTCAGCATCCTGCAACCTTTGCATGAACCCAGCCCTCCCTCCCCGACCTGCTGCCTGCCTACATCACTGTTGGTTCTCTTCACAAGCAGCAATTTAATCCTTCTTTTCATAAAGAAAATCCACTTACATTTTTCTGTGCAGCATAGACCTTATCATCTCTCCTTGCATCCACGGGAATCCCACCGTGACTTCCCCGACAGCCAAGGCTGGCTGCTGCTGTACTCAGACTATTGAAATTCCCTGCATTTTAACTTTTCCTGGTTTTAATTGCTTCTCAGCACTGACATTTCCAAAGGATGCTTCTTTGCTGCTTTTGTGTAGAGCGTGTTTGTGTTTTTCACTCACTGCCATCTCTTCCCTGGAGCCCTCGCTAATGAATGCTGCATGCTGATGACCTCTCCATTATAAATAGTTTAATATTTTTAAATAAATATAGGACAGTGCCATGATTATGTGGGTATTTCATCTAGCCTGCAGCACAAGGAGCTGAAGCTGACAAAGGCAACCATGGCTTTATTTGTCATTCTGCTGCTTGTTTGCCATAGAAAGCAAGGGAAGGGGCTGGGATGTAACACAGCACAGAATAACACAGCAGCAGATGTGTTATTCCAAGTGTATCACAAGGAGCTGCTCCCCATCCTATCACAGCAGATGAACGCAATAAAGAGAAAACTTTTGAGTTGTTAATTTGGTTACTTGAATCTACAGGGCTGCAAAACCATTAGCTGAGCCCCAGAGTAAACCAGATGAAGGTGCATGGGAGGGAATTATGTTATACCATTTTTCTACTGTGTTGCAACAGAATTAACACATTAGCCTGACATCTAGCTGATATAATTTATTCCTAATTTCTGAGTGGTAATATCAAAAATCAAAACCAAACCAACAGTGACAAAGGAAAAGAGAAAGGGAAAGAGCCTGAGTTCAGGTCAAGTTTTCCAACATGTTAATTAAGTTTTCAGCCCATCAACTTCTGTTGTCCTAATTTCCCTTCTTTCCTTCTGGGTGTATCTGGATTTCTGCTATGTGCAGATCATGTGGGTTAGATCTAAATTTGCTTGTCCCTCACAACCAGCTTCTCAAGCAGAAAAAAGCTCCTAGAAAGTTCACCCAATGGTACCCAAGGATTGCCTTCACTCCCAGGTGGCGTAAAGCCAGGATTGATCTCCACAACTTCCACTCCCAGCCTACGATTTTACCAAGGCATGGGGTGTGAACAGGGACTGCTGCCAAGGCAGTAATTTACAGCAATGCAATCCATCCCTGTGGACAAGGAGGAGCAGTGATAGCTGATGCCAGCTGTTCCCCAAATGTTTCCACTGAGGAGCCAGCTTCTGGGCTTAAAAACCCAGCTTCCAGATTTGAGAAACCTACTTTTGTGGTTGCAAGCTTCCTCCTGCAGCTGAGCATCCTTCAGGCTGGTTGTGCTTCTGCCTCTTCACTGGGAACCTCTCCTTTACACCTGCTTTCCTCAAGCAGGAGAGCCTGCACAGCCAGCCCCAAAAATGTGCCCTCCTGCAAGTCACCAACTCAGATAAGGACCATTTTTCCCCCCTAAATAATCACCTGAACTCCAAAGTGCCAAGTCTATACCCTATCAGCCTTTCTCCCTATGAATCCAACACGCTGGAGGACCATGCACACCTTGGTTCTTTTCCATGGAACAGGAACAATTAAAGAGTCTCACACAAATGGATGGGGAATGAAGGCCAGGGTTATTTTAAGTGACTTTGGTCTGAGATTAATGAGGAGGCAGTCTGAAGCTATACCCAGTCTCTTGGTTGCTATTTCTGGCTCTTTCCTCCCTGTACAGCTCCCTTTGATGGTGTCCTGCAATAGCATTGTGAGGGAAATGCCCTTACACGTGCCAAGCCTCACCACCACATGTGCATTTATCCCTGAAATGGAGAGTGCTGTGCATTAAAACATCACACTGGAACAGCATGTGCTGGGGCTGTCAGTATTAGGAAAGAGAGGAGATGTGTGCCCTAGGGAGGAGCAGAGGATGGACAGCAGCTCTCCTGCTCCTGGACTTAAAGAGAGGTAAAAAACATGTAATGAAAAGATCCTTTCAAAAAAATCAGTTTTTCAGAGATCAAGGCAACACCTGCCTCAGACTAAGAGCTTGGAATGTGTGCTGAACTCAGGAGCACAGCAGAGAGGTACACTTATCTAATTGCCTCTAAACTGTGTCATTTATTAAGTGTTTTGCATGGTGCCATGGCCTCTGGAGGAGACAGTCCTTGTCCTGAGACTCTCCCCCCATGCCACCCTGCCTGTCAGACTGGCTCCCATGAGCCAGGAGGGTGAGTCCCTGAGGGGACCACGATCCCCATGCTGCCTGCCTTTTCTTCACCCTCTCCTCTGCTCCCAAACAGCCAAATGTTTGTATTAGTTCTGGTTCACTGACTGCCTGAATTTATACATACATATATGTAGTAATCAGAAGATTTAAAATCCCTCTGTGAGACAGGGTGGGCATGAGTGCTACGTTATTAACCACTGGAAAACAAACTTGAGAGCATTCATTAAGAAAGAAGGCAGTTGGGAAATAAACTATTTCACCCCATAGTTTCTGAACTGCAGTTCACAAAACATGAAATTTCTAATTACAAGCCCAGGAAGTTTTAATGTTAAAAAAATAAAAGAACAGTGACTTGTAAGACAAAGTATAGGTTTTTCTGCTCATTAAAACATCCCCCTGAGTATAATTTCCTTGCCCTTAATCCTGAACCTTAAGGTTTTCACAGGTAAGTAGGTAATTAACACAAATCTGGCTCAGTTACACAGCTCTTGCAGCATTGCAGGTCTGGCTGTAGTGGAACTGGGTTCTGCTGGATGCTGAGCTCCCCCAAACCCCTTTGGGTAGCCCCAGCAGAGGTCCAGGCATCCTGTGGTGTCCCTGGATCACAGGGTGCAGCAAACTGGGAAACTGCATCCTTGCTCAGCTACATTCAAGGGAAAGGATTTCTGACCAAAACACATGGAAAACAGAGCGTCAAGTCTTTGAGGGGCATCACCTTCCCAGTGAGAAGCAGCAGTGTTTACAGTCCTGCAGATGTGCCCTAAACACGTTCTTTTCTCCAGGCAGCCAAGCAATGTCTACTGCTCTGCGTCACCGCGGACTCGAGCACTGCATGGTAAAAAGCCTTCCTGGCAAGGGGGCTGATGGGGGCGAGAAGATACACAGATCTGGGTTGGCTCAAAGCAGTTCTCTGCTCTGTGGTGCATGTCAGGGATGGGTTTTGTGAAGTCAGCTCTGTGGTGGGGAGGAATGAGGTTGTCAGGCAGGTTTGGATCCATGGGCAAAACAACTTCCATTGCTACCAGACCCACCAAGTGAAGTGTCTTCACTTCTGCAATGCAGGGGGTCAGACTGGTCCCTCTCCAACATTGGGAATCTCAGTCCTGGAAACAAGTCAGGCAGCCTTCAAGTAGCCTCAGAAGAGGATACATAGTTCCCTTACATCAACATAAGTTCCACTTATAACATCTTGCACTCAGAGGTACAGCCCAAGGCATGTGAGTAATTTTAAAAGTAAGGGCTTTCTGGGAGTTCATTCCAATGTAAAGGAGAAGAAATGAAATTAGTTGCCCAGATTTATGCACCTCACCAAGGCCAAGCAAGACTTAACACCCTGATCATATCACCACCCTGTTTGGCTGACTGACAGCTGTCTTTCCCTTTGCATTTAAAATGTGAATACACTGGGGCCAGGGTTTTCTGCATTTATCACAACAATGCAGTGCCATCACAAGTAGCACAAGGCAGGCAAGGCTGGAAGCACCTTTCCTTTTAATGTGGGAAGTGAATCTTCCACTAATGCCCTACAGCCTTCTGACCCTCCAGCCTAGAAACCAATGCACCAGAAGCAAGCAGCACACTGGGGGGAATTCTTCTTCTCCAGCCCTAAGACCGAATCCACAGTCACAGCTTCAAAGGAGCTATGTGTTTTCTCCAACACCCAAGGAAGAGACTAGTGCCACCTCGTAGAGGCAGAGTGCACCTCTGGCACCTGGTCCATGGCACAGCTTCAGCAGCAGGACCTTCTGTGCTGAGGGACCCTGGATCACCTCTCCTGCTCCAAAGGCTTCCTGTTTGCAGGGTCTCCCTTATCCCTCCCCTCCAATGCTGGGTACTTTGTGATGTTTGTTCCACCCCACTTCAAGCCG
Source organism: Anabacerthia variegaticeps (assembly GCA_035583185.1). Lineage (NCBI taxonomy): Eukaryota > Metazoa > Chordata > Aves > Passeriformes > Furnariidae > Anabacerthia > Anabacerthia variegaticeps. Next base: position 6,200,694 of record JAWWEW010000023.1, on the reverse strand, counting down.
GGATAAGTGCCTGGTCCCCAAGGGCAGCTCCATCACACCAAGCTGTGTGTGAGCAGTCACTGAGTACATAACAGCAGCTTTCCTACACACCACTGCCAGTAACTAACTCATTTCCCTCTGAAGTTGCAGATGAAAAATAAGATGTAAAACCAAATTATACACTGTTTATGTACATAATTCCCTGTGCATCTGGATAAGAGTGTGCCCGTGGCCTATTTTATGCTGTATCTGATTCTCATTAGGTGCTTGTGATTCTTTCTTGATAGGGTTTTATTGCTCTCTTTGACACTCAAAACTATGGCTGGGCTCTTTATTCTGTGCAACTGCCCTGGTGTGGCCATGGACTGCACAGCCCACCACGACACACTCTGAGCAGATGCATAATATGGTTTCTCAAATGACAGCCCTGTTGCTTAATAACTAGAAATAAAGCCAGATCTCTCCAAAGTTAATTTTGCAAATTAGCTGCTGGGGCTTTACTTACAGTAACTGAGACCAGAGCAGGGGACAAACCCAAGGCAGAGCCCCAGGCAACAACAGTAGATCAACCCTCCTCTGCACCAGCCCAGGCTCTGGAGGGTTCCTTTAGAGGTTTGGCTTTGTATGACTCTGTGGGCAACATTTCAAGGTAAGATATTTTGCAAACATATTTTTCTTCCTGTGAATTACACCATTGCCTCTTCTGCTCATTGTAGCCTTACCCACGTACAAAAGGCACATTACAGTGCCTTGCTGAGTGAGCAGGTAAGAGGCACCAAGGGAATTTGTCTGATTGGGTGTTAAGCCTCATCTTAGAGCAATTGAGTATTTTGTTCTCCAGGATCTCGATTTGGCCAGAGAAATTAGTGTTCTGGGATATGCACAGAAGCAGGCCAATTTCTTTCCTATAATCCTTGTCACCTTCAATTGAGGAGAACATTATCAGATACAGCCTTTGATGCATATCAGAAATATCTAGCTGCATAGCATTCCTGCTTGTAAAATTCAGATTTACCTGGCATTAAAATCCCTGCAGTAATCAGCAAAAGAAAGATTTAACATACTTACAGTTTTCTTCCACTTACAAAGGAACAGGAGAGCTAAAGATTTACCCCAAATCTGAACATATTTATTACCTCTTCAGAAGAGTAAAAAGGTTACTTTCATACCAAATCAACACTTTAACTTCCCACTGATGTTACAGCACCCCCCAAAACCAACCAGCCAAACAACACAGAGAAAAAAAAAGCCTCACAAAACAACCAAACTCAACACTGTTTTAGTGCACAACTGAGATATCTTGGCAGGCTTGATTATCTGATATTTTCCAGGAAAGAGCTCTTGAAAACAAAAAAGTAAACAAAACAAAAAAAAAATTACTTCCTTACCACCTTTATGGCTTACAGGAGTAGAAATACAGCAATTTTTGGGAGCATCACCTGGACCTCCAACATACTGCACAGAGTCTAAAGTCTCACTTGTGTGAGACCTCTTCCTCTTCAGCTCTTTCCCTGTGCCATGAGATAACGGTGTGGGACTCTGGGCTGACTTTATACCCCTTATCCACAACCAGCCCAGCACCCAGTGGCCACCATTAACTCCATTAAATTTATAAAGCAATTAGAAGTGGGTGAGCAATGCCAAAAAAACCTCAGTGAAAGTCCTCTCAGCTTTTTAAACAAATTCATTCCAGCTGGGTTCATGCTCCCAGTGCATTGGGTTCCCACACCGATCCCAGCATGGGAGGTCAGAGGCAAAAAAGGTTCTGGAAGGGTGAATGTTAAGTGAGAATTAGAAGCTATATGCAAATCCTGAGCTTAAGTGAGGGCCTGTGCAAACAGGAAACACTCCCAGGCCACGTGAGTTAAATAGCTAATTAAATCAGCACAAGCCCGGGGTCCAGGAATGAGCTATGGGTCAGGGATTGGGCAGAAAAAGGTATTCATGGAACTGATTAATTGAAGAGAGTTGTGATCTGTCTGCAAATAATTCAACTGAGCAATTAGAGCTGGGCAAGGAAATGTTTTTACACGTGGAAGATTTTGAAATATTTCTCTGTTTTAGCTTAGGACAAAACAAATGAAAACTGAAAATGGAATGAAAATTCAGACAAGGTCTATCCTGAATCTGCTTAGATTACTTTGAAATGTTTCTCATTTCCTCTCTGGTCTTATTCTAATTCTGGTTTAGAATTATTTCACCTCTGAATATCAAGAACATGGTTCAGTCTGCATATCTGGAAAGCAATTTCAATTTAAACATTGAAAACATTTCAGAGTGATAAAAAAGGTTTATCAAAATATCTTTTTTCAAGCTCAAAAAGACATTTCCAACAAGTCAGCATTATTTTGAGAGAAAAAAATCTGCCAGTTAAAAATCCATGACCCTCTCAGTTCTTTATCCATTGCCTATTACTGAGCATTAAAGGCAAGAGCCTTGAAGAAGACAAGTTTTCTTAGTTACCTTAAATGATACAACCCATCAAACAGCATTTATTAATTGTCCAGGCATTGGGAACAGAACATGACCAAGTGAAGCAGGACAGGAGCATCACATTCCATCTCTCTCACATCTCAATCCACTGCTCTTCTTCTTTCAATTATCTTAGTTATATTAAATGAGGTAAACCCTCAGCATTTATCCAAAGGCAAGACTGGGGAGATAAGGTTTCAGCTGACTCTCAAAATGACAATGGGGTGGCTCAGTTTCCTGTCACAAAGGGCTGTAACACAAGCAGGGCACAAAGGCAATGAGGCTCCCTGCTCTCCAGGACTAAAAGTGAACTAATGTGCAGTTGGCCCTGGAGGAAACACTGTGTAAGGACCTGGTCTGACCCCAAACACCCTTTAAAGTCCCCCAAGGGTTGCTTATATGTGCAAGTACAAAGTAGGCATTGATTAAGGTTTATTAAGATTGAAGATAACTTTGGCATACAAAGGCAAGGAGAGTGAATTGCTCAATTTTCATAATTTTGAAAGTTCCTCTGCCACATCTTAATGACATTTAATCAAATCTTCCATGGGAAATATTTGATTTGGTTGATTGAGTCTGAAGAAATGAAGTTATAGACTTTGACTGACAGTGGTGTGCAGCTCACAGCGACACCCTGTTCAAAGTGGCTGGCTCAGGAATGGGATATGAGACACCCTGTCAAATACCACCTGTTAATTTTCCAGGTGTTGGGGTTAAAAATTACCACAGGAAGAGGGACACGAGGGTTGCAGTCTGGGTCTCACACATCTCCTCAGTCCAGCAGTTTTCTTCTTTGTGAGCAAATATTATTTGCTTCCTGTCTGTGTACCTGATTGCCACATATTCCACCCTGATATCCTCCATCAAGGTGATTAGCAAATTTTTAGTACTTCTTTGATTAAGGTGAATGACAAAAAGCTTCAACCAGTATCGCCAAAGCCTGAGAAAGGATTACTGATCCTTTACTTCTGGATGCTAAAATTAGTCTTACACAAAAACATTGGAGCAAAAAATCCCAACTTTTTGATACACAACTGCTCTTAAAAGACCATCCACCTCAGGATCTCAAATTAGTTTAATTAGAAAATGTAAACTTAATTAGACCTCAGAACAACCCTTACACTGAGGCAAATCTCTGATTGATGGAGAAGTGTCCATCAGGGGCCAAATTCAATCCTGGCCAGACTGGCAAAGGCACCAGAAACACAAAACAAACAGCTGAAAAAAGGCTGAAGCAGAAACTGTCCTGATAAAACACTGGATAGGCACAACTGCACCACAGACCAACGGGTTTGGGAAAGCATTCCTTGCAGGAAGAAGCCCAGAATGTCACCCTGGCGAGCCTGTGCTGCTGCCAGGTGTCCTGGCTGCTTGTGGCAGGACAAAGGGCAGCCTGAGTTGTTCCTGGGTCTAGGAGGAGAAGAACAAGCAAACCAAGGTGTCCTCAAGCCCAAGGGCTTCTTCGGTCCCCCTGCAGAGAAGAGGTGATTTTTAGAGCAGTGTCACGTGCAGGCTGCACAGCTCAGCCCTGAGGTCTGGTCCCGGCAATGTGGGGACAGATCACCTGGGCAAAGCAAACAACACTGCAGATAACACTGAAATAGCAACACGTCTCAACAGTTGGCAAATTGTTGGAAAGGTGACTTTATTTTGCTCTATGCCCAGGGACAAAGGACGGGCAATTTGATGACAGGAAACTGTTTGATTCCCGACCGGCAATAGAGAAACTGGCAGAAACACCACCTGGCTTTGTGCAGCAAAGAAACAAGGTCAAGGACTCAGCTCATCCCATCTGTGGTATTTTTACACTGCAATTTATATTACAGTGGGAAGAAGGGGCCTTGTCAGAAATCAAGACCCCCACGGTCCAGAGAAAACACCAGAGGAGAGGCAGTGTGTGCCTCAAAGCCATGTCCTCTTCTGGGAGGGACACTCGGTGGGATGCTGGGGGGCAGTGAACCTCAGGTGGACCTGGAGCTGCAGCCACATGCAAAGACCTTCTGGCTCTGCCGAGGAAATGCCGGCATGGCTGGAGCTCACCAGACAAGGGCTGGGGCAAAAAGAGGATGCAGATGCAGTGAGGGTCCAGCCCACAGGGTAGGAAACAAGACACAGCTCTGTCGTGGCTCCCTGTGCTGGTGTTTTACAGGAATGTACTCCCTTTTCCCTTGACACCTGTGTACTTCACTGACAGTATTGTAGCACCAGCTCAAAGCCTTTTGGATGCTATAAGCATCCTCCTGCATGAATTATGCCCTCAGTAGAAAAACAATTTCCCCACCCAGTTACATCAATTTAAGTCTTCAAACGATGATTTTGCCTTTGTATCAGTGCTTTTGACAGACAGGGGCCCCCTGGGTCCAATCCGGCTGCACTTACACATTTTCAGTGGAGTTGCACTGGGAACATGGATTTCCTCCCATCCTTCAGGCTCCTGAAACCTCAGGTGGTTTGGGGAAAGTTGGTGCTGAAGAGTCAAAGAGTGAGATTTGCAGCAAAAGTGAGGAGCAATTCCTAAAGGCATCCCTGCCCTGGCTGTCCTTGGGGAGGAGAGCTGGGAGGGGAGGAGTGGAGCCAGGATCTCCTCCAGGAAGGGACAGGCTCCAAGGGGCAACAGAGAGCATTTTCTACTGCATCCTCATCCCACTTCTCCATAACGCTGTCAGTTCCTTCACTCTCCTGCTTAGGCCACTGTCCTCTCCTGCTTAGGACTTGATGATCTTCAAGTCCCTTCCAACCCAAAACATCCTATGATTCTAAGGAGGCTTTTTCCCAGGTATTTTCCCCTGGACATAGAATTCAGCCTCCTTAATGGAAATTCAATTGCATCCTGAATAGAAAAAAAAATAAAGTTAGATAGGTTTAAAGGCAAAGATGTAAACTACAAGCAAAATGAAGGAAGATTTTGCCTTATGGTTTTATGAGGCTGATTGATGAGATTGATGTATGTTACTAATGAGATCTGTGAAGCAGGCAGCTTACTAATGCCAGAATTCCTCAGAAATGAAAAGGAGTTCAGCTGGCCTCAGAAACTCAGAATATTTGGGGTGGATAGTTAAAAATAAAAAAGGAAAAAGAAAAAAAAAAGAAAAAGGAAAACCCCCTCTGGATTTAGTGTATAGTCGTTAACAAGGTATCCCACAGGTAGAACATGATTTATTGAAAACTAAAGAAACTGTCCTGGTTTTGCTAGAATGGAGGTTTTTGTTCTGCTCAGGGCACTTTATATGAAACAGATGCACAGTCGATAAATCAGGCTGTCCAGCAGGAAGCACAGCCTGCATTTGCTGTATAAATTATCATGTTCTTTGTAGGTAAATGCTATGGATGAAAACAGGGGTATTCTTGCTTCTTAAAAAAACATCGATTATTATCACCGAAGAAAAGAAATCCTTTGGCCTGTAGGATGTAGCAGTGGAGAGAACAGTCAAGGTAAAACTCCCTACAGAAATGGTTTCCACAGTAAGAATTTGATTAAAAGATGAGACAATAGGAATGTTTGATATTTATGACCAGCAGGATGTTTTACTTTCTCAAGTTTCCCTTGGATTTTTTCGAATGGTTGCCCCAAAAAAGCAAACACATTCTAGTGCTTCTTTGAGCTGATAGGAGCAGCAAATCCATTTCAAACCCCTTCTTTTTTTTCTTGGCAAGGGCATTAATCAGTGCTCAGGCAGTTTGCAACACGCCATGAGATTTCCAGTGATGCTGTGAGGAGCCACAGCAGGGAAAGCAGCAGGACTCAGCAGTCGAAGGAGGAATTTTCTTTGTTTGAGAATTGCTAAAATATGTATACAAAAAGCTGTAAAGTGGGTGGCTTTTAGTTAGAATTTAGAATGCAAAAGGATATTATGGTTTTTCAATAAAACTGGTGAGGAGTGATGCCATAGGAGAGGATTTCCTGGAGTTTGGAGCCTATGAATGATAGATACGTAAGACACAAAGCAGAAGTTCACCAACTGCCATTTCTACGTGGCTGTAATTTTATATGCAAGGTTTCCATGCTTCACTCTCCAAAACATTAAAGGCCTGCTGAAAATGGGTGTTGTTTTATTGAAAATGACAAGTACCTAAGCTGAGGCTTAGGCAAAAGCAGCATTTTCCTGCACAGAGGCACCGAGGAATTCTCTGAATGGAGCAGAGCCAAGGGCGCATCCCCCCTTGCCCCATCCTAGCTCTTTCCTTACTCTTTTTTTTTTTTTTTCATTTAAACTGCATAAGCTGCAGATGAAAAAATATATAAATAGTAATTCTATATATAGTCCCGGGATAAAACTGCAGTTCATTTATGACAGCTGACAAATCTAAAATGGGCAATGTAAGTGCATTACAAAATGATTAAACCTTAAGTTCTCTCGCCCGCAGCTACAGGGCCGCATTAACATTACATTACCCACTGAATAATGCAATCTGCTGCAGTTTTATGCCAATGCAAAAATATAGCCAAAATAGCCCTTTCCCTTCTATTTACAGCTTGTGTCTCAAAAGCCATCTTCCTTGTGGCAGACACAGCTTCTGCTCACTTGTGCTTGCTCTGAGTCAATAAAACATGAATCCTATGGAGCAGAAGTTGGTTGGAAGCACATTCTTGGGCTTAAGCCATACAAATGGCATGTGCGACGGGCTTAGGCCCCCGCTCGCAGGATTACAGAGGTATCAGACTACATATCCCTGGGGCTGAGGCTGAAATCAATACTGGGTACTTGTGAGAGATGTAATGGATTCAATCTGACCAAAACTTTAATTACAGTTTTCATTGTGATACTGACTTTTTGGATCTCTGGAGCTCCATGAGTTTAGAAAAAGAGCATGTCAGAGCATTACATAAGGGGATGTTGAATATTCCCATTGGTTTATCCCTCACTAGGGAAGCACTTCCCTCCAGCAGGCAGGTCACAGGAGGGTCCACTCACACAGCCACCTTTTCCAAGCTGGGGGTTCCAGAGGTGACACAGCCACTCTGCCTTTGTGATTTGCCATCATTCTGTGATTTCAGGACTCATTGACAGCAGCTCATTTCTTGCTGCTTTCTCGTCGTGGCATGACACAAATGGCAAGATGTACAAAAAATAAATATGATGAAGAAAAAGGAGGCTGGCAGAGAAATTTAGGGTTGTCAGTTTGTTTTCTCCCAGCATAAACAATTTTCCTCTGTCTGGGGGACAGCAAACTGGTATTTAGGATGCAGGTTTTGAGAGCCCAGGAAGGAGGAATGGTCCCTTTGGTCCTGCCATTGCACTTGTGAAGGGCTGCTTCATCCCCTTGTGGGTCACATTCTGCTTTATGGCACTGACATCACTTAATACACCACGGTCCCCTTCAGCTCAAGAGGCTGGTTAATGACAGCCACATTCCAATGCAAGGACTTTCATCCCTTCTTGTCTGGGACCCTCGGGATTTACCCAGGACTTGCCCAGGGCACGTGTTCCATCCAGTCTCCTGGAGAAAGCACCTGAACAGTAACTCCAAGGGGAACCCCCCTAAAATAGCATTGGCTCAGATCCTATAACTAATACCTATTTTCCCAGAAAACTCAAAGCCATCACTGTAATGAAAGCCAGCTACCAGGCTTTCTTTTTAAGCAGCCTTAGTTCAGAAGGAAAAGAAGCAGCATCATCCCATTACACATGGAGTGTATTTTCACTAGGGAAAAAAAGAAACCACTCTTCTTTCTTTCAAAAAGTACCATTCTGTCAATATTGCTCCTGTTCACAAAGAGGAGCTGTCAGACAATTCAAGCTAAAATTGGCATCGTACTGAAACCTCAATATCAGGACTTGAATGAAACGAAGCTGGAAGAACTCAGAGTATTACACTTTCACCCAAAGTTTTCCAACTGCTGCCCTGATCCGTGTGTCATCGATCCCTGCTCCCTCTGAGAGGTTTGATGGCTTTTTCCGCTGCAGCAGCACGCATAGAAATGAAGAGCAAATGAAGAGCAGGGAGGTTTTTGGGCTCCCCGAGTCTCCCTCCCCAGGCAGTCGGTGCCTGCAGGGGAGCCGGCACAGGTCTCAGCCCCTCTGCAAAGCATCTCCATCCATTAGCATCCTGCGGAGAGGGAACGGAGGTGTCCGAATTACCTAAATGAAGCAGCTGGTCTGGAAGAGAGGGAGAGAAATTTTCTTGTTCGGAGTTACGTGACTTCAAGGAGAAATTGAGCAGTTTTTTTTCTGTATTGAGCCTTAGTTATGAAGCTCCATTGAAAACAGAATATTTGTGCTGCCTTTGTGGGGTGCTGCCAACTACAGTCAGGGGACAGTGTGTACCCCAAACTCCTCCCAAGCCACTGTCTCCCCTTTTGCTCCTTGCTGCCCCTGGCCAGGGGTTGGTACCTTGGGAGCTGCACACAACATACAGCATTTGCCCATATGGATGATGATTCCAGTGTAATTCTTCCTGTGCGATCAAACCAGGAGTGAAATGCAACCTGCCTCTACTCCTGCCACAGTCAGAATTCTCCAGGATGCTCCTCTTCCCTCTGCTGTCTCCAGGAGCTCCCTGAGGATCACAGTTCTTCCACAGTGCTGCTGCCTCTGTGGGTCCCCTCTCTCCCCTCCATCCCGCTGTGTTCCCTCGTGGGTGATGGTGCCCGGGGATGTGCAGCCACACGAAATGTACCATCATCATTAGCATCCTGCAGCCCCCCCGGGAATGTGGATTTCTTTCTGTCTTGGGCTGACGAAGCTCAGCTGCCGCATAGTGGCAGAGTTAATTAAGCTGTGATCCCCCTCCCCAAATCCCTCATTACCCGCCGTTTGCAAGATGCAATTTTTTTGCCAGCACCTTGGGGTGTTATTGCTATAATGGACACCATTCGCTGGTATATAAAAGCTACTGTTTATTTATCAAATACAAGTAACAGCTTTTAGGATTAAAACAAACAAACAAAAAAAAAAAAACAACGCCAGGGTTTTCGCTAATCCTGGCCAAGCTGTGTGCTGAGGGAGAACACTTCGATTTGCATGGGTGGGGCTGAGCTGTTGAATTCATTGTTACACGTTGATGCTATTCCTTTTCCGTGTGGTTTACGGGTTTCTTGTTGCTGCTTTTTTGTACTCCCAAATGGAAAGAAAGTAATACAGCCACTGAGAGAGGTTTTAAAGACAGGGAGCAGAACCTGATAGCCCCATTCAAATAACTACCCCATCAAAATCCTGTTTTGCCCCTCAGAGATAGTCAGTGTTTAGTCCCTCAGATGCAGGTGAATATCCCATGGGGTCGAGGATGGTTGTGTTGGAAAGGGGAGAAAATTTCTCCCATAACTGTGCCAACACTGATTATACCCAGAGCACCACTTTTGAGCACCCTGTGTTTCTGTACCAGCTGCAGTTCTGGGCATGTGCAAGGACACCCCACCCAGGTTCCTTCTGAATATGACTTTTAGAAAAAGATTCACAGTGAAGCTATCAGGGCAAAATAAGCAGTGATAGTTATGTCAGTTCTTTAATCCAGCTACAGTAAGTGACTCAAGAAAAGACTCCTCTAAATCCAACTGCCTCACTGCAGGCAGCCAGAGGGATGCACAGCTCTGGGTGGGAGAATGGGACACACAGACGGACACAGCCAGGCCAGGAGCTGCAAACTGGTGTGGTCTTTGTGTTAATACAGTTTAAAGTGGATAAAAATAAGAAAAGAGATGCATAGATGGGTGAGAAAGAGCAAATCACCAAGATCCAAAGCATGGTTAAAGAAGGATTTGTAGACATCTCCTGTTTGAAGGACAGAATTTAAGTGTGTAATAAGCCATCCAATAAAGCTCACTGTAGCACAGAGCATTTACTTCACCATCGCAGGAAAGGAGACTAGGAAAAATGAGTCAAGTCTAAATTCCTCTCTACCTTCCCTCAAAGAATAAAACTTTAAAAAAGCCTGTTTGCTCAGTTATTACCAATAACCCAGTGCTGTGTCCCTTCCACATGCAATGACTGTATGTTCTCTCCAAGTGGGCTCCTGATACCGATTCATCCCCCAGTCTGCCGTTCTAATTACCCAGCCCAGTTCTGCACCTCTGAGCCTTGGCCCCCACAGGGTCTGCACCACGCAGGCTGGAAGCACTTGTGAGTGTCTTCTGGCTTGTGGAGGACCTTGTATATTTGAGCCTGTTCAGTGGCTGAATGCAATGGTACTGTGCTGTCTGGAAAATTAATATGCCAGCATGTGTGCCCAGCTAGGAGCCCCTTAATGGAGATTTCCAGCCTTTAGCATGATAATGGTGTTAAGTATAATCTGACATACAGCTGCAGGAAAGGTCTCTGAGGAAGCTCAGATGCACAATTGCTGAGGAAAAAAAATAAATAAAATACCTTTGGTATGGTACTGACTGCCTGGTGATTTTTATATCTGAGGGTGTGCTTGCTGCTTGCTCTAAGAAATCACATCTCTCCTGAGCTCTTGTTCAGCATAAGGAGCTCTCATTCAGTGTAAGGAGCCTGCCCGCTCTCCTGCTGGCTTCTATTATATTTGTATTGACTAGAATAAGGCTGCCTTGTGGGCAACTTCACTGAGCTGAACTTTGAGAGAGGTTCTCTGAGGATAAGAACGGCTGGTAATAGATACAGGGCTCGCTCAAACCCAGACAGCCACCGAAACAGCGCTAATCAATTCGGTGGAAATCTGAAATCCGTCAATGCGAGCGCTGCCCTGACAGCCCAGCGTGGATTAAGGGCTCAATTCCCCAGTGCCTTGCACTGAGGGGTTGGCTGTGCTTCGTGCCTCCCTGCCTTTGAACTTCACTCTCACACAAACAACTGTATACGGGCTCTGGTGGTGAAGCCTCCATCCCCATATTGACTGTGGATTTTGGATTTCAGTCTTCAGTCTGTCCTCTTTCCCTGCAAACACAGACGTGCAGCCTTGTGTCTGAAGGGTGGAAATGGAGAGGAAAAGAAAAAGAAATTGAAAAACTGTGTGACTGTGTTTAACATCAATGGATGCTGCGTGTGCCCCTGAACATGCCTGCACCATGGCCAGGGCACTCGCTGCCTCTTTATCTGCAGGGCTGTGCAGCTTAGCAAAATATATTACCTGTAATAATGTGTCTCGTATATACAACTGCCTGTCTGGATATACTTTGAAATGTTTAATGATGTGTGGCTGAAATGGAATGATGTCTTCCTAATGAAATGCAACGGAAGGAGAGCTCACGCACATTAAGACATCTTATCTGTATCGGCAATTAATAACCTAGGAATTAAAACAAAGTATAAAACCTAGCAGTTTTAGCTAAAGCCACAGGATACGAGCCTGTGATGGCAACCCAGTCAGGTTTCCACAATGCTTTGCTGTAGTGAAATCCAGATGTCAGGGAACTCCACCTACCAGCTACTCATTTCTTTTGGACTGTGGGCTTCTCTGTGATTTTTGTGTCCCTCAGCTGTCTTGAAGTTCATATATTCATATAATTATATTGCTATAGATTTTTCTCTCAAGTCTGTGGACATGTTTTAAATTAAAATAGTCAAGGGCCAATTGCTTGAGTTCCCAAATGTTGCAGTGAAGAGTAGTCTGGACACATCACAAACGTTTATTACAGGACATGAACCTCAGTGGTTCACCAACACTGTGACTCAAATCTTCTTGGAGCATCTAAATCAAGTTCATTAATTCTTATAATCAGTTTGGCAGTCAATTAATGAGTTAAACTCATTGCCTTTTTTTTTTCTTTTCAAGTGACAGAAGACTGTACATTCTCTGAAGAGTATGCAAGTTAGATTAAAAATCTAACCCTACCTTGGTTGGTTATGATAAATATGGTTTGAGCAAAAAGAAGTTCAGTAGAAAATCTGGACTGGATTAGATTATCCAACCTATCAAATGTGAGGAATATTGAAATGCTGCTCTTTGATTTTGCAAAATTACTTCAGTGCATTCCTCTCATTGTAGAGAAAAATAAATCAGAGGCCAAAAGGTATTTAATCTGATGGTTCTCATTTTAAACATAGAGATCTTCTCCTGATAACCCTTGGTATATTGCTCTTAGACAATTGTAATAAATGAAAAGAAAGACTTCCATCTTTCAGCAGGGTTAAACCTCTTCCATTGCTCTTCAATACAATGATAAATAGTTTTTCAATTAGAAGTTCACAGCATGTCTTCACTAGGCAGAAATATTATTTGCATTCTTCCATGAAGAACTTTAAATTAAAATCATTAGCCACCTTATATAATTTAAGACACAAAGAAGCCATCATATGATTAAAAGTAGGTCACAGGAAAGTGACTGCAAAATTGAAATATAAATGAGTGATTTCAGAAGAGTATCTTCATCTCCATGCCTTGTGGTACATATTTCACCCTCCCTAAAGATTTAATAGAGGTATTACTCTGTCAGCACTTGGTAAATATTAAAATAATAGTACATGCCATAATTACTTTCCAGACATTACCAACATGTTCCGATCTGCATAAAGCTTGACTCTCAAATTACACAAAACCTTTAAAGAGGAGGAAAATCGTTTCCTGTTCCTACACCATTTACAGGAGGGGCCAGGTTAGCGAAAAGGTTTTGTACCGACGTGGGTCCTTGTCCTCATCCCAGGAGCAGATCGAGACATGAACCAAGGGGTTGGTGCAACACTTGCCTTCAGCTGCTTTCTGCTTCCCAGGGCTGGAGGGAATCCCGCCCCAGCCAGCAACAAGCAGCTGCATGTATACATCTATAGGAGGTTGTTTGTTTAGGGGCAAAATCGCACATTATGGTATGAGAATGGCCCATCGTCTTGGCAGGGGGACCTCTTGAGAGACTCCAGGCTGTATCCTTGAGCTGGCTGAAGCTGGAGTGTGGTGCCATGCTGGGGAGGAGAGGGGTGAGCTCATGGAGAGGGGATTTGGGAAGAGATAAGCAGTGGGGAGAGGAAAGGTTTGTGGTGCTGCTGTTTATCAGGGCCCATCACCACAGACACATGGACCAGTGATTAACTGGTCAACTGGGGTGTATCAGGCAGTTTCCTGATTTCACATTTGTGTCCTGTTATCATGCAGACACTTTAGGAGATGGAAAATAAAGGTAAGAGAAGAGATGATGACACCCTCAGTGAACAGGAAAAGGTTTCAGTGTTGTGGCTGCTGCAGACTCCGGGGTCAGCAATCCTGGGCAGCCAGACCCACAGCCACTCCTCCTCGGACAAATCCCCAGCACCTGGTATACACTTTGGGAATGAGACCAAAAAGCCCAGCCTGCACAGCTTCTGCAGGAAGGTGTCAGTGAACTAATGTTCTGTAATACCCAAGGGACTGAGCAAACTATTCTGTCTGACTTTTTTTTTAAGCTACATATTATTTCCACACCATTGCCTTGGACATTTGTGATAGAAATTGAAGCACATTTAGATTTAGTATTTTGGTTTAAAACCAGAGGAAAGTCAGAACAGTTTTTTATGCTGCTCTGTTGCATTGCAGATCTGCAGAAGGGGCTGCCACATCCACTGAAGCCACGTGGGCAAGTGAAGGCAAGTGAGGGGTTTCCTGTCCCTGTCAAGCAGCACATTGGGTTGTGGTACACAAATACAAACTGAGCCAGTGGTGAGGAAACACCAAAAAGGCCTTTCTGCCTGTGGGACAACATAAAACCTTGGGCATCATCAGTCCTTTTCAGTCAGGATCCTTACCTGGATAGAGAACTCTTGTCACAATGAGCTTGTGGGACTGACGTGCAGAGCCCACACTAGACAGCTCTGTGTTAATTATGGATCTGCACCATGGTGACACTGGGATGGGATGAGGAGAGGGATCAGTGTAAGGGACTGTTTGAGCTGTCTCTCTCAGGCAGAATTACCCCTCTGGGTAGGCCCTGAGGGACAGAGGTGTTACTGCTCAGTGCCTCCCTCTTGCTCGTGTCTGGGGCGTGCACTTAGACAGCCAAAGGAAGGAATCATAACCTTTGCAATCCTGTCTGAGCAATCTGTTCTTTAATTCTGCCAACGTTACCTTATATTCAGTACCTAATGCAGGATGATTTCATATATTAAAAGGTTTTTTTAAGACGCGCGTATGCAAGTATGACAATTGAAATAAAACAATAGTTCCTCTCTAGGTTTTTAATGGGAAGAAAAGCCAACACATTTGCCATTCCCTTTCCTGTAATATGCAGTAATTCAGCAATCCCATCATGAGATAAGAATTACTTTGACAAGAATTTTCTTTTAATAGCTCCATCTGAAACAAGAGTAAATTTCTTTCCTAGTCATTACAGCTTCTGGCCTCCAGTAAATGCCTGGAGACTGAATAAAAATGTAAAGGCAGCAGCCGGGCCATCACCCACATAAACAATGCACACACCACCATCGCTTCAGAGATTTAAAAAGCATTTCACATCCTTGGCTATGATGCTGCTCATGCACTGCCTGTTTAAATGAAGGCATTAAAAGACTTGGAAGCACTAGTGCACTCAAAGAATCATTAATTAATTTTGCTGATTTATGCCTTACACTGAGCATGGGAGCATGGGGCTGAAGCAAATGATACACATTGAGAGTGAGATTAAAACCATTTACTTGCAGAAGGCACCTGAACAAAAAAATTGGTCAATAAAGCTAAGGAATTATGGCTATTGGGCCAGAAGGGTTAGGCTGGACATCTGGTGTGACACCTGATGCATATCATAATAGGAATTAAAGCTAGAAAACCAGCATGGACAGTCCCACCCAAAACCAATCCCATGTTAATATTTGGCTCTGCAGTGACAAACTTCTGCCAATGGTAGGATCAGCTTTAGTATTCATCAAGGCTCTGAGTAACAACCAGTTGTGTGAAATGTGGCTCCTGAATGAGATGTGAGATCTCACTGGCTTTGTTTGACCTCAGGGCTTCCAGTGGCAGCTTCTTCAGTTTGGAGTTGCTGTACCTGTCACACCCGATGTAAGTTTTAATTCTCTAAGTGTCTACTGCTCCTCAGCCCTTTTCAGTCCATGAGATTGCTTTGGGAATGTCTATCAAACTGCTGGGTGGGAAGTTTGACTCAGCAGCTTTTTCAAAATCCAGGTGTTGTTTAGTTCTTCTCTGCCCCAAACACTGTGGCTCTTTGCACTCCCTGTGGCCACCCAGCCTGTCTCCAGGAGTTTGTAATGGCATCCTTGGCACCGGGTACCCAACATCACACAGCTCCCTGCTCCTGATCCCCTCTTGCAGGAATGTAAATCACATGCAAAGTATGACAACAGGACAGGGAATCTGTAAATCTCTAGAGGTCACTGGCAGTGGAGGCACATTCAATTGAAAAGTGTCCAGAAGTGTTCGAGCTCCACTGAGTATGATGCATGACCAGAAATACCTTCAATCAGACACAACTGACATCCACAGGCAGCTGGGATTCTGTAGTCCTTGTTCTGGAAAGAAAAGGCTGCAAAGTTGACCTGAGAGCAGAAATTCCCTGTGTTACCCCAGGTTTGTGCAGCTCTGTGACCATGCACAGGCCCTGGCACACACCTGGGTATGGGGCTGGTGAAAACGGCATTTTACTGCTATTCATTGTGCTTGATGTTTAGCACAAACAGCACAGCAGTCTCGGCAGACACTGTGTACAACTGATTCTTAACAAGTTCCTCTCCCTCTTCTGCTCCGGAGTGAAAATTGGCTTCATTGCACCATATAAATGTGATGGGTATTTTTAGATCTGTAATTTATCATATGGAGCTAATGAGGCTGCTTTTATTCTACCCAATACAAACATGAACAAGAGCATCAAACTTTCCCAGATACTGCTGGGACAACAAGCAAGACCACAGGACTTCTTCCCTATGCCTCATTTTAAGTCACTTCTTTTAGCTTACTACAAAAATTTATAGCTTTTACTTTGGCATTCAACAGACATTCACAATACAGTTTTCAGCCCTGATCTCCAAATAAAGTGTATGAAGGCTGAAACTGTTGCTCCCTTTTGAAGACAGGAGAGCCATCCTTCTGAATTAAATGCTTTCTATCCTAATCTTTGAAACATCAAGCAAAAATACAATGTTATCATCCTGGCCAACACATAGTATAAACATTTATAATTGAAAAAATAACGTAAACAAGACGCAGGTGTAACCAGCCTTTTTTCAGTGCATTTGGTTTGGAAGCAATGGAGATGCCAGTTTCTTTACTCACAGTGCTAAAGCAAATTATCACGTCTTCTGTTGTCTAATAAGGAAGACTAGAACAGGCATTTTTTGAAGTAAAGCTGATGGCCAAGCTGGCATAAAGCAATTTATTACCCATAGCGGCCTTTAGAAGGAAAAATCCTTACAGAAGACAAAACACCTGCAACTTCCTAAGGTTGGCTGAGACCCAGGAAATGAAGTGAGCTCTCAAGGAAGCCTCAGGCTTTTGGGAGGAAGCATAATGCCTTTCCAGTGCCTAACACTTCACTCCAGACAAGTCCAAAGCAGAACCCAGACCATGATGTGTCAAACCTAGGAGTTGCATCTCATCAAATACTCTGTGAGTACTCCTGGACTGGACCAAATGTCTATGAAGGGCATTAAAGTGTCTCTGACCTGAAGGGAGAAATATACACCTTGGGCTCCTCTGGCTGCCTGGGACTCTCATACAGCTCCTCCAGCTGTGCCTTCCCTGGGGAGCAGTGAGCATCACCCCACACCCTTGCTGAGGCTGCTGGCAGCCCCTGCAGCCTCCAACACCCCCGTACCTCTCCCAGACCTCAGACTAAGGCTGAGCCAAAAGGAGGAGTGCTGAGAGGGTGACCTAAAACCAGTCTAACCACTCTGCTCTCAGAGCTGGGCTAGGAGCAGCTGAGTTAGACCAGGGAACTTGACCCATCATGTTTTATCGTGCAATCTGACATGGGATGAGAAAGCAGCCGGCTCTGTTCCCACCTCAGGGACAGAGGAAAGAGGACACAGCTTAACCTTTTCAAACTCTAAGTCCATATCACACAACTGCTGTGAAAAAACCAGCCTGACAAACACAGAGCTGCTTGAAATGGCACTGAACAATGACAGGATGGCATATGCTGGATGCAGGGTGGCTGTACTTGTGGCAGCAAGTGGCCAGGGGCATTTGCTTGTCACCCCCACATCCCCAAACTTGTTCCATGCCCACTGGAAAGTGTTCATTGTTTACAGACAAAGCAAAGCCATTAATTAAAAACCAAAAGCAACCCAACCACTGTACTAAATTCAACAGTCATGGAAGCCCTCAAACATTCCTGCGTATCTATTTAACTGGTCCAAGAGCTTAAGGATCAATGAAATAATTCACTAATGAGTCAATAAAATGAATCCATATGATATTTCTGAAAACAGAAGAACCTCTTCATTTAAATTAGGCCCATTCATTTTCCTGAGGACCATGGGAAGGATATTTTTAAGTGCAGAACACCCACAACATCTGTTATCTCTAACTAGAACTGCAGTTACTCAGCACTCCTACAAACCAGAGCATATATTTCTTTCTTGATTTAATTGCTGTTTAGTTTCTGTGTTATTAATGACTAGCATAAAGTATCCAAATATGCCTCCAGAAAAAAATACTGCCTTCAGCTGAAGCACTGAGAAGTTTGTGTTCATGCAGGCAATGATTTATGTCTGCCAAGTAATGTGTTAGATTAGCAACTTCAATAACACAGCATTCAACCTGCTCAATCAGAAAAGTGTTTGCAACGTTTAAAGACTACCATTGATTATTATCTTAGTTGAAATACACATTTTTATGGCTAAACTTGAACTGACATCCTGGTCTAATAAAACTTCCTGACAATCGATAGCAATTAGGAGAATTTGCAGCTGTCACAACTGATATTATACCAAATTCTCTCTGGATCAGGTAACTCCCCTGCCTGTCTGACTGGATTTCTCAAGGCAAAGCACCGTTTGGTGACAGAGTGTGACTCAAGCTGTTCATCAGCTTTGCTAACAGCAAACCTCTTCACCAAATGAGTGTCCCAGCCCTGGGTACCAAGGAGGGGACTTGGGGGGCTCACTGTGCACCCCATCCCAAAGGGCAGTGCCGCAGTCTTTGCCAGGACTGCATCCCAGAGCTCCCTCTGCTCCTGTTTTTCTGGCCTGAAAGGCTTGGGTTGGAAGGCACCTTAAAGATCATCCAGTTCCAAGCCCCCTGCCATGGGCAGGGATGCCACTCACTAGACCAGGTTGCTCAGGCCTCATCCAACCTGACCTCGAACACTTCCAGGGATGTGGAATGTTCCTCCTCCTGAGGGGCTGCCACACCTCTCCTAGTGTGCAGTGAATCAGTTCCTGGGGCATAATTCAAGAATATAAGCAGGGCCATTACCTTTCAGATTCCAATTTCTTTTAAAAACCTTCATGCCAGATTCAGACCAATGCAGTAAAGAAGCCTGAGCACACTAAAGTGAAGATCCAACCTATTTTCTGGCTAAACCACCAGATGCATCTTTCAAAGCACTCAGTGAGCACATGGCTTGCTGGGATCAGTGGCCAAGAGCTGGAGGAGGACATGTGGGCAGGCACTGCACAGTCACTCAGCTCTTTGCCAGAGGGTTTTTCTTTCTCAAGGAGAGCAGAGCCCCTGCAGAGGCAAGCTGCAAGCTCTCCCATGGGCTCAGGTGGATATTTCATGTGATATCTGAAGGATATCTAATAAAATGACCAAACCCTGAAACAATACAAACAAACATCAGCTGCAAATTGATCAGAAACCTCTGTGCATTCTCTTATCTGTTACTGACAAAAACCTTCTTCCTAAGGCAGGGAAGAAGAAATGGAGGTTAGTAATTTGCTCCTGATAGAAAGCAGAACTCAGCTTCTTACAAGACTGCTTGCTTGTGGGAAAAAATAAATACAGCAAAATGTTTCCTAGATAAAAGATTTGAATTATTCTATGCTCCTTAATTGGCTCTCCTATCTGGTTCACATTGTCATTTCCAGAATGCTGCAGGGATATATAATGGGGAGAAAACTTAGCAAGTTCTTCTTGGCTTCAGAGGGTCCCTGTTGTTCTAATTCAGCCAGTGGACTACTTTTATTCCATCCATGTTGTCAGAATCACTTTCTAAAGAGAAGTATGGAGTCATGGGCACTGACACATCCTTACACATGCACAGAGAAGAAACTAAGAGCTGTTACTCTATTTTACATTATGCTGTGCTGTACAGCAGAGGTGGCTGATCCCACATTGCAGTGATTTTTTGTCATTCACAGTGGAAGGGTCTGTCCCACACATTACACTGAGGTTTGTGGGAAGCTTCCTTGAAGTTGGTGGCATGGCAAACCACCCTGCTTCAGGATAAATAGAAGAGCATTTAGCCTATCATGGAGCTGGAACAGGGACCACTGCCCAAAGGTTACAAATGGGGCAGGAAGGCGACTGTGTGAGCAGAGGGGATCTGCCAGGTAGTGCTTGTCTGCATGTGAGAGAGCACACAGGTAATGTCACAGTGGGGACAAAATGGAAAGAAGGAGGGTTTAGGCAATATCTGAGCTAGAAAGAGGCTTACAACTACTAGCAGACAGTGTTTTCTGGCTTTGAAATGTGGGAGTTAAAGGAGGTGTAAGTCTGCATTAATTCTTTATATATATGTGTACATATATGTGTGTGTGTGTATATATATATATATATGCATGCAGGATATTTAGAGTCAGTGGGAAGAGATACACAGTCTCTTCCTCATCCAGACAGCCTGATGCCCACGGCCTCTGTGCTGCCCATGGTCAGAAGAGCAGGTCTGGATGGGACCCTTCAGCCATGAGCCCCCTCCATCCCATTGCTCCCACTTGGAAATTAGGGAGCAGAGAAAAGAGAGCATTTGGAGAGGGCTTTATTCATGAATTTTTTAGTCAGTCCTTGGGCCCAAGGGAGAAAAATGCCTTACTTGGCATATAATGGTAATGGAAACATGGACTAAAGTCTGTCTAATGAGAAGAAAACACCACACAGTTTATTAATTTAGGCTTCTGCAAATTAGTTTGCTGAACTTGCTTAAGGACTAAATACAGGTGTTAAGCCCAGCCATTCCCACACTAAATTACATATATATTATATTACATATATAATCACTGTCTATTTAGGGTTTTCCCATATTGCCTGCTATTATGGTATCTGGGCAATGATTCTCATACTAGTAACTTGATACCTGTTTTTACAGTCCTGCTGAAGTACTAAGTCTGTCCTAAAATCAATTCCCAATGTTACTGTAGGAGCAAACATAAAACTTGATGCATTTTTCTCTAAAGGTTAATATCATATGTTTCTGATTGAGCAAGAAAAAAAATCATTTCCTTACAGGATGGATTTTGTTATGTCTCTTGTACAGGCATGGAGGAGGGGAAAACCCTTAGAGGATTACGAACAGGACCAAGACCCCCATTAGTGTGTAAAACCCAGCTAGGTGAGTTGTTTCAGAAAGCTACTCAAGAAACTGAGACAATTTGGTGTTTTCTGTCCATACTCCCACGGGCAGGTGTCCCCATTGCAGGTGACAGCAAGGCCAGCACCAGTGGAGAGAGGTCAGAACTAGAGATGGTGGCAGGTACCAGATCACTGAGAGGGACAACTCATTCCTTGGTGACCACCAAAGTGTAAAACTAAGCTTTCCTTACTTTTTCACCCTTCTGGTTGGGCAGAAGAGAGGTTTTCAGTCTGGAGGTAGGTAGGTACACCCAGCAGAACAGTCTGCCAGCTTTGCAACTGAAGTGCATCCAGCTCTGTCCAACCTCCTGCATATTTCACTGTGAGCAAGCAGGCAAATGTGCTGTGCTCTGATACTATGACATGAATCAGCCAGTGCTTCTTTCTGGTGTGCTCTAAATTACATGATCAAGCATGGTTCTTAATAGCTAAGTGATGATTCATTTATGATGGCACCGGGACAATCCAAGTGAGTTCTTACCTTTTATCCTAAATGTAATGCACTCCGTGTAGTTCAGTTTCTGCAAGGTCTGAGCAAATTCAATAATCAGACCAGTATTCAGCACTTTTTATGCACAGACCTAAACCCAATTGCTACTAAAACTTTAACGAGACCAGCCTTTTGCATTAACTGCATAACAAGAAACACAAGGCTGCCTCGGTTCTGGGGCTGTTTGCTCTACGCTGGACGTGCAGGGCTTTAGTCTCAGGTTATGGAATGCCACAAGATTCAGTGTGCTTGAACAGCTGTGAGAGGAGATGGAGACACTCAGAGGGTCTCCAGTTGGGGCTGGAGAGGAGTGAGCTGCAGTGCCCTTCTTGTCCCCAGCTGCTCAGCCCCATTAAAGCAAAACTCGGATGCATTAAGTACATTCCCAATATTGCTTTTCTGTGTAACCAACAGAGAGAGATTATGTGTTGTGAAGAGGGACACAAGACAATCTTTTAGCAAAGATGTTGCTCATGATACAAAAAGAGTTAGGGAATGCTTGAGTTACACAAACATTCCTGAAATAACAGGAAAACTTTAGCAGATGTTTCCTCCATCTAATTTTCCCTTCTTCTCCTTTTTTTGCATGTGGCTTTGCAGATCTCTCTGCTTTCTAAAACTCCTTTTGTATGAAGGGCCTGCATTAAAATGTCAGGTTTTATTTTTCCAAAAGACAACTGCCAGAAATGAAACCCTAAATGCTCGTTTCAGAGCCAGGCAAGGATCTCTTGGGAGATCTGGGAATCCCACCCCTATTTCTGATTAGGTTTTTGTCAGCAGTGTAGGAGCCAAATTCTCAGTTGCCTGAAGGCTTTCATCTCAATGAGAATCAGACTCAGAGGAGCTCTAAGGTATCAAATCATATTTACTGTCTCTGTTAGTTATTGGCAAGGCGTCTGGAAATACCTTGGGATTAGTGTTTTGATTAGAATTTGATCATAACTTTATAAAACACAGATAAAAATGATCTCATTTTTGAGCCAAGAACTCAGCAGATTTGAGGAAGGAATAACTTTAAGTAACACTTTATACAAAGAGCTTTGGGAAGGATCAAAATCCACTGCTGAGCAGAGCAAGGTGATCCCTGATAATTTAGGACTGGAACAAGGACTTTTGTCAGCTAATTATTCCACATGCTCCTAGCACAATTTGCTTGAGCATCCTCTAATCCTCTTGGTCATCGATGGAGGTGGCACAGAATAAACAGAGTCTCCTGAGCTGGAAGGAACCCCCATGGATCATCCTGGCCCTGCACAGGACAGCCCCAAGGATCACACCACGTGCCTGAGAGCATTGTCCCAGTGCTCACAAGGCAGATGGATTGTAGCCCAATTTCTACACGTGTGTGGTGAGCAGGACATCCTTTGTTCCTGTAGATCTCCCAGCAGCAGTGGATCAGCCCCACCTTAGGAAGTTCTACTCCAAAAGCCCCCTTTCAGTGAGGAGACGCAGTGATTGTGAGCCATTCATGTACAATGAATGTATACAAATATATATATATATACATACACACACAAATATATTCAAACACATAGTGGTGACTGGGGTGGAGGAATAAGCAGTAAAGAGCTGTAAAACAAGGGCTATTGTGGGGTGGCAGATTATGGCAGAGGAGCTGAAACCTGCAGCTCCTCCTGGGATGGACCTTTGGCTGTGCTCTCTCTCCCCTGTGCTTCCCCCCTTTACCTGCTCTGCTCACAGCCCATTCTCTTTCCAGCAAAAGCTGCCTCAGTCTCCCGGCCTCACAGCAGAAAGGGCCCTTAATCTCACACTTTATGAAATGCAGCACACAGAGAAAAGGTTAATAAATGACAGATGATGAAAACACCCTGGTTAACAAGAGTTCTACCCACCCCACACACAGGGATCCTCCTACGAAAGGGGCCCGTTTTCCAAACTGCGTTTTCCATGTGCCATCCTGGGGCTCTGGGGATGTTTCATTAAGGGCTGGACCCGATGATCTTAAAGGTCTTTTCCAACCTAAATTATTCTGTGATTTCGAAGGGAAGCCGGGAAGGGTCTCCTGCCAGCCCGGGCAGCCGGCGGGTGGCTTTGCCCTCTGCTGGATAAAGCCAGACCTGCTGATTTTTTTTCTGATTGCAGATATTTTTGCCAAGAGGAACATTGTGGTTATAAAACAGTTCAGCCAAATGAATGTTTTCAAACCTACTACCTTACTCTGTTAGGTAGCTGCGAATTTGCAGTCAAGATTTGAACACGCTGGGAAGGAGTGGGGCTGGGAGCACTGATGGAAGTTAAAGGAGTGGGAGACTCAAACACTGCATTGAACAATACAGAAAAAAGAAAGAAAAAAGGAAGAGAAAAGGGGCAGGCTGTGTCTGCTGTCCTTTATTGTGACCGTCCTTGCTTCTTTGCAACCTAATATACTCCCACCAATTTCAAGGGAGCCTATCAAGATGGCAAATCCAAAGCATATTTGAGAGCTATTGATTTAAATAAAGCATCTCAAATACATCTTACTTTGAAACCTATTTGCAGTAACAGGATATGCCATCTGCTTCTTGCAATGGTAAAGGCCAGAGACTTCAGTTCCAGAGACATATGGAAAATGTGAAGGGCTTTATTCAAGTTTGGTTATGAAGCTTCAGAAGCAGAGGCCATTGCCCCCAAAATCCCAGGGGGGATGAGGTGCTGGGAGCTCCTGTGTGACAGCCCTCACTGGCTGGCTCCAGATGGGGTCCTGCTGGGGGAGGGCACGGGGAAAAGGTGCCAAGGCTGCCCAAAACCACCTGGTGGTTTGGCAGTGGCAGGAGATCACAGACAAGGACAACAGCCATTAGCAGTCATGCTGTTATTTTGGGGAATTGTTTGATGACCCACTGGCTGGGACGAGCATTGGGGGTTTAAGGAGAAGTTTTGGGTGGGAAATAAGGAGGGTGGCTCTCCAGAGGCAGAAGCATTCCCCTTCTCCTCTAATGTGTCGATGAGGCCCAGATTTTGGTTGTGCTCTTTTATGTGCTTTTGGTTGGATTCAGGGAAGAGGGCTGGTTCCCCAGGGTGTAACAAGCACCTCTGTGCCCACTCCTCACACACAGGCTCAGGTTGGCCAATGCCACTCTCTACCATGATATCCCTGGAGGAAAGAGAAACACATTGATTCACCCACCTCACAGTTTGCAGCCCATCATAAGACAAGGTTTCAGCTTCAAATAAAATCAAGGACTTTTTAAAATACAGCCATAAACAATTTTACACCTTTCCCTTATAGTTTAAAAGCCCTTGCTTAATTTTGGGTTCAATCCAACAAGTTCTTGAAGGGCAAACAAGGTCCAAGGAGGGTAAATGGTTTATCTAAGGTCACCCATAGTGGCAGTCACACAGTGAGAGATGAAACAAAGCATTTCAGTCCACTCAGGTATCCCCACCAAAAGAAAACTGCAATTACTGTGTTTTCTGATCATTCATCATCTCAAAAAGATATAAACACAAACACATCCAGGGCACTGTCTCCTTTTGAGTGATTCCAGTCCAGTGCCATTTCAAACAGCTGCAGCGTGAAATCCAGTTATTTCATATTGGCTGTGCTGCACTTGGAAGAAAATAACATTAATTTTTATTGTAACAAACAGCCTTAATTAAACTCCCAAAATAAATATATAGTCGTGCAGTCTTTTTCCATGTCAGAGCTGAGCATTAATCTTTATTATTGTTATTAAGTGTTAGGAGATGAGAACATTTTGATGAATAATAACGGTGCATACCCAATCAATGCATATTTAAAATATATGTTTACAAAAGGCGGTGGCATGAACATATGAGTTGTGAGCTCTGAGGCTGTTATGGCCAGATAGACTAATGCCAATAATTCATCATGTGCTGTGGGGATTACAGAGACAAGCAAGAACACTTTTCATGGCTCTGTGGCAAACAGGCTGCAGTGATGGGCCTGGTCTGTCTCCCACTCTCTGCTCCCATCCTTCATCCTCAGGGACACAAGGTGAAGTTCAAAGATAAAGCAAGTCTGAAACTTTGCTGTCTGTTCATGGTCATTCACAAGAGTTGTTTCACAGTAAATAAAACCAGAAATAAATGCTACATTCTTTTGCCTGGTTCTCAAAAGAGATGAAATCTTAGAAAGTTTTGGCTTTCTTTCCTATTTCAGTGATTTACACCCAGAAAAATGGGAGTTTATATCCATTTGAGTTCAATTTACTCTTAGCAGCAGCCCTGAACTGAAGTCAAAGGTCTCGAAAATGGAAGTTCAGACAGCCCATGGTCAGGGTCTTGCTCAGGACTCAGAAGATCTCCCAAATTCCTACACCTGGAGGCCCTGGTATACCATCACCATCACCCAGCTCAGGCTCTCATGTAACAAGACCTCTGAAATGGACCCAGCACTTCCCAGCTCTAATCCAGGAATTTGTGGATGGTGAAAAGCATGTCTAAGAGAAAGAAATCCACCCTAACTTGGAGACTACAATGAGCACAGAATTTACCACATCCCTTCATAGGGTGTTCCAGAGCTTAGCTGTTAATTTATCAGATCCATTGAAAATGGTTCAAGTGATTGACTAACTTTAGTAAAAAATCAGGCTCTTATTTTAGGTTGAGATTCATTCTCTCAGTTGAACAACCTTGCTGTCCTTACGGTCTGATTTCAGGCCCCAGCTCTGTCCCAGACATCCTGTCACCCTGGGCAAAGGACTCCCTCCCTCTGAGCCTCCACTCCCATCTGCCCCAACAATGCATCCTTTGTCTACTTTGTCTAATTCCATCACATCTCTCTTCCAGCTAGGGATTTTCCTGCAGATACACAGCACTCACATGCTAGCAATTTGCTATCAACCATGACTTCTAGTTGCTATACAAATATTTAATAACAATTTAAATGCTGGACTTGATGCTAAACTTAATCTCCTCAACAGGCTGGATCAAATCCACCCAGCTGTGAGATAACTCAAATTTGATATGTTAGTTCAGACTAATTTCTGTATCTTTTACAAATAGAAATAATAGATTGATTACAATATGTTTGTATTCAAAATTATTCTCACTTCAGTTAACTAATTTGAGAGACAGCTTTCTGAGTTTTATTGCACACCCTCTGAAAGGGCTGGGGTGTGGCTGAATGCCCTATTAGCTCTTCTAAAATACTCACTGCACTTTCATAGTGGGTATTGATAAGAGCAGGAGTCATATGGGGACTTTACTGTGCACCCCCAGCATGTCTAAATTCCCACATTGCCCATAGTTTACACCAGATTTACAAAACCACAGCATGGAAAAGTAAATATCTCCTCTGCAGCCTCTCAGTGCATTTTCTGTGTGTGTGTACTTGCCAGCACCCAGGATGCTGACCAGAGCTTCACCTCACCCTGCAGCTGGGCTCTCACACAACTCCAGGTTCCAAGCACCGTGCCCTGTGGTGAGTGGTGGCACAGAGGGCAGGTGACCTGCAGACCTTTCCAAACTAGACACCAGACACCCATTGCTCTGCTGCTCCTGTGCATCCAGAGAGTTCCCCTTAATTATACAGGGGTTGCTTTGAGTTCAGTGCACGCAGGATCCAGCTGGAGATGAGGAGCAAGACCCAGGACACAGGGGGCCAGGCTGCAGAGATGTCCTCACTCTGCCCTCACGCACAACTGCACCACGCTGCCTGATGAGACCATCTCTTTTTTCCAGCTCTCTGCCCTTCCTGCTCAGCAGTGAGCTTTCTCCACCCATGGGGCTCTGTTTAAGGTACAAATAGGATGTTATCCTCTTTCCTCTCTCCCCTCTGTCCCAGCTATTTGGCTTTCTAGCACAGTCATTAAAACACTTGTGTGGTTGCCTCAGACCATGAGCCTGCTTACAGATATCAACCCAAGAGAACCCCCTGCAGCTGCAGCATATGGCAGTCATACCATTGCCTGCCCCTTTGAGAAGGGATTAAATCCCCTCATACATAGTCTGACCTGGCCAACAAGAGTCCTAAAAAAATGGCTAAATGTACTCCTGATGCAGAACACGTCTCTCAGTGAGAAGCCCCACTGCCTGAAAACAGTGAATCACAGTGAAGTCAAAGTCACTGTGCCTTTTATCCTCCTTTGCACCAGTTAATACAAAGCAGTTGCACTGATGAATCTCATGAAGAATCTCCTAGCTGTGATATAAATTAATGTAGCTCCACAGAAGTGATGGAACTGTGCATATTTATATCAGCTGTGGAGACAGCCCTACATATTTTCCAGAGAAATAGCAGGACTTAAGACAAGGAAGCAGGGTCTAAATGGCTGAGCCAGAACCAAACCCCAAAATGCAGAGCATAGAGAAATCCTGAACCAAGAAAATATCTTCCCTTGTGGTTCTGATACCTTTTGATATTGTCAGCTCATTTCCATTGATTTATAACAATGACTCTCTACACTCTCTGAAAGGTTCAGGAATTTTGCCACAGACATCACTGTGGTCAACTCACCATCATTGAATCTAAGCAGGAAATAACAAATCCAACTAAATCACACCTACAATTTTCTTATGGGATCTATGTGTGCATTTTACCCACCACAGGCATCCTCCCTCAGACATACACAGTTTACATGCCTTTGGTATTTTTCATGGTTCATTACTCAAGGTAATTTATGACAAGTTTATGCTGCTACAGTACATCATTTTGTAATTTTCTGCAATAAAACCATTGCACTGACTAGTCTTGGTTCTTTATTACATTTGAGGTCACTTGAAAGGGTAATTTCATCTACTGAACATTAAATCCTGCAATAATTCAATACTTCAAAGATATTTGAAAGCAGTACTCTCCTTCTTTTCTCCAGGATCACGTGGCCAGCACTGAGCATTGCACATAACCATGGCCAGGCGTGGCAGCTTTGGCTGGAAGAAACTACTATCATGGTTACAAAACACACCTTGCTGGTCACCTCTGAAATTCCTAACATGGTTGGAGTACCTTGGATGGATATGTTGAATGCTTAATCTTTTAACAGATATACATGCACAGGGCCACCACAGTGGACAGGCTTACATTTATTGGGAAGGATGGACCACACTGGGGACCAGTCTCAATGAGGTTTGCTTCAGTGGGAGCTAACCAGGTTCTTGAGCATTTTCTCCATCACTCTTTGCACAGCCAAAGCATTTGGATCCCTCGAGATTCCCTAAACTTGATGAATTTGCTGCTAAAAGGCTCAAGGAAATGTAGCTGCACAGGAACTGGTTAAGTAATAACACTAGAAGAGATTTAATATTGCTCCTTATCCCACAGCTTTACCTCAGACCCCCGAGGACCCCGGGTTTTGCCCACACAAGTGAAGAGCAAAGCTTTGCATTCAGTGTGGTTGGCGTGGAGTAACAACTGCTGCGGTGAAAGAAGTGATTCTGGGGATTAGCACACCAAGATTTTCCCTCTGCAGAAGCCATAAGCAAGTTCTCCCAGCCCTGCCAAGAGATCAGAGCCTTCAATGACATTTCTAAATTGTCTCACCATAAACTTTTAAAAACAATGTTTAAATCATCTCCTGCCTTGGGAGAGATTGAGAAAGAAGAGAATGGCAAAAAAAAATCAATAACCTCTGGGAGGTCTGAGCTACAGACGAGTCAAGCAGGAAAAGGGGATGTCCTGAACAGCCCAGCACCAAGGGCAGTGATGCTGACTGCCAGAATCACTGCTGAGCATTTCTGCAGTACTGCCAGAGCTGAAAGGGGACTAGAAAGAAGGAGAAACTCTGCCATTCCTGCTACTTTGCAGACCTTTTGCTCCTTCAAGTCTCTGGACAGGAAAACTTCAATTTTCCCCTCATTGCCTTAAAGACATACAGTAAAAACTGGCATCATCCTCGTTTAAAGTTAAGTGAGTCTGGTCAAAATATTACACCACTTGCCTTCCTTACTGACAGCCTCTATTTTGTGGGTGACCTCAAAGGCAGCAAGGCATGGAGCAGCAGTGAGGAAATTACTGTTGGACCCTTTTCCATTAGAAGAGTGAAAGAGTTGTAGCTATCCCACCGTTATTTCTGGATGGATAAAAATTCTTCTTTAGCAGGCATTGCAAGGGCAGGTCACCTTCACAGGACCTCCTAAAGTCATTGGGACCATGCCTGTCCTGGGGTAGATGGCAGAGGAAGTGCCACAAGCTGGCATGGAGCTGGAAAGCAGAGTAGGCTCCAGCAGAGTTTCCTTATCCTTGACTGTGCACATCCTAAATGAGAGCCAGTGAGGGATTTCTGCCCATGTCTACCTGTTGGCACAGCTTTTCACCACTCTGTGATGAGAAGCCCAGGCTCCCTTATTGCAGAGCTCAGCCACATGCAGTTCAGGAAGGAAAATGATAATGAGCAGGAAGCTGGAACGTCTCCAGTGACTTGAAGAAGAGTCTGTAATATACTGAAATGTGCTGATCGCTGGTGTTGATGCCTGGGACACACTCAGGCTGGAAACTGTTCATGTCCTCCTCCACTTCTTCTGCCCTCTAGGCTTTTCCACTTCCTGCATTTCTTCCTCACTCCCCTTCTTCTCTCACTACAGCCAACTCTTTTGTTTTCCTGCTAACACTTTTGCCCCCCTCCAGCCTTCCTTTAGTACAGGAGGGGAGGAGAGAAGGTAGAGTTGTTTGCAGGGTATATTTTGGTACCCACCTTTGCCATCTCACCCCCTGGCTACATAACCACAGGGCTGTTCATGAGCAGTAGGAGTGGTTGGACAGCAAGGAGGTTAGAATAAACAGATGTTTCAGATGCTCTGGAGAAATAGCAGGCATGACCTCTGCTCTTCAGTTCTACCAGCCCAGTGCTTTGTTATTTCAGCCCTGCACTTGCCCTAAGTAAGCTTGTGGCTGAAGAAGCTGCGAGCCCCTGCACAGGGGAACGTGGATGTGAGATTTCATGGGGGATCTCACTCCTCGCCTACAGCTCCTCACTTATGGGAGAAGAAGTAGCCTCGAATATGGACTTTTGATTTATGAAAGAAGGAATCCAAACACACTCTGCTTGTTTCAGCTGAGTTGTTAGTCATCAAACTAACTTGTGCTCAGTCTCCAGTGATTCCCAGCTTTTGCTGTAACAGCCTGCATTGCTGTTTCCTTCTGAATTTCAATCAGGTGTCATTACCACGCGTTGCCCACATTTTCCTCAGGATAGATGCCTCTCATAAGATGCTGGAATTGCTCAATGCACTGAACTTATTCTCTTTAAGAACCTGAATCACGCTAAGTGCTTTACTTACCATCTGCTTTTTTTATTTGCTTACTCGTCTGCTCTCACTGCCTGCAAGAGCCATTTGTTTCTTGCCTATAAATTCGTGGTCCAAAAGAAACTGCAGTGTTGTCAGCAGAGTGCTGAAATACAGTTCTAAGAACGGACCTACAAAAGAGGTTGGAAGCAAAACTTAGCACACAGCCAAACTATCTGTAGCTGGGGTTTGAGACCAAAACATTATAATGAATGAAGTAAAAGAAATAAACGGGATCATTTATTTTATTTGATCATTAGCAAAACTCCTCAGTTACATGTGATAATTGCTGGCATAGATTTACATACAGAAATTGTGCCTGAAAATGTTTAAAGCCCATTTCTTTATAACATATCCACTACCAGCATACCAATTACATGACATAAAATGTACTGAGCTTGGAGAAATCCCACAAGGCTTTCATCAGCATAACCTGCTAGCCTTTCCCTGCTCTGTGCTTGGGATTGCTACCCGGATGTATGGACTTAAGCAATGAATACACATTCCCAGCAATCTGTCATGTATGTTTACAAAATTATCTCTAGAGAAGCTTATAGGTTAGCCTGGGAATGAGAAGTGACACAAGATCAAGATCTTCAGTCCTCACTCTGGTAACACACTAATGGATCATAATGGGTGATTTTGTGTAAGCAAGGCATGCAGAAACATCTCCATTAAGAACCTTTCTTATCAGACTGTGTTTTAAAAAGCAAAGTTTAGAAATTTGTTATAGTTTCCATCCATTAAAATAAAGAATGGAGCTCCATCTTGTTTCCCTGAGAATGTACCATCTGGGTTGATTCGAGGGCCACTGATAGAAACAAATTTATTGACTTCAGACCTGGACTCCCATGGGTGAAGAGACAAAATGTAAAAAGGCAGAGGCAGGGAGAAAAGGAAAGAGCCATATCCATGAATATGTAGATTCACCTTTGGAGGAAGTATCTCCAAATGAAAAAGGTGCCTGGTGGCTTATTTGGCCTTTGATATTAAGTGGGCTAGAAATAGGAAAATGCATATACTTTCCACTGCCTCTAATTGTTTCTAGGCTGGCCTGCCTATCTTTTGTAGAAGAAAAAGCATCAAAACTTTGGCTCTGCAGCCTTGGCCAAAAAATCCCTTCCTTTTTGGGTACCCTGGTTCACCTGCAGCGCAGGGAAATGGAGCGGCAAGGGGAAGATGGACATGACAGATGTCCAAACTTGAGCCAGTCAACTCAGCTTTTGCACAAGGTATCTATCTGGGTTAGAGAGCACATTGCCCATTTGCAGCTCTGGATGTCTCTCCAGCTCCTGAGGCAGTTTCCAGTGATCCAGAAAAGGAATGTGTTAAGGACACCAGGGCATGTCCTTTCCTCCAGACAGGCATGATGGGAACGATCCCCATCCAGAAGTACTTCAAATGTCATTGGAGCAAGGCTATGGCTGGTGTTGGGTAGAGACAGGGGGGCAACGCTGCAGTTTAAGGGTAGGTGGGAAGTCCCTCTTCCTGGAGCTGCAGATGGCAATACAAACCATAAATTACCATTATTTACAATTCGAAAGATAGCAAAGGAGATGGCCAGATGAGTGAATCAAAGAGAGGCTTGTTCAGTTTTCCTAGTGATTTCTCACTGAATTCAGTGGATTTACAGCAGCCAATGAGGCAGCACAAGCCAGAAAGCTGGAGGAAGAGGGACCAACAACCACTGTGCCCAGAGCTGGAGGTCTTTTCATCTCAAGGTTTAAAGATCCTGATCCAGTCACAGAAGAACATCTGGGCTGAATTTGGGTCTGATATTTAGTGCTGCCCATGCATGAATTTCTCAGCCACACTTTCCTCTGGCTCAGACACTGCATGTTGCAATGGCATTACTCGTTGTCTGATAAAAAGGTTGCTTTCTCTCTACAAATAGAGAGTAATGATTATTTGATTATTTGACAGCAACATTATTCTCTCATTGCTGTTTATAAAAGCAGCAAGAGAGACACATGGATAACTGTAGTGTGACTGAGTGAATGGACAGTAAGACCTTCAGAGGGAAGTGAGTCTTTCATTGTTGAGGGTATTAGAGTCCATACCTTAATTCTTCCTGGACCTCAGGAGGGAGACATAAGATTTCCTGGATCACATGTCTTTTTATATGAGCCTTAAGGCTTAAAAAACCCTGAAAGTTTACAGGCCCCCTATCCACTAGAATCAACATTTTTTTGTATTTAGAGGAATGATTTGGGACAAGTAACATGTGAGACCAAAAAGACAAGAAGAACAGGGTACCATCAGGAAGGAACATGACAAGTTGGTAACAGCCAAATGACATTTCATATTTATGGGACTCTTTGCTGCAGACTTCACAGGGGGAGGCTGTGCTGACAACACTGACCTGTCCTGCTCTGCCTGAGCCCAGTTCCAGCCCCTGCTGACAGCCAGTCCTGGGCCTGCTCAATGCATTGACCTTTCTGGAGGAGGCAGGAAGGCAGATGGATGCCACATTTGCTGAGAACACTGTCATGTAGCTTTTGTCTACTTCATCCACATGCCTTAAACACACCAGATTGGTGCAGCACCCCACTAGAGCTGCTGGCTGAAATGTTTCTTAGGCATTTTGCACTTTCATGCTGTACTTTAATGATACCCTGGAAGATAGGCAAGTGAGGAAACTCAAATGACCTTGCTAAAATCAGCAGAGAAGGTCCCTGCTGGAACAAGTGAATGGAGGCCATGATCTGCACTCATAAATCCTTCAAACCCTGCCATGAAACATTTCACAGCTATGCTAGGTCCTCCAGCCTCATGGAGTCACAGGCAGATCTGCTCACACATATTAGCTGGGGTCTATTTTCAGCATTTACACCTTGAGCACAGCCTGGATTGGTGCCCCATTGTGCTGGACATGGTACAAGAACCAGAGAGCCAAGGCTTGAAATGATGGACCCAAATGGCAGGGCTACAGGTGAACTCAGCATGGCAGCATTGCTTGGATTTTACCTCCCAGCCAAACTTTGCTTCCTTTCCAGTTATTTCATTCTCTCATGCTGCTATCTTTGCTTGTTGGAAAGGCACATCTTGTGCCATTTCCTCTGTTCTGTTTTAGTCCCAATACAGCCAGTGGAATGGATTAATGGCACACTCTTTTCTTGTCTAGTAATCTTTGTCACAAAAGTGAAGGAATGCATGCAGTGAAAATGAAGATCTATCAGCACTGCCATCTGACTGATGGCTCCCTCTGATAGCTGATGCTAAGATGAGAACAGAAGATGAAATAAAAAGATCCCTTTCTTATTTTAATACCAAGAACAGTACACAGAACCTGTATCCATCTTTTTGACAAAGACTGTAATGAAAATGGCTGCATGCTGGAATGTCACTGTACCTCCATGATGGGTTGTAATTTCATACCCTTCCATGGTCACTGCAAACAGTCAGCTCTCTGCCTGCAGGTATTTGGGTTAAAAATGCCTGTCACTCACTCCAGGTACTGCATTCAAGCCCCTCACACCACACAAGTTCTCACATATCCTCTTTTCTAATAGTTAATTGGGCAGGGACATCAAATGCAGTTTGTTTGCTTTTGCTTTCTCAGAGTCAGTAACCAGCCACACTTGATGTGTGTATTTTTATACCAAACACCAGCTAGAAAACAATGTATTGAAATGAAATTCATTGCACACATCTTCAGCTGTCACACTTCAGTCATGTTCTTCACTGACCTTTTCCTTGTGCCAGCTTTTAGGCATACCACAAGCCTCCCTGAACCTTCAGAGGGGCAAAAATAAGAGTGTTCTTTTTCTTGTTTTTCTTGTTTTCTGTATCCCCAGGCAAATCTTAGTATTCCTTTTTCTTCAAGACAAAAGCACAGCTGGATACCACACAGTTAAGATGCTGTTGTCCTAGGAAAAGCCTAGGAAAAGTTGGTTCAGACTTTAGCTCTGCTTGTTCAACTTTTTGTGAATCTTGAAGACATTGCTTGGGTCCAGATTCATTCTGGGAGCACAAACAGCCTTCACCTGAAAGAGGAGCTGCATGACCAATGTGGTACAGGAACAAACAGGACTGAGTGATCCTGGGCTGAAGGATAAAGCCTTCACCTGGTCCCTTCCCTCCAGTAAACCAGCTGTGCTCACCTGTGGGAGCCCTGCCCTTCACAGATTTCAGGCAAAGTCTGGGGAGCTGAGAAATGTTCCTTTCCACCAGAATGTGGAGGAGGACTACATACCCCTTTACTCCTTGGGGATGGGCCTTGCCGAGGGGTTGACACAGGCAGGAGGAGAAGAGGAGGTGGGTAATCCATGGGATTGCCCTGCTATCTTCTGAATTCAGCAGTTTCAGGCCAGCCCTGGACACCTTCTCCTCCAGCTTTGGCAAAGGCAGGACGAGCCCATCAAGTGTCTGGTACTGATGGGCCAGGACAGGTATGCAGGACTCACTCTTTCCAATAGGATGGGGCATTTGGCAGCAATTCAGCTCCCTTTGTGTTGGACCTGTCCTGACCATTCAAAAGCCCCGGGTTTACTAATCCTCACTTGATTGTTTCCTGCTTTGAGCAATTTACATAGTTATTAGGCCCAGCTCTCATTCTTTTCTCTAAAACATGCTGGAGGACAGGCTGAATGAGAGGGGAAATTTGATTGCTTAGTATTTTGTCTGCCTGTTACTATCGGTAGGGAGCAGCTACACAGCCTGGCAACAGCCTGCAGAGAGTCTGAAACGCTCTAAAATTAAAAAGACCCATATTCACACTTCTCCTGACTCCTCATTCTCACAGGCCAAAAGGAAAAAAAAAAACGAAATAGAAAGAAAAGAGAAGATCATTTGTTTACAGACTGTTTCTGTATGTGTATTTTTTGCAGAAGGTTAATTGGAAAGGGTGTTTCTATGCCAACAGGGGCTGGGAACAGACGGCTGAACCTGGGGAAGCATCCACCCCCCAGGAGACATTTGGGATGCATGGATGATGTGCCCAGTGGCTGCACATGGAGCAGGCCAGCAGGACATAGGACTTCTGGACCACAAGTCCCCCTTCCTGCGAGGCTGGAGGAATTACTTGACTTGTCCCCTGCCCTAACTCAGCCTGGCCAACCCCCAAATGGGGAGTCTGACTGCTTTCCTAGTAGGCTCCAGCCCATGACTTTGGGCCCTTGCCTTTCCAAGGCATGGCAGAAGTTGGCAGCACTGGGCTGAACTGGGCACCTGCAGAGGGCAAGGCAGAGCATTCCCATCCTGGTCCCTGGCACCTGCTTGGGAAGGGTGAGCAGGAGAAGTAACAGATCACCTCAAGAGCCAGGTCTTGAGCTGCTGGAATGGCTGCTTCCCCTCTTCAGCAAGGAAAAGGCACTGAGGGATGGTAGAGATCACTCAGCCATGTGGCTCTTGTGGACTGGTGTGATATTTGCCTTGGATAGTGGGGCCCTGGTTTGACTGCAGGGTTTAGAGGCAAATGCCACATTAAGATACCAAGTAGCTGACTTGTGAAGTATTCAGATCACAATTATCTCTTCCAACCCTTTCCCTTCAAAAATATTTAAAGCCTGTGGATGAGCAGAGTGTTTTAAAAGGAAATCATTTTAATAAATGCATATTAAGTATCCAGATAAAATTAAAAAAAAAAAAAAAAAGAAAGAAAGAAAAGAAAACTTAGCTTAAAACTACTCAAAGAAGGGAGAGTATGTTGTGGTTCTTAGTGATTCATTCTTCATGCAAGGACCATAATTTAAGATGGCTTTCAGGGCTGTCTTGGGAGTAAGATCCTGCTTCACACACTTTTCCTTTCTGAGACATTTGAAGTGCAGATGGGGAAGGAGGCGGCTTAGGCGGCCTCTGGATAAGAAGCTACAAATAGGCTCTAAATGGAAGTGTAAATCATTTATCCCGGCTTTCTGAGGTGAATTACATAATCATAGTGGTAGACAGGTCTCTAGGACATTCAGATCCTTCTCTCCAGGCTGAGTTCAGCATCTCTGCACAGGTCTTCAAAGCAAAAACAACGTGCCCTACAAGCTGAGGTCTTGCAGCTGGACTGAGCAACACACCTTGGATCAACACACAGGTCTGAACAATATGGGATATATTAGTGAGGAAACGATGATGTTCCTCACTGCACATTCAGGTGATGAAAACCGCTTTGAAGCATCAAGTGTGTCCTATTACAATGCAAGAAAAAAGTCAAACCTTTTGAGTGGCTAAGAGACACATTCCCCAGTTAGCTACAGCCTGGGCAGAGGAGGGGCAGGCACTGATCTCTTCTCTCTGGTGACCAGTGACAGGACCCAGGGGAATGGCCTGAAGTTGTGTCAGGGCAGGTTTAGGTTGGGTATCAGGAAAAAGGTCTTCACTCAGAGTGTGGCTGGATTCTAGAACAGACTTCCCAGGGCAGTGGTCAAGCATCAAGCCTGATAGAGCTCAACAAGGGTTTGGGTGATCCTCTCAGGCACATGGTGTGACTCGTGGGGATGGCAGGGACAAGAGTTGGACTCGATCCTTATGAGTCCCTTCCAATTCAGCACATTCTGTGAATGTGTGATCTTGCTGATTTGTAGATGGATTCATTTGAATCATCAGATGAACAGATTTTCATACAGTTTGCTCTTCCAGGCTTTCTCGTGTGATCCCCTTGTGCCTCCAGAGCCCACTGGGAATCGGGGACAGCAGTGAGTGCACGTGTGCCAGCCTGGCACCCCATGGACGAGCTGCCCTGGGTCTGCAAGAAAGCAACACAAGCACACCCAGTGCAGAAGCAACAGGCTGTCCTGGTGACAACACCTCAGACACCTTATCAGAGAATCATAGAGTGGTTTGGGTTGGAAGTGACCTTGGAGAACATCTAGTTCCAACCCTCCTGTCATGGGCAGGGTTGTCACCCACTAGACCAGTCTGCTCAAATCCCCATCCAACCTGGCCTTGAACACTTCCAGGGGTGGGGCATCCACAGCTTCTCTGGATAATCTCCTTGAAACAGAGTGAGGAAGATCAAGCTGCCACAAACCCACAGCCAGTCCCTGCCTGATATCCATACTCTTCAGGCTGCTTTTGGAGTTTGAAGATGCTGAGCCTTCACTCAAAGCCATCTCTGTCTTGGCTCCTGTCTGCAGAGATTGCATCAAATTTTATTTCCCCTAAATTGATCTCAAAAGAACCAACATCAATAAAGTATTTCTTTAAACCAACCTTGGAAATAATTACCAAGAGACAGACCAACTACAAATCTGTACCCTGTTTAATGGCTGAGCCACTTTCCATATGGCAGAAGGCAGCACTTTGCTGCCTGCCACGGTCAGTAATGAAACCATTGAACAGCTCTGCTCCTCCCTTTGCTCTGCAGCATCTGTGGAGGTATCTGCCTGCCACAGGGTCAGTGCACTTCATGGCTTTAACACTTGCCAGAGGAGAGTTAACCAGTGCCCTTCACATTCAACACAAATATACCTTCCTAACACTAGTGTTGTGTGCCCGTGTATCTGTTCCTAATCAACACACAGGTCTTGTCTGCACTGAGAAGCTTTGCCAAGGTAACTCTGAAATGATGGCTTAGTTTATTCAAAGAAATTACATAAGCTACACCAGCAGAAATACACTGACTCTAGTTACAGTCGCAGATTAACTCCAGGACTGAGTTACAGATAAAAGTTCCACCAGCACAGCCGTGCTCCTTAGGGATACCATTCTTTCATGACATTTCTAAGCCAGTACAAGTCATGTGAAGGCATCTATGCCAGCATAAAATACCTTTTGCCAGAAAAGAAGTGCTGGCCACAAAATTTAAATTCTTAACTCTTACTGCTTTCCCAGAAGGAGTTTCTAGTGTAGACTTGGCTGTAATTTGAGCATTGGGGACAGAGTGAACTACTACATTTGAAATCATTTATCTCAGCAAGGTAGGCAAGGCACCTCCAAGAGCTTTCATTCTGTGCAAGACTGTGCTATTTGCAGTGCCATGACATCACGTAATTTTATTCTTGGTTTATATAGCCAGACCCTCTCTGCACCAAAGACAATGTTCCAAGCAAATAATTTAGGAGATGAGCCACTTAATTTGTGCATGAGGAAACAACTTGTCAGGGAGCTGTGAGGCAGCTGATGGCATCAGCCTCTTCCAGGGCCTGACTGGGTGTGTTTCTGGAGTGGTTTGGTGCTCAGTGCAGGTCCATGCACAGCACTCTGTGCCCAAACCCAGCAGCTGCAGCAGTTACAGCTGATTCTGCTACAGCAGAGAGGAGTATGAGGCACAACCGCTCCTACTGCCATAACCTGGACCCTCAGCAAGCAGCACAGGAATTTTCAATAAATGCCTAAATAATGGTATAACACCACCTAATTCTGTTGATTCTTCATCACTGTTTAACTCCCATAACCTGCAAGCTCTGCCAGGCAGGTCCTGTTCACCTCCACTGGATCTAGAGCAGCCCCCAGGGAGGGAGGGAGGAGGCAGCACTTGTGTCCTGCTTGAAATTCCTCAGGAACACGCTCGGACATGGTGCTTTTGGTCATGCTGTGTGGATTGTAATGTTTGTGTTTCTGTTATTCTCTAGATGCAGGGTTATAAAATTAACATTCACGTTCAGATTTACAACCCAGTAAAGGCGAGTTCCCTCTAATAAAAACAAGCTCATTTATGAGACCAGATTTCAGGCATGACTTGCAAGAGGGAAAACAACATCCTGTGTAATTCTAATGGCTCACACCTCAGTGGGCAGACACAGCAGACATTTTTTCTGCAGCTCTGTATCTGCTTTCAGCCTTTCCCTCATCTCTGCAGTGTCTGTTGGTCATTCACGAAGTCCTCTGATGCTGCTCTGAGCTGCAGGCTTGGCACAGAGCCTCTGCAGTGATCCCAAGCTCAGGGTCTCTGTGTATACACCCTGCAGGGAAGGGAACAACTTTGGACTTCCCGTCACACTTTGATAAACACTCTGGGCCAAGTTTTCTGCCCAGGATGCCAAACTATGGCCACAGAGGCTGGGCAGGGAGAAAAGCCCACCTGCTGCTGCACTGCTGTTAGTGCCCTCATGGCCATTTCATATAAGCAGACAGCACTCCTGGCACACTTGGGATGTGCTTGGGTACATCCTCACACAGCCAACCCGAAGCAGGAGACCTGGGAAGCAGGTGGTGGGAAGCACCTAAGTGGGGTTTTGGACTGGCCAAGAGAGAGGACACCTCCAAGCATACCCATACAGGAGAGGTTTTAGCCTCTGACACAGAGGGTTGTGAATTATG
Organism: Anabacerthia variegaticeps; assembly: GCA_035583185.1. Taxonomy (NCBI): domain Eukaryota; kingdom Metazoa; phylum Chordata; class Aves; order Passeriformes; family Furnariidae; genus Anabacerthia; species Anabacerthia variegaticeps. Next base: position 6,161,054 of record JAWWEW010000023.1, on the reverse strand, counting down.
GGGCAGGAAAGCACAAGCAATCAAAGACTAAAAGCCACCATTCCTCTCTCTGTATTTACTATACCAAGAAAACATCTTCATAGCAGCTGGCTGTAATGTAAATCCTCTTTAAGAACTAACGGCTGTGCAGGGGACCATTAAAAAACCAGCTCCATCATTAAGGCTTTTGGTTGGGAGACTCTCTGTGCTGTTATTCTGCAGGGAGGACCACTCTGCAAGGCTGCATGGAGCCACTCTGGGCTTCACTGCTGCACAGCAAACTGGCTCCATGGCCCACACACCAGATAATGGCTGCATTCCAGGGGGGATTTTCTCTCTCCAAATCAATGCTAGTCACTAGAAAACAGCTAAATCAGCTCAGCCTTCCTGCAGGCACCTTCTGTGCCCTCCAGTCGTAAGTTGCTTGCTGGCCATGTAGCTGGGGGGCTGCCACTAAGTATGACCCCATCACAGAGCAGGAGCAAGCCCAGGGCACACAGAGGGGTCCGAGCACTGCTCCAAGACCAAAGCCCTTCCCGTGATGCAGCAGAGGACAGCACTGATGGCAGCAGTGCAGTGCCCTGCTGCATTGCTGTGCAGTGGTTGTGATGCACCATTCACCAGCAAACCCCACCTGGAGCAGCCTTTCTCTCTGCCAGCTCATGAACCCTGCATGGATTTTCAGAGCCTTTGCAATGCAACACTTTCAGGAGTACATTAAAATGAAAAAATAAAAAATCAGCTGTCACCTGAAAAACAGCTAATTAGTTGCAGAATCAGTTCCTTTTGAAGTAGTAATATAATCGTTCACCTCTCTCTTTGTTCCTGGGGCATCTGTCTTTAATCTAACATCTTGCAGGCTTTCCCAGCAGTGACTTGCTCCGTGGTGCTGAGCTTCTGGGATGCTGCACCTGGAGGGGGCTCTTCCTCACCAACAGAAACAGAGAGGTCCCTGTCATCTCCCCACATCTCAAGGTAAGGCTCGACTTCTTGGTGCTGTTTGTCTGGCTTGCTGTGAAGGGGAAAGCCCAGGGCAGGCTGAGGAGCACGACAGCAGTGATCAGAGCAGGGAGCCAGGCAGCTCTGCTGCCCTGCCTGATGGCCTCTGTCCGATTTTCCCTGTGTAGGAGGCTATTGGGAGAAACAATGATGAAATCAAAGCACGCTGCAGGAATGAGAGCCTGGGGCATCACGCTGATCAAATAGAACTGCCTCTCTTTCTCCCAGCATAGCATCCTTCCTCAGCTGTTCCTCCAAGCAGAGTTTTGGGATTACCTTGTTGCACACTGGACATATTGGCACACAATTCACCCCAACCCCAGGGCACATGAGCAGTGGGACCAGCACAGCCTCTCCCAACACCCTGGTAACCCTCAGCTGCCCCATCTCCCACCCTCCATGGGGCCAGGCTGGGCAGCTGTGCCAGCTGTGGTGTGCTCCCCTCCTGGTCAGCAGCCTGCACTCCTTTGCTTGTGCCCAAGCCAAATGAAGCAGAAAATTGCTGACCTCCTGCTGTGGTGGCTCCTGCTGCAATAATCTGGGTCGCTCTGCTCTGCCTAAGACCTACATTCCTTAGGACCACTGAGGTCTCCTCACTGCTCTTCAGCTTGGCTGATGCTGGTCAGTGGGTCCAGTGGGGAGAGACAGACAGTACAGATCCCTCAATCTTGATTTCCACCTTCACCAGCTGCAGATGAGGCTCCCACATTAAGGTTTATGGATGCTATGGAGCCTTTGCAATACCATGGGCTCCACCAGTAGCAGTGTGTTATTTTTCAGGCAGTGGGGCAGATGCTGAGCCCAGCACCCCAAGCCCAGCACCCCAGGGCTGCAACCTCTCCCAGGCGCTGCAGCCAAACCCCATGAAATGACTCTATCACAGAGCCGTGGGTTCAGATTTATGCTTTGTAATGCACTTCCAAACAGAGAAGTTGGCACCAGGAGCATCCTTTTGCAGGGTTCTGGCTGGCAGCTGCCTGGCAGGATTTAATGGGCTATGCCTATGAAATCTGACCCAGCCTGCGCCTTCTGACCTTGGCCCCAAGACTTGCAGCAAGTCCAATGAACACAGGCTCACAGATCCATCACTAGCTGTTTCTAAGAGCTGCTATATCATCCATCCAGAGAATCTTGATGATCTTTGTGTACTCAGCATACAGATTCCCATTTGCGTTTCTCAGATATTCATAAAGAGTGCCCTTTTTAAAATAAGAAGATCATCCATGGAAGACACAAGTGAAAAATAGCTCTCTGCTCCTTGTCTGGCCACCTTTGTGGGTAATCACTGCAGTTTGTATCTCCTTCTCCCACACTGGTGTAAAGGAGAAGACAAAAGTCTGAGTCGCTCATTATGAACCAACAAGCTGTGGCTCCTTCCCCTGAAGCTCAAGGGGCCTCACCCCTCCATGGCCAAATCACCTCAGTGATCACTTCAAAAGAAAGAACCATAATGATAAGGTCAGCCCCGGTGAGAAGACACAGTGAGAGCGACCACTTCTGTAAAAAAATCACATTTTCTTCTAATTTGGCACAAGTGACAAGGAAAATATCCTATAGGAGGAAAAGCGAAGAAAACATTGCCTTTGAAGCCTTTTAAAACGGTGCATAAAGGTAGCCACCCAAAAAGATTTAAATGAATTTTAATTTGATGGACTCGTATTATTCTGTTATTGAGATATCTGAGATAAATAAAATGAGCCAGCAAAGGGTAGGTGGTCACATAAAGGACTGTCTCCAAAGGCAAGTTCATTTACTAATTCCATAAAGGTCAGCAGAGAGCACCTGGACCACTCCAGGGCTCTGCAGGGTCATTGGAGGAGGTGGATTCTCACACTGATGGAGGGGATTCTCCTTTCCTTTCCAAAATGCATCAGACCTTCACGAAAAACCCCAACTTGTTGCATCCACAACTAATGATGTGCCCTGGCTGAATGTCCCGTTCTGGCCACCAGGTGCTCAGGTTTGTTCATGATGGGACTGAACTCGTTGGTAATTCCAGTGTACATCATATCCTGTTGTCCATGCTGAAAGCATTTACTACAGCCAGAGTGGATCCTGTAAATCTCTATTTTTACAGCCTACTGAAGTTTTCACCTTGATCATTAGAAACCACAGCACACAACAGATGGCTGATTGACGCCATTTAATTTGGCTTTATCACAGCCTTTCTCCTGACTTTCCTTTTTTTTTTGGGGGGTGGGGTATCTGTGAATCTTTTAGCATTTCATATATAAACTTCATTATAAATCATGTAGTAATTTTGCAACTGAAAATCCACAACCGTATCATCAGGAATTGACCTTGGAATTAAATGTTTTCCTCCAAAGTTCTGACTTGATAAAATGTTCCTGCATTTCCATGCCTGGTGAAACTCATCATGTGAGTAGGCAGCCATGAGATTTTCTGGGTCTGCTTTCCAAGCTTGGCTAATCACACAATTTTAATAGCAATAAATCACTATTTCAACAAAGGGCTGTCTCTTCAGCAGAGATGTGCAACTTTTACACACAAAGGTATGGATTTATCATGTTTATTAATAGACATGCTCTACTGCTTTGTCTTGCTCTGTGTACAGCAAGCAATGACTCAGCCCTGTGCCATGGGCATGCAAATATTATTAATAAAACCTTATTCTGCCACATTTAGACAGATTACGGACAAGCGATAAGGAGGGATTTGCATTTAAGCAGCCCCATCAGAAGTATGTGAGAAAGAATCACAGTTTCTGGTAAATTAGATATGCTATTTTCTCTGGGGGAAAAAAAAAAAATCTAAAATTCAAGCGGTCTATCAGAAAGTATGTTATAGTCTTAAATGTGGCAAATACTCTGCTAGTGTTTGCTGTAGTACTTCATTTTGTCCATAACTGGGGCATGTCAAGATACTTCCAGAGGAGGATTTGCAGGGCTGAGAGAGCTTTGCCTGGAATGTGGCAGGAGAGCAGGACTGTCCCTGGCAGGAGCACTGCTCCATCTCATTCATCCCAGCACATGCTGCAGACGTAGGAAAGCAGGAATTTAGTCACCAGTTTTCTGCTGCAAACACATGCAACTGCAGCTTTTAATTACAGGCAGCACATTGCTCCTTGGAATTAAACTACAGTCATTCATTGGTATCCAACAACCTCCTAAGGTCTTCCTTGGGGACCCACTGGTGCCCTGCTCTTCCCAGGGCGCTGCTGTACGGGCAGCAGGGGGGATGATGCACTGCACAGTGCATCACTTTGAGGCTTCCACCCGTGCTTTGTGGCATCAGGACATCCCTGAACAGCCCTCAAATCTCACTGCCAGCGTGGGAACCCCATGTGAAGGTCTGGCTCCACTGAGGTGTCTGTGTTGCAGAACCGTGCTGCAAAAAGGGGAAAAAAGCCAGCATTGCTGGTGGTTGTCAGATCCCCCAAAATCTCTGTATTGGGGTGCTTGCTGTACCTGTCTCTTTGTAACCCTGATAAGCACCACCAGCATAAGAAAACCTACAAAATACTAGTAAACAAGGGCTTCCCAGGGGGGAGATAGACTCTCCTCCTTTTTCCTCCCACTCTCTCTCTGCGTGCAGGCAAATTTAGCAGCGAGCCAAGATTTACAGCTTTAATTATGAACTTTAGCCCAAACAGTCATTCTGGAAATATCCTCACAGGGGAAATGGAGATTGGGACCTGGGTGTGCGCAGTGAGGTGTACAGCTCTGCCTCTGGTTAATTGTCCTGGATCTGGTGCTTCACAAGGATGATTTCAGGAGAAGGGATTTTATCTCCCCCCCCTGCTTACTGCTGGTGACAAGGAAAAGAAAATGAGGGGGAAAAAAGGAGTCTCAATCTGTCTTTTACTGTAATATCTAATAAACCAGCAAAAATTAGCCTCAGCAGCAAAGATTAGCCTCCTTCAAGCTCACACACCTTAATTAAACATGCTGAGCTCTGGCTGGCAGCAAACTCAAAATGTTTTACACTGTTAAAAGCTGTTCACTTGTTTTACCATCCAGACATCCTAGTTTTTATGCCCAAAGCCAATCAGGACTCCTAGCAAGAACCTGACCAGGATGATGAGCCACAGTATAGAAACCTCCTTGCTCATTTCAGAGACAAGATTGCAGGTGAGAAGGCAGGCAAATTTTTATAACAAAGTCACTTGTGAACCATTTAGCAGAGAAGCAGCACAGCCCACTGCCACAGTGACTGGAGGTCTTTGTGTTGAAATACAATCTGTTTTGGGTACAGATCTCCAATAAACAGCACAGCTAATGCAGTTCATCAGTGCTAGGTCTGACTCCATCTGGAAAGTGTAGCTGAATCACAACATGCTCCCTTGTTGGTGAGCCTGTAGCTCAGCCCTGCTCAGGGCTGGACTGAGACTGTGGCTCTGCAGAAGAATCAAAGAGGGAACTCAAGCCATTTGCAAGATCTTTGTGGCCTTGCTTATGTAGTTTCTTTATTGAAATAGGCTTTCTCTGTAAGACTTCCCTGTGAGGGTGGGCAAGCCCTGGCACAGGCTGCCCAGAGAAGCTGTGGCTGCCCCAGTCCTGGAAGTGTTCAAGGCCAGCTTGGATGGGGCTCTGAGCAACCTGGGATAGTGGAAGGTGTCCCTGCCCACGGCAGGGGGACTGAACTAAGTGGCCTTTAACATCCATCCCAACCCTAACATTCTATGATTCCATAAAACTTGTACGGTATCAGGAGCTTTGCATGAACTTACACAAGCTAGTGGCAAGGAGATGTGTTTCCATTTTGTAAAAGGTTCAAGACATTTTGAAAAGCCCAAGTACAGGAAAAGAGAAGCAGCTTAGAGGCACAAAATGCAGGAGCAGCCCAGCTGCCTGAGGCAGGGAGGGTCAGAGCATGCCTTGCTGGCACTCAAACACGCAGGTGAAACAGCTGAACCCACCTCTGGGCTGGCCACCCCGAGGGGCAGGGCATGGCCGTGATCGGTTTTTGAAACACCTATTTCATCCTATCAATTATTCATTAGAACCCAAGGGAAGGGCACTTTGGGCTCCCTGCAGAGTCGAGATGAGCCAATGCCATCCCCAAATACATCCCATGAACTCCGTCCCTGCCGGGCACACCACGGCGTGTGTGACCCCCCGCTCAGGGGGAGGGAGAGGCTTTCTGGCTGCAAAGAGATGACATGCTGGGAGGTTTCATTATGCCACATTTGACCTTCCCAGCTTTCCTAATAGATTGTTCTTGTCATCAGGGCCTACCAAAATGCATTACCTTGCTGGCATTTGCTGCTCAGCAGCAAGTACAAATCTTAGCTCCACGAGCTTCATTTGGAGGTCCAGCACTGATTTAGAAAGTAACTTCAGAGGCTAAAAAGCTTAATATTTTTTCCTCCAAAAAGATTAAATTATAAATCTCTTTGTAAGAAGACATTTGCAGCTGAGGAGTCCTTTTAAACTACATCTCTTTCTCGACAGGAAAGAAATTGAAGTGCATTAGGAAATGTTTAACCAAATCAGTGTTCTTAAATATTCGTGTGTGGGATACAGAAAAAGTGCCTTTTCTTCTCTGTGTGGTCCAAGAAAGGTCCTCCAAGGACTTTTGAAGCCCTTGCTCTGCACCTATGGTATGCTTGTGCATCCCAAATGTCTTTTTTGTTATTATTTGAAGACTGTCAGTTTTATGGTTTAATTTTCAATTCCATGCCATGGCTAGTTCTGAGCTGGTGTTTGTGTCCTGTCTCACCAAAGTTCAGTAGACACCAAGAAAGGTCATTTTTTCAACAATATACTTTAGGTATTGTATCACTTCTTGGTGTCTTTTTTGATCACAGTTTCATTACACTGAAGATAGCTGTGAATAAGATTGCTAATCTGGAGTTAATTCTGTTTTCTGAAGGTCACACAACTCTGTCCTACCCCCAGCCTCTCCTAAACTCTATTAGACATAAGATCAACCTCATGGCTTCATTGTGTGGCGGTTACATTTCAGAAAGGAGCCCATGAGCACCACTACCATTGACATTGATGGAAAATTATCTTCAGCCCAGTTTTACAGCCATGGCCTTTAATCCCCTGATCCTTGACCATGTGCAAGCAGACGCAGGGAAATTCCTCTAAAGCCTCTGCAAATATTCACCTTCACTTCCCTCAGAGATAAATATATACATATACTTTCACTCTCAGCCCCTCTTTCAAGACCTGGCATGAAATTGCTTAAAATGCTGTATTTCCTTTACTAGAAAAATTATCTGGAAGAAATATTACATCAACTGGAGTTCACTAATGCACAGCCAAAAGCTGTCATTAAGTGATAGATCATGCATTAAAGATAAAGCTATAAGCTCTAAAACTGATCTGGTAAAGGAAAATTTAACTTACTTTAAATTACCTATGGAAATAACTCACCTAAACAGTGACTTAATTCATTATGATTGGTGCTATTATAATAAATATCAGATATATTCATAATTGCATGGCATTTATCTTCAGTTAATGACCTGTAGGAAGGTTATTAAATAGGTTTCACCCTTTGGTTACTGTAAATGGAAGAATTCACTGGGCTGGTTTGCAATCTCCCTCTTCATCCTGAAGAACAGGTATTGCTGAGCCCTCCTGCAACACAACTAAGGCGTGGGCCAGCATTCACCCAGTGCTCACATGCCCTGCCTGAGGGAAGACGCAGCTCATTTTGGGTTGCTCTGGCCAGAAGCTACAAGGAGAGTCCATGATTCTCCTCCACTCACCAGGCACTGCTGACGTGGGTCCCCTCAGCACAGTTCACTTCTGAAGAGCAGGACAGCAACAAGCTCTATCTCAGTTTCATTTGTGCAGCCCAAGACTTCAGTGGCACCTGATAAAAACACAGGACCAATACATCCTACCCCTAATTAATGTTTAGATTCAAGTCTAGTGCTGCTTCCAAAAGCTGGAATTAATGCTGACCCTGGTGGCAGATCAGTCCATGCAGGGTCAGAGTAGTGAGTAATCAGCAATCCTTCTTGCTTTCAAGGTAGCCAAGATAATAATAAATTAGTAGAAGATGCCAGCAGTCCATCCATTTCCTTGAGCGTTAGGTTTGACACACAAGTCATTTATCTGGTGCTCCCTACCCATGTTGTTTGTACTGGAAGCTGCCAAATCCTAGAAGGGAAGTGTGAACTTATTTCATGGCCCAGGTCTGGGAATCATGGCCCAAGATGGTACTTGGCCAAACGCTGTGTAAAAGAGCTCATCTTGCATGGCTGCGTCTATTCCCTTAATTGTGTCCCTGCTTTTCCTAAACCTCATCAAAGCAGTGGGTGGCCCAGCAGGCTGAAAGACCTTTTGTTACTATTAATTCACCTCCAGGTCTTTCGGTTCTCCTGGGATCCCTGTTCAAGGATGGTGGTTCAGATCATCTCTGGTACCCTTAATCCAACTTTTCCTGCCTCTAACCGCAGTTAATGCCTGCAGTGCAGAGAGAGCAGCTGCCTGTCCTGGCAATTAATGGCTTTTCCTTGGCTGGTGTTTTATCTATCAGTCTTTCCTCTCTGGACTAATTTTAGAAGCTGGATTCAGTGCCAACTTCACAGATGATCTTTTCATTTTGTAAAGGTGTTTGGCTTTGTTCACTAATAACTTAATTAGAGGTACTCTCCAGATTCCCTCTCTGCTTAAGCAGCCCTCCTCGCCCTTTCTCTTTTGCCTGTCTTCTCTTTCCGTCAGACCTGCACGTCAGAGCTCAGAGGACCTGGGGTGATGAAACGTGGGAACACTGATGAGGCCGTGGGAGGATCAAGGGCTGCAGCACCTGAGAAATGGTTTGTTGAAAGCCTCTTTCAATTGCAGCCACATTAAAACGTCCCCCCTGATGAAAAATGAGGGTGATCAGGAACCTAGGAGCCCAAGGGACAAGAGGGGACAGACATTTCACAAGCCACACAAAACTGAGAGAAGTGAGAGTATGTCAGATGGTTGTGCTGCCCTTCAGAGAGACCTCATCAGGCTGGACAAATGGACTAACAAATGCAAAGCACCGTGCCTGGGGAGGAATAACCCCATGAACTGGGACAGGCTGGGTGCTGACAGGCTGGAAAGCAGCTCTGTGGAGATCCTGGGCGTCCTGATGGACACTGAGCCATCCATGGTGAATTTGCCCCCTTGGGGAAAAGAAAGCCCTGGGTCTCCTGGGCAGCTTTAGGCAGAGCACTGCCAGGAGGTCAAGGGAGGTGCTCCTGTCCCCCAGTTCACACTGGTGAGACACACCTGAAAGGTGGGCCAGTGCTGGGCTCCCCAGTACAGGAGAGACATGGACAAGCTGGACTGAGTCCAGTGAAGGGCCATAAAGACAATGAAGGACTGGAGCATCTGATATATGGGGAGAGGTGGAGGGACTACTCAGCCTGGAGAAGATGAGGCTTGGGGGGATCCTGTCAGTGTGTACTGCTGGAGGAAGTAAAGAAGACACAACCAGATTCTTCTCAGTGGTGCCCACTGAAAGAACAATGGGCAAGGGGCACAAACTGAAGTGCAGGAAATTCTACTTTAACATAACAAACAACTTTCTTACTGTGAGGGTGGTTGAACACTAAAACTCCCCAGAGAAGTTGTGGTGTCTCCATCCCTGCAGACGTTCAAAGCCCAAAGGGACATGGTCCTGGGCAAGCTGCTGTAGGTGACCCTGTTTGAGCAGGGGCCAGGTGATCTCCAGAGCTGCCTCCCAGGCTCAGCCACTCTCTGATGCTGTGGCTTTTGCTGTCTCTAAGGCAAATTACTTCTATTATTTTCAGCGGGGTAAATTTTGTCTGCAAATGTTTCTGACATTATCTGAATTTCTACCAGAAACTTTCATTTTAGGAGCAATAACCATCTGTCCTGACTCCCTGAAGGAAAGCTTTTACCTCTTATCAGTGAGTACGGTGGGAAAGAAACAGCAAAGACTGGAAACAGCTTATTGTTTATTAATGTTTGACTGAGTTTATATCCTTTCTGAAAGTATGCAGCCTTGTGTATGCTAACTATTCTCCTGGATATCCTTCCTATGGGTATAAATGTCTCTTTTTTTAAACTCCTGAATAAATTCTTGGCCTCAACAAGAGTTCCTGGGGGCAAGAAATCCCTGAAAATGTGTTATATTAACACCAAGTCTATTCCTTGCAAAAAAAAAAAAAAAAAAAAGTGAGTTCAGGTGTATGCAAAGATTTCCTTGGATTTTTCCAAAAATGTGACCCGAGTCCCAGGGCTGGAGGAGGGTTGAGATTTGACCAGTGTGGTTACGTGACCCTTGGCAGAAGAGGGAGATCCAGAGAGACTGACGGCAGCAGCCTTTTGTTCCAGCGTGGCTGTTGTTCTGGTTTTATTTAAATTGGAAAGGCGAGAGGGCTTGGGAAGCTGCCAGTGTTAGTGCTACAGTCACTGACAAGGTAAAATGTGCTCGGAAAGACAGACAGCCCTCCTTCCTCAGCCACAACTGCTCTAAAGTCGGAGCTAAACCTCTCCACAGAGCAGCTATGGGAAGTGTGGATTGCATTGATTCCTGGCCCTAAGAGTTTGGGAAGAGATTGGGCACCTAACACCAGAGCCAGCCCTGCTGCAGGAGGGGGTGGTGAAGGGATTGACTGCTTTGCATGGTTTAATTGCCCTCAGCACTGCAATCTGCAGCAGTTTGCTAAATTATGGCTAATGTTCAGCTCTATTTCTTTGTGAGAAATGGCAGCCAGTAATGAAATGGAGCATTTAGTCAATGGTGATAAATAATTTCTTCCTTAACCAGAAAAACAGAAAAAAGAAAAGGAGCCAAAACTGGGCAATCAGGCTCTTCTTCTTTTCTCTTAGATAACATCACCAACAAAACACCCAGGAGCTCTAAGGAGTCAATGTCCACCCAGGAGTTTATTCCTGCAACAGAGCAGGTTTTTCTTGACTTGATTCTGCCATCTTACATTTAAACCTCAATCTTATTCTCTCTCAGGCATGCATTACAAAAGACATTTTAGCTCTCTGCCCACATAACACTTTCTTCCCTCTTGCTTGAGCCTCCTGCTCTTGGCAAGAGCAGAGTCTCCTACAGAAACAGATGTTTCCCTCTTGTCTATCAAGGACACACTGCTCTTGGGTCGAGGCTTTCCACTGGTACTTCCAAACCCCGTGGGCAAGCCATGCCCCTCTCTGGAGCTCCCCTCTTCCCTTCAGGAAAGCCCTGCACCCCCTGGGCAGCCCAGGCAGAAGAGGTTGAAAGGAGGAGAAGTTCCCCAGAGTATGTCAAGGTTTTTTCTGTATGTCTGCTCTCAAAAGCCAGAAGGGTGTCCTGGGATGTGTTAATCACCCTGTATCAGGGACTGATTTGTCTCCCTGTGAATCCTTTGGCCATTGGCACTGTCTTTAATATTTCCACAAAGGGACCTGCTGGCAACCCTTGGCAGGGCCAAGGAAAGGATGACAAGAAAAGGATCCATGTTGACCACGGAAACCTGCTCATGGCCCCACCAACAGCTCTGTTTGGAAGTTGGGGCCCTCAGGGTCCAGTCTTTGTTCAGAAAACCTTGAACTTCATGTACAAACTAAAACAAGTGAGTGAGATGCCACATAAGCTCTTACTGGCTGTGCATCAGCAATTTGTAGGGTCTGTTAAGAATAGACCAAATGTCTGGGGATGCTGCTGGCTCTGCCTGGATCCCGGGTGTTTACTCATTAGTTCTTTGTGTGCTCTTCCCTGCAAGGTACTGCTATCAGTGTTTGGAAAGAGGGCACGCACCAGTTCCTACACTGAGCTCCCTCTGTTCTGAGCCTCATTAGTTGTAGCTCTTGGCATGTTGATAAAACGTTATCTCCCAGATAAGCTGAGTACTCTGTGTTGCTGTCTTGACTTGTGCAGTAACACTTGGCCTCTGCTTCTATAGGAAATAATGGAGTGGAGGGGGTACCCTCTGAGACATGATTAAATTACCTCCCTGGAGGTATTGCCTGTGTACCACCACCACCACAAGCAATGGTGTCTGAGAGAGGATTTGAAGATGAGTGCCTGAGAGGTGTCCCCCTCCCTGCCAGTGCCATCTGATGCAGGAGTGTCCTGGACTGGCAGCTAAGCAATGGCAGGGACAGCAGGAAACCTGCTGGACTGGGAAAGGCAAAGACCAGCTGGGGAGGGTCATCCTGCAATGAGCTGTAAGAGACTGGCAGGAGATAAAGGACCTCCCCCAAGCCAGAGGCTTTCTTTATGTTCTTGTGACTTGGGGGAATTGGGTGCTCTCTGGGCCACCCAACCACTCTGCCTTTCTGCTACACTTCACCACTGCCCACTTTGCATTTGAGAGGATGATCAGAACTACATTAGGGCTTGTCCAGTATCCAAGGGATGGGAGAACCTGGGGTTTCAGTGAGGTCCAGAGCACACCATGAGGGAAGCTGAGGCTCACCACCAAGCTTTGAAACTATGTTCTTGGTATTTGTGTGGTAGTAAACCAGCACAAACTATAGCCTACGAGCCCTCCATGTGCTTTCTCTGCTGGTCCTGCACTGGTTCCCCAGTGCAAACACAAAACATGTGGGAACTTTTCTGCAAACCTCTCAGTGATGCACGGCTGCCAGCATTAATACAGCAGGAAAAGCTGCACAACCATCTGCAGAACTGACAGGAGCCAGGCTTGATCCATGAGAACACTGTGTTTTCAGCAAGGATCCAAAAAACCAGCTTACCAAGGAGCAAAAAAACCTCATAGTTTAATAGCCTTGTCTTTCTACCTCCTCCCCAGGATATGAATCTGGACCCTGTAAAGTTCTAGCTTCTATTTAATTCAGCTCTCTAGAGGATGAAATGACAGATCCCCACTCCAGTGAAGTAAACATGGCTAATACACAGGTAGTGCCACCACCAGCAAAGGGCCCAACCCACCCTAAGCCCTCCAAGCCATCCATGTTAGGTGATCTCTGCAGCTGGCTGAAGTGGCTCATCTCCTCTCCAGCAGAAGTGTTTTACGTTCTCCATAGGGGGAAAAAGAAGGGAATAACTGCATAAATTACCAGTGGAAGCAATCTCTTCCCTGACAGTCCTCCCTGTCTGCTCTGCTCCTAAAGGACCAGTATATACTGACTCTAATCAGGCTTGTCTGCTCGTGTCGGGAATTTCAACCAGAGGAAGGAGAGGAGATGCTCTGCCTTCCCACCAGCAGAAAACCTCCTGCAGCAGAGATTGCTCCCAGAGGGCTCAGGCCCTTTCCCCTCATTGATCAGAGGAAAAAGTTGCTCCCAGGCATTACCCAGTTCTCTTGGCCTTCATTTTCAGGAGTAACCTCAACTGCCTCCCGCTGAGTGTCCAGTTTATATTTGAACAGGCTGATTTTCAGCTGGGAGATGCCTGGTGCTGCCTGGATATCGTCCTGCTTCTCCTGTCACCCAGGCTGGGCTCAGCCAAACCAGCTTCATACCACACAAGCCAGCAAAGCAGCAGAGCTTCACTCTGTTCTCAGAGCAGGGAAACAGGATCATGAAAGTGCTCTTTACAGGTTTCCTGTCCTAATCCAGAGAGAAATTGCCCTCATTGTTCACTGAAGTTATGAAATTGCAGGGGTTTGTACATTCCTTTAAAGAGCTTGCAAGCCCTGCAGAGGCAGTGCCTGTGTTCTGTGTTTTAGCACCTGCAAAAACCACTCAGATCAGCAACTTGCCAGAGCTACAGAATACATAAACCTGGTATTTTTGCATCTGTTTAGTATGGGCTGTTAGTGGGAACCAGCTGAGTAGGTTCATGTTGTTTTTGCAGGAGAAAGCAGATGACATAAAATCCCTCTCCTTGTATTTTTAAAAGAAGGCCAAGAGAAGCCACTTCTCTCTCCTGCATAAAACATTCAACAGGGCCCAAGCTAATTATTTGCCACATTTTTTGGTATAAATCTCTAGAACCAATGAGCAAAGCTGGGAAAAAACTGCAGAATACTAGCCATGAGACACTCATTTGGACTGACCTTTCCGCTCCTGCAGCTTCAGCTGAGGTGGGACCAAGCAGCTCCTTTGGACTGGGTGCACACATAGAACTGTTCTCCTTGGTATCAACTGGCATGTCCCAGCCCTCTCACAAGCCATGAGGATTTGGGAGCTGTCTGGGGAGATGGGGTGAGGCAGAAAAGGCAAAAACATCAGTACTGAGTTGTTAAATGTTGTCTGAACGACCCGAGCAGGGCTGGAACTGGGAGTGAGACACTACTCGCAACCACACATGGGGTGAGAATACGGTATTAAATTGTCTCCTTTTTCTACTTGGGCACCACCTGCTGGCATGTAATTAAATTAGCGTCATCAGCCAGATATTAAACTCTGCAGTCCCTGAGAGCATGCCAGGGTTTTTCCAGATTATTAAGCACGGTAGAGAGGAGAATTCTTTTAATCACCTTGTGCGCTCTCTGTACCAGCACGTAGTTACTGTAAATATAGCTCCTTGTAGATCCCTCCTCTTTTTAAGCTTGTGGTGGAGAGTTTTCATGGTCAGTGTTTTTCAGGGCATTACTTGCTCTTGGCAGCAGGGAAAGCCAGGCATGTGCATGGCACAGGGTGATGGTGCTCAGCCCAGCTGCTCATCCTGCCTGCAGAGTACCCTGGACCTGCCAAAACACAGACAGGACCAATACGGGACTGGAAGGACAATCATAGATCCATAGGATGGTTTGGATTGGAAGGGACCTTAAAGACCATCTTTTTCCACCCACCCTGCCATGGTCGGGGACACCTTCCACTGACCAGGTCCCATTCAGCCTGACCTTGAACACACAGAGGGATGGGGCACCCACAGCTTCTCTGGGGACCCTGTTCCAGTGCCTGACATTCCTGGGAGTCAAGGCTGCTTAACTTGCCATAATCCCAAAATATAAAATCTTGTGACTGAGAAATGCTGGCTCACCTTACTCAGGCATCCCAGAAGGAGCTGCAGCACAAGCAGAGCCCAGGACCAGGGAGCAGCTCCCAGCAGGGGAGATCTGCAAGGGCAATACCAGGAGAGTGTGGTCATTCCTACGAGCTGCAAACACGGTTCCGGGAGTTTTGACTTCCCATCTGACACAGATTCAGGTTTCTTTGCCATGTTTCAAGCAGGAACAGGAATAATCCCCATGCTCAGTAGTGTGAGCTCGTTCAAGACAGCCTGGCAGCACAGAGTTCATCTGCAGTCTTTAGCAATGGTTTGCCTCAGATGTTCCTCTGCCCTTGGCAAACATTCCCTGCAGCCAGGGCTGGTTTTGCACAGGTATGAGTGGCTTTCTGCCAGCTTCTTCCAGCTGCAAAATGTGGAGCGTGCAGGCAGCTGCCAGGAGGGAAAGGAGATGGGGTGAAATGAAGGGTGAGGGAGAATGGAGTTAGGGAGTGAAGACAGGAACATATCCTCAACATGTTTCCTCTTTGGGAAGTCATGCACATTGGTCTCCCTTGCAGAAAGGAAGGGACAGGTTTGCTGGTTGGTGACTCTTCCCAGTAGTGCAAAAAAAGGGGAGAGGGCAGCTAACAGAGCAAACTTCTTTTCCCCTGGGCATCCAAAGTCATCTTCTGGTGCATGTAGTGGCAATGGGGTAAGAGATGACACGTAGCACACAGTGCTCATCCCAAGATAATTCCTACTCAGCTTTTGGCTGAGAGCTTCACAGCTGGTTCCCAACATGCTGTTCTGTTTCTCCACATTGAGGGGGAAAAGGATAACCAGGACTTGGATCCATAAGGCTGCAGGGAAATGAGAAGTGACATCCAAATTCCTCATTGCCTGCAAGATGTGTGTACACCACAGGAGGAAACAAGCCAAGAAGAAATCAAATTAAAAACTGTGCTTGTGAGAAATTGTGCTGAGAGTGAAAAACCTCCAAACCATCATTTCTGCTGCAATCTGCTGTTGAAGGCTTGTGGTCTCACTGGACCCCTGGTGCTGTGGGAGAGCTGTGTCAGGTGGCTCTCTGAGGGGGTAGGGAAAGCCCTGTGAGACATATGGGAGCATTTATACTTTATCTGCCTATAGCTGGCTGCAGAAACCTCTGATTTTTACAAATACAGGGGCTTTTTGGAGTCCTAGACTTGCTGCAGGGCAGTTATTTGTCCATTTTCTTGGCTATGAGCTCAGGGAGACACAGGAATAGCTCAGCAAAGCCAACATATGTACGAAGCTCCCCTGGACCCAAGGGAAAGGCTCCCATGGGATAAGGCAATCCCAAGACCTTACCCCAGTGTAAAACTGAGCCTGCCTGAGCAGGCAGCTCCCATGTCCCCTGCATAGGATGCACACACAGCACAAAAAATAGTGGTGCTCAGAGAAGTGGCTAAATGCACCCCTGCCATGTGCCAGCCCCATCTGGGGTCCCTGAGCCAAATGCAGCTCTTTCCCCAGGGAGAAGAAGAACCTGTGAGAGCCAGAGTGGGTGGAAAAGCAGCTTTTGGGACCTGGATTGCTGGTGTCACAAGCTGCTGGGACGGCCATGGAGAGAAAGGCCATCCTGGACCTGATCTGAACTTTTCAACCCCGGTGCCCTGGCTGGCTTAGTAAGGACACAGGGTTTACAGTGCTTTATTCATTAGGTCATTTACTCATTAACTCATCGATAAACGGCTTGAACAAAAGCCCTGCTTTCAGACACCATTACGGTGCTTTCCAGCCTCCCCAGAGGAGAGAGGCACATGGCAATCCCAAACACAGAAATGTCACTCTGGGGATGGGTTTTCCTAAGTGTGCTTCCAAAGGAGCATGGCCAGGGCCCAGGAGCTTTGCCTTCCTCATCCCACACAGCTCTCTGGACCAGCAGCAGAGAGGCTGCCCAGGGATGTGATCTGCTCCCCAGGAAAGGCTTCTCCCACATGCTGGGAGATGCAGTGAGAAATGGTGACAAAGGAGGGTAACCAGGAGACTTGTGTTTTCCTCTGCTGAAATGTCTGTTGGCATAGAGTTCATTACAGGGCCACAGGTCTGGGGAAGGGAACAGGCAGGTTAACATTATTCCCAGTTTGGAGATGGCCAACAGAGCCACAGTGCTGGCATCTACCACCACTTCACAGCTCATCCACTTTACCTGTTTTAGCAGAGAGCATAGTCCAAAGCCCATAGATAAGAAATAAAGATGCTCAGTTTTGATAGAATCTCCATTATTAAAGAACAAATGTTACTCAGGAGGTAACTGTGCAAAAAACCCTACCATTTCCTAGAGAATTCTTTTCAAGAAGTGGAAGCTTAGGGCAATCAAAGTAGAAATGTTTCCTCCTTTATCAGGCATGGGAACAGAAATCCAAGCACTTAAAAGCAGCTTCTGGGAAGGACCCTGCAACATGTAGGATGTGTGGAGCTGAAGGTGGGAGTCCTGCAGAAGGAAGAGAGGAATGATCTGAAGTTGATGGTGGGATTTCCTGATGGTCCTGCATCTCTGCACAGTGACAGGGCTTTTACTTGGCAGCCCTGGGACAATCAAAGCTGTTTCAGATCCTCATGTGGGTAGGAGAAAAGTTCTCAAAATGGTCAGAAGTGAAGGTTTTCCAAGAAAAACCCCAAAAGATTTCCCAGACCTCTTCAGCATGAGGAAATGCATGTCTCCACATCCTTCCTGCAGTAACAACAGACCTCCAGCTCCTAGAGAGTCACAACAACTCCCAAAAGGCCACTGCTCCAGCCATCACGTTTAAGATGAAAGCTGCACTGCCATCCAGAGGAACGTGGCCTTCCCCTGGTTTTTGCTGTTTGCTCTGGTCTGAAGGAGATGGTTAAAGAGCAGGTGGAAGCACTGGGCTGCTGTACCTGGTAGAGTTGTAATTTCTCTGCCAGAGTCAGCCAAGGTGGAGTGATGCAGCTCCTGGTAGGCACCAGGCAGTGGCCCTCGCAGGGGAGCAAGCCCTCTGCCAGCTGCAAACTGCCTTGCTTTGCCCATAATGACTAGTGCAGGCAGGAGCTGAACGTGCCTCCAAGCAGCACATGAAAAAAACAACAGTGAAAAGGATTTTAAATGTGGTTTGTGAGCAATAAGGCTCTCCCATGTTGGCTCAGTCTGACAATCTCTCCTCATACAAATTTCAAAGAGGGTTTTACCCTAGCGAAAATACAGTGAAAGGCTCTCTTTTATATGTTTTTTAAAGCCTATGCAATCAAAAAGCTCTTTGAAACTCCAGGAGCTGTAGACATTGTCTAAAAACATCTGCTTCCATTTTTCCACTGTGTTTTCCCTTGATGGGAAATGAAACCAATCAAACTCTTGTTAGGGAGGAGAGGCAGAATGGCCCTGTGCCTACAAACAGGGTGGTGGTCTGGGACCCAGCTCTGCCAGGAGGGGTTGGTGGCACCTGCACACACCAGCACCACTGGGTTTCCACAGGCCAGGTTCTAGTTCCCCTGCTGTGATGGATGGGATTCCATCCAGAGTGCTCAGGAGGACCAGCACGTCTGCAGTCACTTCTCCAGTTATTTGCTGTCCCCAGCCCTGCAGCCCAGCTCCCCCAAAACCAGCAGCATTTGCTGCTCTCCATCCTTTCCTGCAGGTCTGGATGGGGAAATGTCTCTGGGCAGTCGATGCTGAAGGACACATTTGCCTGCTCCTTCCCAAAGCTCAACCTAAGGAAGCTTTTCCCTTGGTTCAGCCCCACCTCTGATGGAAGAGAGAGCTCCATGGACGGCAACGTTGGCCTCAGAGAGGCCCCAAGGCGCTGCCCACACCATCACCAAGCAAGGGAAGAACATGCTGGCTTGCACACAGCCATCACATATTTCACTTTGAGTTTACTGTGCTCAAGCAAGCTGGAGAGAACAGCTGTGGATTTGTCATTTAAAAGCATTTTAATGGGAGGAAGCTCATTTTTCAGTGCAAAAGCAGAAGCTCAAGAAAATATTACAAACTCTGAGCATTACTTTCTGCTTCCTTCACAGCAGGTCTGAGCCATCTCATCTGCTCCATTATGAAGAAATTATTTTAGATTTTCTAAAAAAAAAGAAAAAGAAAAAACAACCCAGAAATAATAGCACAGCTACCTCGCTGCTTCTCCCAGGGGGTAATTGCTTAATAGGAACATCTCACTGCGTCAAAGAAAAATAGAATAACCAGACCCTCTAGGTCTTCTCTCCAACTGTTACCTGCAAGTACCACAGCTGCTGCCAGTAAATTCTAGCACCCTGGCTGCTTATATGTCACAGCTACAAGAATATCATTACCACGAGCCACCTCGTTGTGTAGGAAGATAGTATTTACTAAGCTGGTGTTGATTCCTCAGTGACAGCCAGGGCAGCATGTTGTGTGTCCCAGGAGAGCCAGAGCTGATGCAGCTTCAGTGGCAGTCAGGGCTGGCACCCACCTGTCACCTGGGGGTGATGGGTCCCTTCTGTGCAGGTACCATTCAGCTAAAAACCCTGCAAGCCAAGGGAGCTGGGATTAACCATACAAGGAGAGAGAGCACAGGTTCCTCAGGTGCTGGTTTTCCTCCACCTGAACCCCTGGGTGAAGCAGCAGGTGAAGCGGAAGGAATGAGCATCCAGACCAAAAGAACATCTTCAAGAGGAAGCACATTTAAAGAGATAAGAGGGAACAATTAATGTAATTCTGGAAAACCTGCTCAGAGACAATGCTAGGGCAGGTGAGGGGAGCTCTCACCATGGTCCAGTGTTCCCACAATCAGTGAGGGCAAAGCTGGTGTTTCACAGCCCCAGCCAGCCCTTCACCAGCACCTCTACCCTCTGAACCACACATGACTCCTGAGCTGGAAAGCTGTTGGAAGGGCAGGGACCATCACAGCTTCACTCCTTCCCTCCCCCAGCCCTTTTGCCTTGCTGACAACCAGCCCCAGCTCCCAGGGATTCTGATTTTTGCAATGGCAGCCTGATTTCTGCTCTCCTCCAGCTCTTCCCAGACAACTTCCAGTAGCTTTTAATCACATGTCTGAGTGCTGCAGCTGCTGGCTGCAGTCTCCCAGCTTCTCTGAGGGCACTTGCTCTCATCCTGCTGTGTTAGGCAGGGTGGGCACTAAAAGCAGAACAGAGCTCTTAGTCCTTCCCTGGCCCCCTGGTGTGCTCCCAGGCCCTATGCTGATGTTTCCCTCCTGTTAGAGGTGGGAGCTGGAGACTCCTTACCCTGGAGATCTGTCGACTGAAAGGCAGCATTGATGTGCAACACCTGCAGCATGAAAACTATTAGGGAAAATGAAGTGGCAGGAGGTGGAAAGCTCAGTGTAACATTTTGTGCTCAGCTTGAGGCTGAAGAATCAGTGTGTTCCCTATTGACTCACCTGATTTCTTCTCTCCCCATTAGCCTAAGAGGGCCATCAAAGCACCACAGCTGAACAGATTTCTGTATAGAGATGTGAGGAGTGATGATTTGGCATTCAAAATGGATTATGCAGCAGTTTGGGAAAGAGAGACTTGGAAGTAAAACAGGAAGATTTTTAAGATAAAGATTCAACCCGCCCCTAAAAACCCACACAGCCCCAGAAACACAAGGGAAATAATTTATAACATCAAGGCCCAGCAAAAAAAGAATGAGAATGATGTCAAAGCAAATTGCAATGCAGTGCGAGCTGCATCTAGTGGCCAAGGAAGGTACAGCTTTGGAGAAGCTGCCCAGCAGGGTAGGAAAAGGAATAGAAAAATCCAGGAGTGGATACAAATGCTTCTCTCCTTGTTGTTCAAGGCTGGACTCAAACCACAATCCCACCTGAGAAAAAACAGGAGCTCCTGTTGAATCACAAGTGTCAGTATTGCCACTCGTTCAGAAGGTGCCACTGGTGCCTCCTGACCCAGGTTTGCAGCAGCCCTGGAGCCTGGAGGCTGCTGTGGCCACCTCTTTGGGATCAACACAATGACATCAGGCTGGTGCTGCCTCCATCTCAGTGTGGGCTGAGCATTCAGGGCAGAAAGGCAGCAAAGGCAGTTGCACATCTTAGTCAAGATACCCAGAAAGCTGCCAGTGCAGGCTAAGGCAGCCCCTGCAGCTTCATATTCTGCTCAGGGCTGTGTAATCCCTGGCTACACATCGTCAGGATCCTCAGCATTTCCTCCTGGAGATTTTGACAATACACTGATAACTCAATCTGAAAGCCAAGGTGTCTCCTTGACACAGGACTTTTTCTAAATGGAAGGCAGAGTACATCAACCCACGGCACAATTCATTACCCTCGGCTCGGAATGCGTAGCATGTCAGGGATAAAGCTGTGAAGTTTTGATTTATACAGGCTAATCAAGCAGAAAGCTATTAACCGAGGGGCAATGAATTATTAAATAAAATGACAAGAGAAACATAATGTCAAAACACCTAGCTCTGACTCCTGGAACATATAATTGCTCTTCTTATGTATCCCGAGTCTTTGCTATAAACGTTAAAGCAATCCTTTCAGCTCAGATACAATTTTAGACACATTGAGGATTTGATCCAGCTCCTATTTCAGCATTTAGAGCATAGCAAAGTATTTGAAACTCTGAATAATACCCTTGAAAGGCTTTTTCAGTGCACTCAGAGAGTTCAAAGATCAAGACCTGGGCACTACCTGCTGCAAAATTTTCAGTAAATTCTCCTTGACTGACAGAAGGATCTGTTTGGGGGGCCCAGTCTGGAGGGATGGGCCACTGTACGTGACAGAGCATGAGGACAACATCTATGGTTATAGATATTGCATTACCAACCTGAGCAGGCTGCCAACCTAGCACATGTGATACAAGGCCCTTCAGACACCCCATCACCACTTATGGTGATTCTAGTCCTATAATGTCCTGCAGTATTTCTAAAATAAGACAAATTTAACCATAAAGCAAAAGTATCTCCTACCACCCTGCTCTGACTATTCAGCCTATTTGCCCACAGATTCCTACCCAGCTTTCCTTCCCTTTCAGCTGGATCAAAGGGCCCTTCTAGCTCTAGCCCATTTCCTGATAACCAGCTTCTGAGACTCTTTTTCTCCCCTATCTATCCCCCTCCAAAACAGGAGAAAGAAGCAGCCCTTTCTCTGCAAACTTCTCCTATCTGCCTTTTTAAGGTATTGTGCTTCCCAGCCAAGTCAGTGATTGACTGATTCCTGGATTGCTGGGATTCCTGGATGACTGGGATCAGCTGAGGAGGGGATGGATCAATGATCCACCACAGATAAAGGCAAGCACAGTTACTCCAGGAGGGTTTATCAGGCTGACCTACAGCAATTTCTGTTCTAGACCAGAAGCTTTCTGAGTTGAGGAGTGTTGCAGTATGTTACTTCTGGAGCACAGCAATGGAATGGGCTGGAAGAAAATAGCTGAACTTTCACTTTAGTTTTGCTCTTAAAGATTGAGGTATAGCAAAGCTCTCTCTTGGAGTGATTAGCCTTCAGGATGAAGGAGCATTGATTTTTCTTCTTGCACAGTAAGTTGATCCTAAGCCTTTCCTGAGTATTTTCCTTAGTTGAGAGGCTGTCCGTGCTCTAAAAGGCTGCAATTTAAGTTCTGGGTTGTGCTTTGTTGGTCATATAAGGCAACTTTGTTTCCTAATTTCCATGGGTGTCTAAACACAAAGATGAGCAGAAATAGTTGTCTCAATGGCTTTGAGGTTATGAAATGTGAACATTGGGCATCCCAGACTTCCTGCAACATGTTCAAGACTGTAGAAAACCCTCTAGCACATATTCCTGTGTCCAGGGAAGTAATTTCCACTTAACATATTGAATGCACCCTTGCCCTCTTTTGTTTCACAGAGAAGTTCTGCTGTCTCACAGGTGGATTAATGCTCTATCTGTTCCCTTTGTGTCAATTTTCTTCAATTATGAGCCAGAGATCTCTTGTTGGTTTTAAGTTCTGAAATATTCTCCTGGCATGCCTAACCCAAGCAGATATGTAGCTTCTGGGGATTTTGGGAACCACAGGAGGGGGATTTTGTTTGGGCCTGTGTAATAAAGGCACTAACAGGTGAAAAGGGAGAGAAAGGACATGGAAAACTCATATCACCCCTGTGCTGGTGGAAACAGCCTGTGAGCAGCCTCCCAGGTGACTCTGGTTGCTGGATGTCTGTGGCAAGAGAAAATGTTGGTGACTGTTCTGTCAAATAAGGTTTTCTCTTAAATCAATAAAACTACTATCCTTTAAAAGGGATTTCTTGGCTGCTGCCACACAGCTTGTATTGAGAGAGAAAAGAGCCATCAGGTTTAGATGCCAACAGTGTCAGTTTAATGTCAGAGAGGAGGACTTGCCTTCATGTCAGTTCTGAGACATTTTTCGCAGTTATCACATCTCTGGCCAGACCAGGAGTGAGATGGGCCATTGATTCTGCCTTCTTTGCTTGGGGAAGTCTCTTTAGCTGCTTGGAGGGTTTTGCTGCTCTCTAACGTGGTCTTGGCTGGGAAGTGGCATCCTCAGAGCTATGCAGAGAGCTGGAGAGCTGCCCAAATTGCCTGGCTCCAGCACAGGGAGCAGGCAGGGGATTTCTACTGGGAACATCCTCTGTCCTCTCCCCACTGCAGAGGAGCAGCAACCAGCTCCTTTGTTCTATCCCTACATGTCCACAGCACGAAAGGTTCAGCTCTCATCCCGGGGTAACAAAATTCACTTTGGTCCATGTTACTGAGCAGTTTTAATTTTCAAATGGCTTTATCAGTCCAAGAAGGGGGGTTAGGTGTGCTGGGGATTAAAGCTGGGATGTCTGAGCTGCAGGAAAAATTTGAGATTTCTTCACAGCCCACTGGAGAACATGTTTTAAGCATGCTGAAAATGAAAGGCAAATGCTCTAAAAAGGGTTCAAGAGCACGGGTACCTTCAGACTGAGAATGCCAAGACAACATTGTGAAACGGTGTCAATAATTTGAAGAAATAAGATACCATTACGGCTGCAGCATCAAAGGCAATGTAATGGCTCTTCTTTGCTGTCAGCAGGTTAAAGGCTTTCTCTGAACTACAGTGATTCAGTGGAAGAGGTGTATAATGAGCCTGGCATGGTGCAGTATGTCACAGCTCATTCAGTGTCTGTAATAAAGCAGAGCTGCCTCAACACTCCCCAGTGAAGTATTTTTCTCATTGAAAACGCTGTTACAGCACATTGAGACTGTAAGTGGGGGAATGAGAGGATTTTAAGGTAAATTTAGGCACAGGAGTTTTCACAGGTCAAAGGGGGAACTTCATTGTGGTTTTGGTGGGGTTTTTTTGTTGTTTTCTAAATTGTTTTTGGAAGTATATTAAAAGTCAAAAGTTGGAAAAGGCTTTATTTTTTCTTTAAAGCATTCAGTGTTCTAGTGTGTTCCAGTTTTCCCTGCAGCAACCTGGCCAGAACAGAGTCCTCTTCCCCTTCAGGCAGTTTTTTAGGGCTTCCAGATCACTTGATATATCTCTGGACTTGTTTTTTTTTCAGGGTGGGCACAGCAGGCAAAGACTGTGACTTAATTAGGCTGATACTATTTAAGTCACGTGCCCCTTGCTGGAGTAGCCAGAGCAGACCATCTGTATGGCTGGGGCTCCAAGAAGGCTCTTGATTTGAGAGACTTATTTTAGAGGAAAACTAACTCCTCACGCATTCTGGAGAGGTTCTAAACATGTTCATCACCCCTCACCAGGGAATGTGAAGTGTCCTGAAGTGTGGCTAGTCCAGCAGAGCTGTGTCATGAGAGCTAAAGATGTTCCTATGGCAGCAAAAGATGCCCTGTGAGGCACTGAAATTCCACTCATCTGTGCCAGTTTTCTTGAATATCCAGGTGTGCTAATAAGAGCATTAATGTGTTTTCAATTTCACTGGACTTTTGGGAAAAAATATGGAAAGCAAACATATCACTTAGGCTTCCTGTGAGAGCTATTACTGAACCATCTCAGGGCTTTCTTTCCCAAAATCATAAGCTTAGTTGATTTTTCTATTGTAATTCAAATGGGAAAGCAAGATGGCATTGTGTGGCCTTCAGTCTCTCTTCTCTTTGTACATGTGTCTCAGGAGATGAATTATTTGTGATAATGTAATTCCAGAAGTGAACAAACAAGTGCATTGCACATTGCTCTGCCCAAAGGAGCCGCAGTCTGTGATCAGGACGCTAGATGGTAGCCTCAGTCCATGAACATTGCAGTGATGTCTGACATTGCAGGGACAGGAAATCGTGGCTGTTTCAGTGGAGTTTGCTCCTTTCGACACAATATTTGAGGAGAATCAGTTGTGATGTGGTAATGTTACTCAAAGCCAAATTGTTTGCAGTTAACTTTAAAAGCTGTAACCAATTTCCAGCTGTCTTTCAGAAAAGGAGATCTTCAGTCTGATAATTTTGCAGTTAACCATTACTGATCTACCTAAAACCCAGTGAAATATCTATTTCTGATGGGGTAACCACAGATTCTGATCAAAAGAGAAACCCAGTCCCTTGGTATCTCAATCACTGATGCCAGTGATGCTAAGGAAGACTCACATCCATGTTCCTGCTTACTTTGTTCAGTTATGTTTCAGTGTGAGGTTAATAAAAAGTGCAAGTGAGATATGGAAATCACCATTTTTAATTATAAGATACCATAGATTGCCTGAGAAATGAATCTGATTCTGACAGGGAATAGAGTGCAAGGAGAAATCAGGCATATGGTATTCCTAAAGAGACCATTTCAGTTTCAACAAATTGCAAACTAGTATTGATTTCTATACATGAGCTATGAACAAAAAAGAATGGCAAAACTTCTCAGCAGCCTCAAGAGTCAATATCGACCAAACTGGAATGGCACTTAGGAGAGGGATGCTTAGCTGATGAAAATAAATAGCAATGAAATAGCTTCTCACTTGTAATTTTTATCTAATATCGTATCAGGTCTGTTATTCTTTGCAAGTATCATGCAATGCATCACTGGTGACTGCAGAAATGTGCAGAATTAATGAAGAAAGTGCCTGGATGTGGAATAGCTCCCCACCTCCAGCCTTCCTGAAGGGTTTTGGTTTGATGTATGATATTCCTCTGATGAAAGTATAAACTCTATTAGTTCACAAAGTGAGTCTTAGGCTTGAGTTCCAGCAAGAAGCCCTTTGCTCGAGGCCCCAGTTTCAAACCATCCATTTGTCTTTATGCCAAAGTGCATCTTCAGCTGTGGAACTGTGTGGTTGTGTTACAGCACTTGGAACAGGAGTGGCTGTGGGGTTGTAAACATGTGGATTAGAATAAAATCTGGGTTAATACTTGGCTAGCTTTAAACACCTGCAGCAGAGGAAGGGAGTAGCAGGTAGTAGAGGGGTGTGAATTGGCAGGCTGTACATAAAGGGAGGAAAGGGAGTATGGGTGGCTGGTGTGCTGTGAAATAAGTGGGCATGCCAAAGAGCCAAAACATAGCAACTATTCCCCAGAAGATGTGGGATTGGTTTCTCTGGAGATCCTTTCTGCTCTGTTGTCTTGCCCCTAGAATGTTCCTGTCCCATACGACAAGCAGCAATAACTCCTAAGGGAAGGAGAAAGAGAAAGGCTTTTTCACTAACGCAGCCCAAAGATCATTTTGCATTTGACAGTCTTCCTTTCCTGTGTTTTGGTTTCTCTTCTATTTTAGAGTAGAGTGTGAATGGGAGAGCCTGTAGGGATGGACAGCAGAGCACAGCATGTGTGATCAGTCCATCCAAAGATGCAGGTACAAACACAATTTGCCACTGCCATCCCAGTGCAAGAAAACAAGAGCCTGGTAGGGCAGGTGTTAGATTTCTGAATGCATCTGCCCATTTCATGTTTTGATTAAAACTGGGTGTTCTGATGCTTCCTCCCTTGGCTGGTCCCAGGTCTCCCTCAGGTTCAGCAGAAAGCGAAACCCAGCAGGATGTTCCCTGCCTTCTTGGAGCACTTCTCTGAGTGCTGGATTCTTCTTTTTGAAGGGAATTTTGAGCAATCCCTTGTTCCTTCAGTGACCTGCTCTACTGAGCTGAGAAATCCCTACTAGGCAAGTACCACTGTAATGTTTATTCTCAACAGCTATAAACCAGTTTGTTGTTCTGGTTCTGCATAGATGTGAGATCTTGCTAAGAATGGGAGGTTGTTGTTTGCAGTCAGATATGGGTATTTTGAGTTCAACCAAGACTTTGTCAGCCTGGAGCGTGAGTCTTTATCTGCTTGTGCCCAACTGCACACAAGAGCAGGTCCATGCCTTTGGTTAGAAACATTATTGTGTGACTGGTATCACTGTCTGAAAAGAAATGAAACGGAGAAGCAGGTGCTGCATATGACCAGACAAAGAAAAAGTTCAGGAAGCCTCTCTGTATCTTCAGATCAAGATAAACTGTGATAAACTTGTGTTATTAAAAAAACAAGCAATGGTTTTCTTCCTCTTTTGACTTGCAAATTAAGCTAAGCTCACATAATCAAATCTGATGGGAGTTTATTTTCAGCTGAAGAGTTCACCACAGATTTAAAAGACTAAACCCAAGATCATAATTGCTTGTTATGGACTGCCCCTGCTGCAAAAGTTTTCCTGATTTCATGGCAAAAAAACTACTTGGTGAAAGGGTGTTGTGAACTAAATGAGCAGTTAGAAATGCAGAATTTGATGTTGCTCATTCAAATGTAGTAAGGATTTTGATTCGGATCCTTTCTCCCTTCCTTTGAAATGCTATTTACCTACATCAGAGTTTAATAAGGTTAATGTGTTAGATGTTCCTCCCCCCGTGTAAATCCTATCTGTGGGAAGAATGCTGCTTGAATAGAGTCCTCCAGCTCTATTCATTTGCTTTCAATGTGTCAAATTAATTTTGCCACACGGGTAACAAAAGCGGTGCTTCTGTGTATTTCTGTAAACATTGTATGATTTAGAAAGTGTTTATGATTTCTTTCAACAATGAAACTTAAACTGTGCGCAGTCCAATATCAGCAAGTAATTTCAGAAGTGACTGAGGCATGTAATTGAGTTTGTCAGTGTAATTGTATTTTGGAATAGATAGTGGTATGGTTTTTTTTAGTCGTTAGTGAGTCTCGTATTTAGAGTGCTGATTAATTCTATTAGAGGAGTTAATTAGACTGAGAAGGTGGGGGTGAGAATGGATACAAATCACTTTAAAGCACTGCATTTAACTCGGAGTTGATTAGTCCAGGCACAGAGAAATGCCACCTCTCCCTGTCTGGCCTCACAGGTGTGATTAGAGCTCATCAGTGCAGCCCCAGCCTGTGACAAGGGCAGATGATGAGTATGGGTGCAATTCCCTCTCAAGTGTGAACTTCCAAATTAAGGCACTGAAGGTACAGGGTTGACCTGACTTAAAGATAATAAGCTCCTGTGCATACTCCATAATAATAAAAATAATAATTACAATATCGGTATTTCTGGCACAGCCTTCCCATATTGTTTCCTGTAAAGAATAAATGGCAGTAGGGAATAAACAGGCATCACTTAAGGGCATTCTCTGGCTTTGTAGACTTCAGAAGAGCTTGGGCTAAAGTCTTGGCATGGAAGATTCGGATTTCCCCTGCAAAAACAGAAACCAGATGTGGATGCTGAAGGTCTGGCATCTCCAAGCAGGAGCACATCTTGCCTGCAGGTACCTGCATGGGCCCTGCCTGCAGCAGGAGGGGGTGGATGCTCTGCAGAGCAGTTGCCTTGATGAGAAATGGGAGCTGAACTGGCAGCTGCATTAAAAAGGATTGATTTGTAGATCCGACCCAGGGCCTGGGCTGGTAGTAGCATGAGCCATTTTTGGAGAGCATCACAAGCAGCCCTGGGATGACAAATGGAGGAGGGTGGACAGATTCTCCCTACTTGTTGACTGGGTGCTGGGTGCAAAACAAGTACCGTTTAAGAGAAGCTGATGTGGCTCCTGCATTCTTTGCATCTGACCCAGCATGGGCTAAGGCAGCTCATGGGCAAGCTGAGTTCAAGTGCTTCTCCCTCTCTCTATCCTCTCAGTGTGCTCCAAAGCACTCCTGGGTGTGAGATGGGTGGGACTGAGGAAAGGGTGGATGGAAAATTGAAACAGCCTCCTCTAAAGCCAAAGTATGTGAAATAAATATGTACAAAATAGATTTTTAAGCAGCAGTTGGTGTGTAATTTTTAATTACCTGGAATACTTCCAACTGGGCAAACACAAGACACTGTCAGAAGAATATTAAACTAGGCCTTGAGGCATCATCTGAGCTGCACAAAAGTCAGGTCTGTTTATAAACCAAGCCTATATATTTGGAGCTGGTGTAATTTTGGGGAAAACAGTCTCAGTCTGAATAGATGCAAAGGAAGGGTACTGCCAAATGAAGCAGCAGGCAGGACTACACAAAACCCAGGTCAGCAGCCTGCACATTTTCAAGGAATTGTGATACCATGTCAGGGAATTGCTCCCAGGCTGCCTGGTGAGGCCATTATAGTGCTGTCAGTAAAAATGCCCCTTATCTTCCAACTCCTTCCATGTACAGATAAAGCAGCTGTGGTCAACACAGGGCATATTTTAATAAGATTCAGAGTGGTAACATCTGGCAAATTCACATGTCCTGTGCTGCTCCTTCCCCACGTACAAACAGCCCCTGTTCCCATGCTTTTTTGTTTCCCTTAGATAATGGCTCTTGTGCAGCAGAACGTGACCGACAGGTTATCAGCCGGGAATGGCAGCGCCGCTCACAATGGCACGACACGAAGGGACGATCAGAAGCTTCCACCACTGGGAAACCTCACATCGGAAACCAGCTCTGATATTCCCAGTCAGAGGAGAAGAGCTGGCAAGCTTCTTGCTGCAAAACAGAAGGAAAAGGAAAAGGGCCCTGGAAAGTCACAGGAAGGTGAATAAGAGCTTCTTGTCACCAGCCTCCTTCCGCTGGTCCTGGGAAGGACCTCTTGGCTGCCTCTCACCAAAGGGTTGTGCTCCATAATGTCAGAGAAAACAGAGAATGGGGCCCAGGAGTTCTCAGCTGGTGGAGGAGCTGCTTATGTCCCCTGAGAGACCTCAGCTTGTGGAGACAGTGTGAGTCTTCTAGAAAGAGTTAGAAGAGCTACCAAGCTGTCAGAGCCACCCAACTGTACCAATAAAGCTGTGTCGCTTTGATTTGGTGAGCAGAGCCCTGTTGTGTATGGGCAACCTGATGAATGGAGCTGTTCCATTCCATGCTCTTCTGGAGCTGATGTTTCACTTCTATCCAGGTGCTTCACTGGGGGTTTGACTTGCAGTTACTTGAAAACAGAAAAGGAAAACTGAGGTTAGGCATCCTTCTTCCCTCAGTGCTGACCTCCTGAGGGACAGGGCAGCACGTATCCCCTGTCTGTTTTGGATTTAGGGATGGGACTCTCCATGGAACGGCCACCTCCATCTGCTCCAGGGCTGTTCCTGGCCATCTAGAAGGCAATATGAAGGATTCATGTGGTCTTACAGGACGTAGGTGGCAGTGTGGAGTGATGGCAAAAAGGGATGTGCAGGAGTTTTGGGACAGACAACATGTGCCCCAGCAGCTGGTTTTTATGACAGTCTGTGTTCCCTTCAGCCCTCTGCTCCCTGTCCCTGTGCTATCACCCATGTCCTTTGGTTTCTTTGTCCTTCTCTGAGTAGTCTAAGCAGATTGAGAAAAACTTTTCTTTGAATTAGATGATACTAAAAATGAATTATATCAAGTACATAGCGCCAAACACACAGCTCATTTTTTAAAGCAAGCTGTATTATTTTTACAGTTTAAATTTAAAAAATAGCTGTAGTTTGCATGCCAAAGTTCAGCTGTTCAAATAAACCCTTAAGTTCCTTTCTTCAGTGACATCTCCCAGTAGGTGGGTTGTTCCAGCCATGGTAGCTGCTCTGTATGTCATTGCAAGCATTTCCCATCAGCCTTGCTCCTTGGGAGCTGGAGATGGAATTTAGCTGATAAAAACATTGAGCTGAGCCAACAGCTGGCAATGAACTAATTTTCTAAAATATTGCTCCTTGTCTGTACAGAAACAATTGGAATTTACTTCTTCCAGAGCAGTGGAGATGAGCATCATCCTTGAGGTGGAGCCACACATCTCTCCCAGGAGCCAGGGCCACTGTGTCTGCAGAGTGCTGCTGGGGCACAGCATTGGGATGGAGGACCCATCCAACCCCCTGGGACAGGGAGGAGTCAATGTCCAGCTCTCCAAACTCATGAAATTCAAGAAAATCCAATTTTAATTGAGTCTTTCCTTACCAGGATTCAGCAAAAGAGCCTGAGGGGTCATTCTGGGCCTCCATCAGGATGGCCTTGGTTTCATGCTGGTCCATACTGGCTGGAATGGGAGGGAAAGTGGATCCAGCACTAAAGTTGCATCCACTCAGTCTCCTAGGAGGGACAACCCGCCTCATGTTTCACTACCACTGGCTGCAGCCTTTGGAAGAGACCAGGTCTATTAATCCTCTTTTTTTAAAAAAAAAAAAGAAGGACCTAAATCACCAGAATGACTCAAGAAAATCTTTGCCTGAATTAGATTTCCTGGTTCCACTCACTCTAGGGAATGTCAGGGATGCTCCTCTGGGACATTTGGAAATGCACAATTGTCTGGGCAGTTTAGGGCTGTTCTGTTGCAAACTTTTTTTAACTCTGCTTCCTGAGTCACTGTATCAGCCCACAAAATGAGCTGAGAACAGACATGAGTGATGTCAGGGACTATAACCACAACTACAGGCATAATTAAGATTTTCCTTCATTTCTCTTATGTGCTAAAGTGGAAATATTAGATTAACTCATCTGTGCTGTAAGACTAACTGCAGAGAGTCTCTGGAAGATGTGTTCACAAGGAAAGGTCACCACATGGCCACTGGATGGTTATTTCACTTATTTTACTCAGTAGTTAAAATGCATGTTTTCTGTCTTTCCCAGACCTTTCATCTTCAATTGTCCAGGCAGCCAATAAGGCAGAATAAATGAGGAGCATCCAAAAGTTGTACACTTTAAGGCTTCCTATCATTATGCAAAATCTATATTGTCATTAATCACTTTTTTTTCTTAATGAATTTGGGGACTGGTGTTTCTGCTGCTAAGTACTCAAAGGAGTTATTAAATTTATAGCTGTCTGGTTCCCCCATCTGTTTCCATAAAAATTTGCTGCAATTAGTATTTCAGCAAAATTTCTAAACACTGCCAGACTTCTTAAGAACAGGGAATGCTTCTGTAAACGTGAGGGGGAATTAATTGTGCATGAGTGGCAAAAAATCATCTAAAATCCACATTAAACCAGCCTTGTCTGTAGTTTGCATGAGGGTTAAGGCAGGAAAAGAGACTAACAAAATGGGGAGAGGCTGGAAAAATTCCTGCCCATCCAGGTCCAGCTGGCCACTGCTGGCTGGATATTAGGAAAATGTTTAGTTTGTTTTCATTTTTCTGAAGGAGGCAGCTCCAGAAGCACATGGGCAGAGGTTTGCAGCACAGAGGGGCCACGGGGCAGCAGAGTGGCAGCTGGAGGCAAGTACCAGTCCTGGGGGGAAGTACTGGGAACAGAGCTCTGATCCCTGTGCAAGAGTCCTGGTGCCAGGGACCTCTTGGATTTTACTGCACTGAACCTGAGGCCAGGAGCATTTCTGCCCTCTGCCTGGCAGGAATAGAGCTGCAGAACATACACCTGTACTTCCCATGGCTCTCCTACACAGGAAAATGCCTGTGCTCTGCACTCATTTCACAGTTCTGTGGCTGTTTGTAATAAAATGGGATGTTGTGTTTGATTTTGATGTTGTGTTTTGTTCTTAGTGGGCCATGAAGTGCTCCTGTGGTGCATCACAGTCTCTTGGGTGCCGTAGGTGGTCGTATCACTGAAGTTTACCCTTCAGCTGGCTTCCCTGGCCCCATTGTGCACCTGCTTATTATCAAATTAAAGGGATCCCTGAGTCTTTATTTTCACTGTATTTATGCCAGAATAAATTTCTGCAGCTGATAAATTTCCATCTGCTTTTATGAACAGTGGGATGGGCCCAGTTTCTCAGGAAGGAAAAGTTGCCGGGTGTTGTCCAAGCTAGAGCAAAAATGACGATCCAAGAAGGACTGACTGACTGGAAGGGATTGGCTCTAATGTGCCTGAATTGCCCAGGAGGAAGATAATGAACAGAATGAGAAGAGCAATTGCTTCAATAAATAAACTGGAACGTGTGTGTGACCGATACCGTGGGGGCTGATATATGCCAAGAAGTCTGTTTTTAACATCTGCTCTTCAGCAGCCTTAATATGTTCTGACCAGATCAATATATCTTCTGCTGCTGGGCTCAGATATCCTACAGCAGCTAGAAACTGGGGGAGGAAATGCAGGCAAACAAACATGTAGACATGCTTTACAGATACACACATACAGGTATTTTGTGCAGTGTTGTGCCATTGGAAGGATTAATAACTTGAAATCAATCCAAAATGGTGCTTAAGTAGCCCTGACAAAGTAGAGCCATCAGTGGCCGATATTCACTCCTGACAATGTCCCTTTTTTTCTTTGCAGAGTATAAGCTAGAGGATTGCTATGTTGTTGGCAGCTCATATCCCACTCAGTGCATCCACAGATGCAATATGTTCTTTATCCTACTGTAATTAAAAGGCTTTTCATCTCTTGCCAAGGCTTTTGTATGCTGCAAAGGCTGAGGGAAGCAGGTGAGGTGGTGTAGGCATAATGGTCATTTTTAAAAAGGATTCTTACCAGCCTGCAGCCACAGGCAGGGAAGGGGGGGGGGGATGTCAGAGAAAGAGGAGCAGGGAACAGAAAAGAAGATGAAAGGAGAGTCTGAGCAAAAACATGTTGGCCAGCAAGCTGCTCTGGTGCCGGCAGTCAGCACTTGCAGCAGGATGAGCACAAGTGTTTATTCTCTCCTCTACTTCAGGGTATTGCACCAGCAGTGCCTGCAAAAAGCACCGCATGGCTGTTCCTCTGCCCCCCCCCAGCTCACCCTCCAGCCCCTGAGCTTCAGCCACAGCTGGAAGCAGGCTTGGGAGAAGGCACAGGACCACAGAAAAGGGGAAAACAAGATATGGGACCATGAACATCTGTCATTCAGGTGCAGTCAGACACTACCTGTTCCTATGGCTGGTTTTTCTGCCCAGCCCATCTTCTCTTGCAGTGGAGGTGCTGAAGAGCACGCAAAGCATTTTCTCAGAAGGCACAAAGAATGCAAGAAACAGGATCACTTTCTTCACTCAACTTACTCTGCAAGCCTGGGGGGAGTCCATTGAAGGACTTGGCACAAAGATTAATGTTTGGCCTGTGGCATTCAGCAGAACTTGCTCATTTAAGACAGGACAGTGGCTTGGAAGAATAGGGGCTTGTGACCTCTCCGATGCAGCAGCAGTTCTCCTGACAGAAGGTGATAAATAAAAGTCAGTGCCACAGTGTGTATCTGAAAGCTGTGCACGGTACAATGTGAAAAATGCTTGCTATGACCCCAAGAACCTTTACATCAAGAGACCTCCTGGGCACATGTGGGTAATAAGGTCTCATTTTAAGTGCTGCCATCAGTGGGTTGTATGGGAATAGCAGTAACTCTAAAAGCATGCTTCATTTACTGCAGATGTCTGATTTCCCCCTCAATATCGCCCCAAAGTACCTCATTTAATGACAGACATGGACCTGGAAAATGAGGAACTTTCAGCTTTTGTGTTTATTTAGCCCCTTACCAGAACACCAGCTGGAAACGGTAGATTTCAGATCCTTTTTATTTCCATATAAATAGCAGGGTTATTTCAGACAGCCAGGTGCTCTGCTGGGTGTTACTGCTCACAGTCCAGTTGTATATATTACAGCTGGAATATATAACTGTGGCTCCTGCTTCTTCCAGGAACCAGAATCTAAGTTTTCATGGTATCATTGAATAGTTTGGGTTGGAAGGGACCTTAAAGATCATGTAACCCAACCCCCCTGACATGGGAATTTTCAGGAACTAATTCCTAGGACAGCAAACTTGCCTGCTTTAGGCTTCTCACACTTCTCAGGCTTTGGAGGAAAGGTGGTCAGACAGCCACACTGGGGCAGGTGTGATAGTAATGTCAAAGGATATAATTTGTTGGATCATTCCTGATATGAAACGAAGAAGTGTTTTCTGCAAACACTACAAAGCTTAAACTAAAAGTATTAATAATTCACCAGATTATCATAAAAATTGTAAGTTAGGACCAGAAAACCAATTAAAAATCGAAGGAGGTTGAGAAATAAGACATTCGGGTTCTTTCTCTTTCTGCCTGCAGAGCTTTGAGCTTTTCACTCAAAATGAGAATGAAGACTGAAGGAAAAGAAGACTGCTCCAACACCACCTGCCTCTGGGGGCTGAGGCAGCTCAGGAAACAACCCACAGGGCTGTAGGAGGGCTGTAATGAATTTGCTGCAGTTGGCAACTGCACTTTCACGTCAGTCCCAGTGTTGCTGTGGGCAGATGTCACAGCCCAGGCCAGCACGGTGCTTCCCACCTGCAGACACCCTGAGCAGCCTGGTGAGGAGGAGCTGGGTGCCTGGAGCTGGGAATGTGAGCCACCATCACATTCCTGGCTGCTACGTCCAAAAGCCATCCCAAGTGGTGTGCTTGCAGCCAAGGAAATCTTGGAACTGATGCCTTTCTGGTTCTCCACACGCCGCAGTGCTCTCCAGCATTCACCCTTTCCCCCTCCTCTGCAATCACATTTCCCGTAATTCCAAGTGTGGATTCCTGCTGAGTGTGGATTGGGTGAGCCCTCTGTGCCAAGATCCTCTCTGCAGCTTTCAGAACCCCTGGTTATTTGAGAGCCCTTTGTGGAAAGGGGGAGAGACACAAACCCGAGAGGTGAAAGCGCCTGGGATGGGAGCAAGGAAATGTCACTTTGTGCCCCAGGAGAGCCAGCCCAGCACTGGGGAGAGGCAGGAGATGGCCCTGGAGGGGAGGGTTTGTTCATTCCCCTGCTCAGGGAGCACCCCAGGGCACTGCAGGCTGGATGGAGCAGCAGATGGTGGTGTTTTAGGGGCCCCTGTGATATAAGGTATCAATAAAGAACTAACACTGAGAGGGTTAATTGAAATAATTGTAGGGACTTTTGCTGAAGTCACAAAGACAGACTGCATGGTTGAGGCCATAAATAGCTACAAATATAGAAACAGGAAATATGTTATGGTTGCTATCAGTACCTGGCCTTGAGGCTTCTAGAATAGAATGGACACCATATGAAACTAAGATAAATCAGGAAATATGTCAAGAAAATAAGATAATTGTAGAAGTTTGCTAATTAGACAGGTTCAGGTTTTCAACAAAACTGGTTTAAGTTACTTTTTGAGCCAAGTTGAAAAGGGCACAGCAAGGAAGACCCACGATCTTCATCCCCGAGACCCCCAAAGACCCCAGACCAGGAAAAATGGAAACCAATGTGCAAACTCAGAGGGGAAAATGGAAATTACTTCTCTGAACTGACTAGAATAAGCCTGCCTTTTCTAAGAAAATAATGCATATGTATAAAAAAATAATGAATATGCATGTTTTAGCTGTATTTAAACAGGGCTGTGAGCACAGACAGGTGTGTTTTTGGTGGAGCAATGCCCCATGCACCCAGCCATGCTGAATAAATGTACTTTCTCTACAATTACCTGGTTTTGTTTTTTTTCTGACAGGGCTGTGGGTTGGGAAGGAGTCGCTGATCGCTCAGGTGCAAGGTGGGGGTTCCCACAGACCCCTAGGGGTGAAAAAAATAAAATTACATCTTTTATACAGTAAAATTTACATGAACCCGCCTATCTAATACCTATCCTCCACCCAACACGTTTATTTGGCTGAGCTAACCTTAAATAGTGCCCGAGACCCAAAATTGCTTTTCTTTATTGACTTCTGCTGTAGAAGTTACTTGATGTTACGTTTACAAAAGGTGAGACAATTCATCCCGAAGACACCCACACCGCTGAGGAACAACTCCAGGCGATTTCGCCAATGTTTTTCCCTCAGAATATCTTTTTTTCCCCCCCTCAGTGGATATAGGTTTGCTGCCCAGCCAGGGGCTGGAGGCACCTCTTGGGCACGGAGCAGCACCTCTGTGGCAGCGGGAAGAACCATTTCCCTCGTTTCTGGCAGCAAAGCGATAACTAATTAGTGCCCGGCGTTAATTGCCGGCGCTGAGGGCACGGCGTCACTGCCCGCTCTGCGCAGGCGCGGTGCCCGCAGTGCGCATGCGCGACGCTCACGTGACGGCGGTCTGGCAGTGCCAACATGGCTGCGCCCAGGGCCGCGCACGGGGCGCGGCAGCAGCGCCCGGTCCGGCCCCGCTGAGCCCGCCTGGGCCGGGGGGAACCCGGGGGGGGAACCCGGACTGTGCCGCCAGCCCGCACCGCCACCCCTCCATGGAGCCGCGGGACTCCTGGGCGGCCTTGGCGGTGAGTGAGCGCGCCCAGGAGGGGTTGTTTCAGGGCGGAGATGCTGCCGAGAAGCTGCATCAATTCTCTGCGAATTGAGTCCCAGAGGTTTCTTTCGAGTTTTGGAAATCAAAGAGTTCTTTAGTCGGCGCAGGGTGCGCTGGGTGTCATTTCGCCAAAGCGCACGCCGAGGTATATTCAGTGTATTCGCTGCAGCTTATGTGTCAGCGCTACCTGATTATTAATTTTTGGTTCCCCGCAGTGCTGTTACATATTCATGAAATTTCCCGAGACTTATTAGCGTATATGCGTATCCCTGTAAGGTCTCTGAGGGTCTCCTCTGTCTGAAGCCTCCCCGGGTTCTAAGTGAGCGCTTTGCAAACTTCAGGACAATGCACGTGTTAAAAGGTGGTTCTGCCTCTGTTCCCCTCCTCGCTGTTCCTGTAAAACACTTAGCCTGGCTCTCTGTAATGCTCATGTTGTAAATACCAGCAGTTCTTGTTACATCTCCAAACCCCCAACATCAGTATTTGATTTATTTACATTTCTGTGACGGCGAATCCACAAAGGCAGCGCCGAGACTACAAAACCTTTTCACTGTTGATACATTTTAGCAAACAAAAGCGGTTAATCTTCATTGGCTACAAGTTACACAGTTTTTGTATTAGCATTCTGCCCTTTTTTGGTTAGTGATTCACTCTCTTATGCTAATTAGTCCACATGCTCAGTCTTTCTTCTTTTGGGTGGTGGGTTTTTTGGGTCGGTCCTTGCGGTGTGCCCCTGCTGGAATTCCCTTTTACCCAGTGGGAGCTGACTCAGCACAGCTGTTGAGCTGTCCTTATTTCTTTCTTGTCTTGAGGCTTCTGCCACATGTCCTTGTGACCTGCAAATCCTGCATTCTTTTTGCCCACTATTAGAGGTACAACTTTCTTCCCAAGCTGGTTTTAAGCTGGAGGGTGAAGGCTCCAGTTGCTATAGCTGGGGACCTCCTTGGAAACGTCCGGGGCTCCTTCTGGGTGGGAATCAGGGCTGTGGTGCCCTGGGCTGGTGTGGGAAGAGCCAAATGCTCCAAGGGCCAGTGGTGTGATTGTAGTTCAATGCCTTGGAATTGGGTCCTGGTTTTGTTTAATTGTTGTGATGGAGTTTATAAAAGTTGTAGAATATCCTGAGTTGGAAGGGACCCACGAGTATCATCAAAGTCCAGCTCCTGGCCCTGTAGGGAACAGCCCTGAGAAGCCCACCTTGTGCCTGAGTGTTGTCCAAACACTCCTGGAGGTCTGTCAGGGTTGGTGCTGTGCCCACTGCCCTGGGCAGCCTCTTCAGTGCTCAACAACCCTCTTGGGGAAGAACCTTTTCCTGATATCTCAACTAAACCTTCCCTGACACAACTCCAGGCCATTCCTTGGGTCCTGTCACTGGTGACAGAGCAGAGAGCAGTGCCTGCCCCTTCTCTTCCCCTGGTGAAAAAGCTGCAGATCACAGTGAGGTCTGCCCTCAGTCTCTGCTTAAATAAGTTTAACAAGTAAGTCCAACTCCTGGTAAAGGATCTTCATCTGTTTGACTTTTGGTGACACTACTGTTACTGACAGGAGAGGGAGAGGGTGTATTTTAGGTGTCTTATCATCTAAAAATCATCCCCATTTTCTGCAGGTGGCGTAAGCACACAGATATTGTCGCCTGCTGGCAGGTGCTCTGTTAGCTGCTTCATGAATTTAAATGGCATTTAAGATACAGAACTTTGAGAACTTAAAGAAGCCATTAGTAACTTTTGATTCATGTTTTAACAGATGGCTAGATTAAATCTGATTAAATCTGATCAATGTTATTTTGAGCAGATAAGGATTTTGATGAGAAAGAGTGAAGAAAAATCAATGCATGCAAAATAGCCAACTAGATTAAAAGAGTAATTAACTTATTGATTAAACCTTTAGCAGTAGATAGTGAACACCTCTCTGAATCCTCTGTTGCCTTGAAAAAAATTATCAGAGTAACACACATGTGATTTGTTTCCAGGCAGAGTTAAAAATCTCTGCAGCTGTTCCTTGTGTGCTCCTCTATAGGAGTTACACTTCAAACTACCTTTTCTGTTCTGAAAAGCACTGCATCTAAATAATGTCTCCTAATGGATTAAGGCTAACTATTGCTTTGTTTTTGAAGTTAGATTTTCAGTTTATTTCAGTCCCGGTTCCCTGGTTTTGCCAAGTAATTCTTTTCTACAATCGCCCATGCCATGGGGTAACTTAAAAAGAATATACCATATCTAGAAACACAGACCATGGAAGAAGATTAAGCTCTAGTTGAACCAGTACTTTTGGGGGTGGGGGGGTGTTTTATGACTTGCTTTGGATAAAAACCTTCCCCTTTTCCTTATGACTTTGAAAACATCTTTATTTAATATGATTTCCAGTACCTGAGGGGAGCCTGCAAGAAACATGGAGAGACACTTTTTACAAGGGCATGTAGTGACAGTGCAAGTGGGAATGGCTTCAAACTGACAGAGAGGAGGTTTGGATTAGATATTAGGAAAAAATTCTTCCCTGGTTGGGTGGGCAGGCCCTGGCACAGGTTGCCCAGAGAAGCTGTGGCTGCCCCATCCCTGGAAGTGTTCCAGGCCAGGCTGGACAGAGCATGGAGCAACCTGGGCTGGTGGAAGGTGTCCCTGCCCATGGCAGGGGTTTGGAACAAGATGATCTTTAAGGTCCCTTCCAACCCAAATCTTCCTGTGATTTGATTATTTTTATTTTTTTATAGGCTTTTATCAGCAAAAGAAGATAAAGCAGCTTTACTTTAGCCTTTGTTAAACAAAGGAAATGGGGTGGGAGGAATGCTTTAAATGGAGGAGCTTGCTGAAAAAATGTGAATGTGCTTTCTAGAGATGCTTATGGGGAGGGCAGAATCACTTCAGTCTTTCCCTGATCCTATCACACAACTCCCAGAGGTGCTGGCCATTCTGGGCTGTGTCCTGGATAAGTGACATCCACTGTCTTGCTTTTCTGTGTAGTGGGGAAGTGTTGCACTGCTTTGCATGTCCTATTCAAAACACCAAGATTGTCTTGAAAGTACCTTAAAAATGGTTTAAAGTTGTGACATCCATTACTTCCTTTTGTTGAACCCTCCCTGTTACAGCTGTGGAAGCTGCTGAGGTCTGTGTAGGACCATCAGTTTCTAAAGTGACCTCAGGAAGGGTACAGTCAGCAGTGCTCTGGGTTAGTCATGCCTCAGTTACATAAGCTTCACCCCTGAGAATACTAATGTGCTTTATTCCCTGGTTTTGTCTTGAAGGCTGGTGGAGTTGCTGGTGTCTGTGTTGACCTGATCCTTTTCCCCCTGGATACTGTAAAAACAAGACTGCAGAGTCCTCAAGGATTTAGGAAGGCTGGTGGTTTTCGTGGCATCTACGCTGGTGTTCCTTCCACTGCCATAGGATCCTTCCCAAATGGTAAATTGTCTTTGGAGTTATGCTTTGTCTTATTTCAGTGAGACATTCATATCTGTGGCTTCCTCTCCTGCCTGTTTAGATTCTGTGAGTGCATGTCCACATGTAAAGAGCAGATTCTAGAATTGTGCAGTATTGAGCAAACTCTTGGGCAAGCCTGGAGTGAAGGCTGCTGCATGTTCACTCTGAAAAGCAACCCTAATTCCTTGGGAGGGTGCCTGGCTACCAGCCTGTCCCTATAGGGGCACCCTAAAGCGTTTCTAGGTGCCAGAGCTTGAATCTTGCTTGCCCTGGACACTTTTGTCTGACCTACTCTGTCACAACACTGGAAAGGAATCAAAGTCCAAAGTGCTTGAGCACTGGAGGTCTTTGAGCTGATTGCCCTGGGGAGGCTCTGCCCATCTCCCTGGAACAGCAACACCTAAAGTGTGAAGACATGAGGAATACTTTCAAAACTGAGACTTTTAAAAAGGAAAACACTTGTAGTTGCTGCAGAGCAAAGGCATCTGAAATTCCTGGGGCCTTTGTCCGTTTTGTCTTTGGAGGGAGGGCTGAAAAAACAGCAAGCTCTGCTGCCTGACATAAATGTTAGGAGAACTTTGCTGACAAATCCACTGACGCCTTCAGATGTTTGATGTCCTTCATAAGGTGATATAAAAAAAAATCAGTTCTTTATCTTGGCTGCTCTGTTATCTCCTTTTGAGGTGATAAGCATCTTTTGATTAGCAGGAGGCAATTCATGTGGCCCTCCTGTACAATTAAAATCTGTTCCCCCTCAAGACATGTCATTTTTTCCAGGATTTACATCTCCAAAATCTGAACTGTGATTTTATCTTTCCAATGTATGACTGAGAACTGAAATTATCTTTAGGAGAAGGAATAACCCTTAAGGTGTAAGTGCCTTTGTAGTTGACTGTTGCAGTGAATAAACACAGCTCTTGTTGCTGTGCTCAGCTTTGTTGTGTGTGTTTTTTGTTCACTGCAGAGAACTTTTACAAGTCTTTTACAAGCTTGGAAAAACATGGTGGCACTAAATTGCAAAATGTTAAACTGATGAGAGCAGGGAAGAATTTATTAATAAACTGCTACTGAAATAGTTTTGCACATTGGCAGAATTTTATGAAGTACCTTGATGATGTTTTGGGTTGGTTGGTTTGGGTTTTTTTCAGTTAATCAGTTGTTTTGTTTGTTCATGCTCAAGAAAAGATCACCCCTTCAGCTGAACCAAAATATGTTCTATCTGTGAATGTGGAACACACCATTTTTTCCAGATGTGCTGGATGTTACCACATTTTTCCTTATCTCTCTACTCAATGTGGCCTAAATTCCTGACACCTTTGATGTTAATGGGATGTTTGCTGGGGGAGCCACGAGCATAAACTTCTGAAGGAATTATCCCACAGATTTTGTTCACACTGTTGTACTGTTTTGGTGTAAAAATATCCTGGTTTTAACTACAGTTGCACAATAATAGGTGTCAAAATCTACCTCTACATGTTTTTTGTGCTAGTTCTGTGCTGGAGGAACACTGAAATGATTGCATATATTCTTGAATTTCAGCTGCTGCATTTTTTATCACCTATGAGAATGTGAAGTCCCTGCTGCCCCATGGCTCTTCATCTTACTTGTCTCCAGCAACACACATGGTGGCTGCCTCCCTTGGGGAAGTGGTAAGAAGGAAGTCCCTACATTGTGGGTCCAAGTGCCACTATTACAGCAGCACAGCCTGGCTGCTTCCCAGGGGAACCAGTTCAGCTCTCTCTGCGGGTTCAGTTTTTATTCCCAAGTAATTTTTATTCTTCTGTGGAAATGATACTGATTAGATTCAAGGGGATTTAGCCAGAAAACTTAATTTAACATCCCAAGCACATGAAGATAGGTGAGTGCAGCACCTATAAGCACTCTGGTGGTGGTAGCTAGAAGGTGATAGATTTAGGGGTGGGTGGGATGTGTTTGTGTTGCTGCCTCCGGTGGATTCTTTCTGATCTTCATTAGAGCCTGTGCTGTCAGGTTGTGATTTCTAACTTAAGGCAATGCACAGAACTTATTTCCATGAAAATTCTCCAAAGGCTGTTGGAAATCAGCAAGAGGTTCTTCACCACCGTGGCAATGCCTAGCCCTGAAATTCTTTGTTTCCTGATATCCCATGGAACGGCAGATCCATGAGGTGTTTTAGCTTCTCAAGTGCTGTTGCAGAATAAAGCAACGTGACAGTTGTGCTCATGAAGAGGTGCCAGTGCTTTGGAATAAAATATTCTGGACAAAACACCCCACTCTTCTTTGTGAGTAGGTTATTTACAATATACTCCCTCTGCCTGGGAGGCTTCAGTGAGAAAGCTAGAATGGAGTAATTGAATTAGCAGCAGCCAAAGACCAGTTGGCCACAAATTGCTCCTTCCAGCAGAACCTCTTGCCCGTTTTTTCCCCTGTAGTCTGTGACCCTCACAACTCAAGCACTTCCTGCTCTCGTTTTGGGGCTCACAGAGGTGCTGCAACCCAGGGAAATGAATTGCTCAGGGCTGTCTCATGTGCTTGGCTCTTGCTGCTCTAAGGCCAGAGAAATGTATATTGGTAGTCATTGAAATGGCAATGTGACTTAATGGTGTGGAAACTACAATATTGTAACAGCCCTTTTTTCAGCTCATTTTTCTGCTTTTTGCTAGCTTTTCTTCTCTTGGAGTGATGGGTGTGAGGGGAGAACTAAGCTTTAGAATGCCTGAGATGGGGATTTAGGGATTTGCTACAACAAACCTGGGATAAAATAGCACAAGGCAAGACCTCACATTTGTTTTCTATAAAGTCTTAGTTGATCAATAGAAATATATAAACTAGTCCAAATTGCATCAGGGTGAAAGTTTAATTATAGTTTTATTGATTAGTCATTAAGTTTTAATCAGGGCATAACCACTGGGGCTATTATTTTGTCAGTAGTTCTTTTTGATAATATGTGCTTTTCTTGCATTGTATACTTCAATAGTTATTATTAT
The DNA here is from genome assembly GCA_035583185.1 of Anabacerthia variegaticeps. NCBI lineage: Eukaryota > Metazoa > Chordata > Aves > Passeriformes > Furnariidae > Anabacerthia > Anabacerthia variegaticeps. Next base: position 6,117,632 of record JAWWEW010000023.1, on the reverse strand, counting down.
ATAAGTTGCTTTTAAATGTGAAATAATGATCCATAGACTCTGTCATGTTAGGATTCCTAGGCATGTCTTTGCATTTCCACACTGTTTTTTTACAAAACAGAGAAATTAAGATTTAGAAGAGGAAAGTGATGTTCTAGGTTTCCTGTTCCTTCACTGGTGAGCATAAATGAGTCAGATACTTTCTTGTTCATCAAGAACTGTGAGTATGTGCAAAGCTTAAATGTGTGTTTGTGCTGGCTAATCTGATTTCAATGTGACCTGCTAAAAAATGATAAAATAGGTAAAGAGGAAGAGATACAAAGGTTGCATCAAGATATGATAAAATATACGTGAGAAATGGGTCAAATGGGAACTCTTAGTTATTATAACAGCCATGCTTCTGTATTGTTTGCAGTCTGTGGAAATTCATGGGAAACAAAGTCCCCTGGGACTGGTTTGGTCCATGTTTCCAGCTCCAGGCTGGGAGGCACAAAACCAAGCAGAAAGAAGGCAGGGGCTGTAGCAATGTCTTGTTATTTTTCCTTTTCGACAGGAGAAATATAGCAAGTTAATCTTATCTCCCAGAGTGAGATAAAGAAAAGTACATACAAAGTCTGACCCTGTTAAACATAATTATTTTTTCTCGCCCTATAGAGACTCTGAATATCCCATAATACATGAAAAATTACTTACAAAGACACAGCCAAAACTCTAGAGGGCAGAGACTTGGTATATCATCTCATCTCATCCAGGAAGAAGAAGGTTGAAGAATAGATGAGTTACCAAGGGGGGAAAACCCCTTATTATACCACTGGTGTAACCGAAATTTGGAGATAGGAAACACTCTCACTGCATCCAGGACATTGGAATTTTTCATCTTGACTCGACTTTGCCCTGTATGTTTAGTCTGCCTGTATCTTTACACTGAGCTGCCAAATGTGCTTGGAAAACATGATATCATAGGGAGTGGAAAGGAAAACCAGATGTTCTAAAATTTTACTTTTAATATTCTAAGGCAGTATAAGTAACTCTGAGAAGGAGCAGTATTTTTAACCGCCTAGTGCCCATATTAAGTAGTAACCAGGTGTGCCTTGCAGACCCAGAGTTAATTGTGCAGCTCCAGATTGATTTGTAAAGTTTTTTTATGTCAGTTTAACATGACAGTGGATGTATTAATTACAGAACTTTCAATAAATTGAAGTGCCCCTCTGAGCCTCTCCCACCAACCTCCTGCAAACATGGGACAAGTTTAAGATTGTCCCAGACTGACCGATGAGGTTTCCTTCAGGAGTGCCAGAGTGGTTGGATTCAGCACAGATAATTTGGATTCAGCACAGATAATTTGACATCCCACTGGCTTTTCCATGGAGGTGAGAATAAAGTCGTTTGGCTCACATTCCAGAGGAGGGAGCTGACAACAGCCTTTTCCATCTCATATTTAGATATTGTCCTGGATACCATCAGAGCTTGGTGAGATACTCAGTGAAAGTTTTGGGCTGTTGCTTGTAAATATTGGATTCACTCTTACCTTTCTGACCTTTTGTTCTTGATTGGCTATTTTTGATGACAGTGTCTTTCTTTTTTGCCCCTACTCTGTAAGACAGCAGGCTACCTTGACTTTCAGAGAGGAAGTGTGTGGGAGGACTGGGGACCAGAATGGGAGGGACATGGCCTGTTCTTTTGGCAGGTAGCTGTAATGACCATGCTCTGGGAACACATCACCAGCTGAAGTTCCTGAGCTGCTTTTGTCCCTGTGTAAGTTTCCAGAGTTCTTTAGGGTTACAGTGCTGGAGATCTGAAATGTCCAAAAGTTCATCCCTTTGATGGGGAGAGGGGATCTCGTGGCTCCAACAGGGGCAAGGTGAGGACAGGTATTTCAAGGTGAAATTCCAAGCTCACTTGTGTATTCCTGTGTGTTGCCATTTGAGGGACTTCCATGATAATAGCAAAGTGTGTGGCTCATCTGTGATTAACATCTGACCCTCGGTATTAATAACTGTGGAATTTTTTTATCTGCTGTTGGGATGTGTCAAATAGGAAAATTTCATAATGCAGGAGTTATCTTTCTGGGGAATTCAGTTAGCTTTCTCTACTGGTCTTAACTTGTTTCTTAAAAGAAGCAAGCTCCAATGCTGTAGAATGACATTTTGAGTGTGCTTTTAATTGAAATAAAGGAGGAAAGTCTATCTTTTACTTTATTTTCTTTATGCTTTTGGGTTTATTTTTTCCCCTGGATAAAAAGAGGCATTTTAAACATGGGAGACAACACTGTGTTGTCTGTCTGTGTCCATGAATCAGATCCTTCTTCCCCCTGCCCTGGCAGTATTGTTTGAAACAGTTAAATAGTTTCAGTTTAATAAAAGAACAGGAATCTCCAGAAGTTTATTGGTATGAATTCCATGAGTGTAACTGGCCGGGTCAGAGAAGAAAGTTGCTATTAATGCCAGTTCTGAGGAAGAGGCAGAAGGATGAGTCAAACAAATCCACAGAGCAATGGAATGAGAGAATCTCCAGCAGGATAATTGGTCAGGGCTTTACAGCATGGTAAGCTCTAGAAGATCAGCTTCCAAGAGCCCAATCTAACAGAGATAAAACAGCTCCTCACATCAGACATGATGTCTTTAGATATTTGAAACTCCAAAACTTGCTGGTGGCTTTTCAGTTCAACAGGCAAGTTGGACACTCTAAGCAAAGCTGCTTTTATTTCAACAAAGAAGTGATTTAGTACTTAGAGTGTCTCGACTTTGGGCTAATGGCTTTGAATTTTTAACCAGGTCTTTTCCAAGAACTGAACTAATAAATGAACCAAACTGTTTAAAAGCAAACCCCTGCATTTTCTGCTTTGCAGCCTATCTCCTCTCAATCCCTGTAGTACGGGCTGGCAGGTCATTGTGTTCAAAGTAGTATCCAAAGTCTGACAGCAGCCAAAGTTTGATGGGACCTCTTCCACAGTCCTTAACCTTTTTTTTTCCTGTTTTCATCGATTAGTACCTGTTGTTTTAGCTGTGACTGTGCCTTTTGTGCTGTGCATATCTGGCTGCATCCAGGCTTTGGGCAGGGGAATGCACCGACCCTGGCAGGAGTGAGCAATGTAGGTGGTCTTTGCAATTAAACGTGGTGGGGTTTGAAGTATTCACCATGTAATCTATGTGAGGTCAGGTCTGCAGCACAGATGCTGGAGGATTTTTGCCAAATCCTTGTGCAGAAGCAGTGGCTGGGAGATGGCTGGGAAGGTGAGACTGCTGCCCTTAAGAGCTAGTGGGGAAGGAGCAGAGCTGGAGTGGATGGAAACTCAAATTAAAGCTGTGGCTGAGAATTAGTTGTAAATAAAGACGAATGCAGGCGTGAGTCCACAAATTCTGCCAACAAATTCATCATACAATTAAAGGCTGAAACAGCAAATCAAGGACTGTCAAATACCTAACCAGCCACCCATGCTGATCTTCTCTTGAATGCTTCATGCTAACTGCATGTATTGCCTCTTGTTCATCAGCTGCTCTTCCAACACTGCTTTGTGTTATCTCAGGGCTCAGAGGACATGCTACTTTGCTGTAAAGCTTGATGGTTGTCATGTCTTTTCTTTTAATCCTAGAACTGATACTCAGTTGATTTAGAAATGTTCATAGCCTCAAAGTGTCTGTAGAGGAAAGCTAATTTGGGTTAAGGAGTATAAGAGAGAAATAAATAATCTGAAAGTATTTCCTGATAGATTTCCTGACTTATTCTGCTGGAGTCAGCTTTGGAAAGGTCTGAGATACTTTGGAATAAACTTACCTGAAACTAATGCTCTATGCAGGGTTTGTCAGGAATAGCTATGAATAGCTCCATATGTGGACAAGCCCATAATTCTTTAAGTGAAAAGTCTGAAGGAAAGAGTAAGGGATCAATTAGAGGAAAATACTTGATAAAATACAATGTAGTTGAAATTTCCGTGTTCTGGGCCAATGCAACCCCAAGAGACTGAGCAAATTGTAAAACACTAGTCATCTTTCAACAGGAGACTTAATGTGTTTTCAGAAAATATTGCCTGTGTTCTCTTGCCTGGAATCTCATTAACATCTGTCCTCCTGTAACTCAGCCTGACCCCACTTGGCTCCTTGGAAACAGTTTTATGCTGGATGGGATGCACCATGCTACTTCTGCTGAAAGAACAGTTTGGCTGGTGGATTTGATTAGTTTCTTAAGCCTTTTAAAATAAGTTTAACAGACTCTCATGGTGAAAGAGTTGCTGGAATAGATTGGATCGTGCAGACGATTCTGTACATTGAATTAAGGGTCTACTTTTTGGTTTTAAGGCTTTCTGTGTTTAAATGTGGTAGTAATTTATGATTCAAGCACCAAGCAGATTAAGGAAGATTTTTCTTTCTTAAAGTTGTTCAGCTGACTTTTGCCACTTGAGTTTAAACCAACTGCTTGTGACTACTCAGGAACTTCAGAGTCCGTGGGACACTTAGTTTGTGCTGGAGTACAAGAGATAACAGCAGGCCACTTTTGGTAAGTTTTAGGTTTAAAAAGGAAACAAAACTACATTGATTACACTTAGAAAAAAGCAAGTGAGTTATGCAAAGCACACAAACTTTCAAAACATCTGCAGTGACAGGTCCTTCTGCAAAGTGTTTAGTGTCACCCTTGTCAGCTTGACAGACTTCCCCTGTTCTTTGCCAGTTAACTGGTGTAGCTGGAATGAGTTTCTCCTTGCTGTGAGCTCTGCACAAATTTCTACTCTTTGGGGGAAAAGGTGTATCTGATGTGGCTAAAGGAGAGGTAGGGAACCCACAGCAAGATTTGGAGGGAATTGAAGAGCCATGTGTGGGGAAGGAAATCTGAGAGAGGGGCAGAATCCCTGTAACCCTGAGAGGGCTCCTGAAGTGATGGATGAGGAGACAGCTGGAGAGAGAAGTGTGTGCTGGTGCAGATGATGCTCTGAAGCAGGAAGAAGCAATAAAATGGAGCTGACTTAGGTTTGACAATGACAGGATGAAATAACACTCTGCAAAACAGCTCTGCAGATTCCAGGTAAAGTTGTCTAAGGTGGGAACTTGGAGGAAGTTGAAAACATTTGTGCAGAAACTCCAGTTTTCTAAATGCTTGTGACATTTGGTCCCTGTGAGTGGTCTCCTCTCTGAAACAGTGTGTTTTTAAGCTCTGGGAGGTGCTGAGATCTGAGAGATCTTGCTGGGTGAGATTGCTCTTTGAAGAAATGTTTCCTGCCAGCATACAGGGGAGCTGCAGTTAAATTAATGAAGGCCTTATTGTGTCAGTCAGAGGCAAAGATGGGACAAAGAGCTTGGCATTGTCTAAACTTTCCCATCCAGAGCCCATTAGTCAAAACTTGTTCTCTCCATGGGGTTTAAATTAGGAGTGGAGTCACCTGTTCCTGACCCCAGCAGCTTTACACAAGACTGACTTTAGCTGTGCTGGAAGGGCACTTCTGTGCTGTGCATGGGAGTGGGAGGGGGCAATAAGAAGAGCATATTCTGGGGTTTAATGCTGAAGATGAACACCTTTTCCCTAGGGCTGGCATTTAAAGCAGAAACTGATAATGGACAGTGCATGTACTGGGCAGTTTCTGCCATCCCTGGAGACAATTTCCTCATTAAAATAGTGTTAATGCTTCAATTCTCCACTTCAGTTGTGCTCTGGCAGGTAGCACAGCCTGCTGACAAGCACGTGTGGAAGGACTTGTTCACAACTTGAGTTGTGACCCACAGCAAATTACTGACCAGAGAAACTTTTATTTTTGTTCTGTCTTGGTGAAAAGGGCAGCAATTATTTAGATGAAGCTTTACTGGTGTTTGAACTGTTATGGGTCTGTGATTGCAGCAGTTCAGGTGCTCTGTTCAAAGAAAATATGAAACCAAATGACAAATGGGTATTTCCTGTTGCTCTGCTTTTCTGTTAATTTTCCTGGTGCTGGAAAGGGGGAGGCATTTTGTCTTCCATCTACAGATAATCTCACATTCCCTGCTAGCAAGCATTTCCAAGCCAAGAGCTGCAACCACAGTTTAGAAATGGTTATTTGGAGCATACTTTGCTAATCCCATAATATTGCATTCATTTTTCTCTTCTGTTGGAGAGGGGAATCCCAGAGAGATCTGAAAAACCAAAGATAAATTTACAGGGTGTGGAGTGGCATGGAAAGTGGCAGTGCTGAATTCAAGGTTTGTTCAGAGCCCCTGGCTTGAACCAAGAGGGAAATTTCCCCTCCCTTCTCAGGATCCAAAGAAAATCAGTGCAATTTAAGATCTCTTAGTTTAGCATCTGACATAGAAAATGAGATGTTCAGATTATGACAGTAACCCAGCCAAACAGGAAACCAGCAACAAAACTTGATCCCCAAGGAAGATTTTGTCTGTGGGATTATGGTCAGGGCTAATGCAGAGTACACTGAAAAACTCCACAAAACCAACTTGGGGTTTTAGAGTTCCTCCATCTTTCTTGCTCATTTTACATTATGTTGCAGCAGGCAATCCTTCTGACCTTCAAGAATGGGGTGAGAGCTTAGGATTTTGTTTTACCTAAACATATATCCTTTGATAAGTCATAGTCTTTGTTGTGATTTTTGTGCAACAGCTTTTTCCCCCTAATGGGTTAATGATGATCTTCCCACAAGTATTGTGAGGTTTGGTTTAAAGTCTCAGCTCTCTGATTACAAAGTTTTATAGTGTCATAAATTAGATTCTTTTTTTGATTAAGGATAAGTTTATGCAAATTATATTTAATAGTAACTGTCCCCAGGTATGTTCCTTTAGTTCTGTGTTAAGTATTAAATTATATTTATATGGTATACATCAGTTAAAGCTTCCCAGCCTACTCAGAGAGATAAAGTCATTAAAACCAATCTCCTGCTTGAGATTGGTTAAAAAAGCCTTTTGAAAGAGTGCTAGAGGGTTTAAAGCTGCAACAAAGAAAAGTTTTCTGGAGGTCATTGCATGTTTCTGTACCAAATTTCCAAGTAGGCTTAGCTATGCAAGCCAGAGATTTCCTTGGAGTCACTGAGTGCAGATTCCCAAATCACCAGCCTCTAAGAAATTCCACCACAGTTCTTTGTCCTCAGACTACTCTTCTCCTGCCATGTAGCAGAATAGCTGGCTAATTACTATGTGTCAAAAATTTGGTCTCGATGCTCACCCAAGGCCAGGTTAGTGCAGAGACCAGATCAGCCTGTTAGTCAGGAGCACATTGACAGTAGCCTGTCCTAAGAGCACAGGTAGTATCTGCCTCTTATTAAAGATAAGAAGTGCTCAGACCTTATGGCTGTGGGAGCTGTTCAGGGTGTGAGTGGGATCATCAGCTGTGCAAGGGGCAGCCAGGCTGCAGGAGGAAATAAATGCTTTCTCAAGCTGCTCTCCTTAGAGCTACAAAGCTGCTCAGAGTGTTGGACCAGCTGTATCCCTTTTTCTGAGAAAACCTGCCGTGCATCAACCCAATTTAAATGCCCAGCATAAGCCTTTAATGGCAACTATAACACCTGCTCTCTCCTCTTCCAAATGGTTCTGGATACACCTCCTGCACAGACTGTTCCTGCAAGGTTAGTGGTCAAGCTGTAGCATAGATGCCTAAAACCAAACACGTGTGTAATTTTTGATTCTCTACCAAACCCCACAAATCCAGTCATGGAGAAAATTGTTTGCTTGGAGCACAAAGAGTGGAAGCAAAGGGCTGTTAATCTAAATGAGATATGCTAATATTTGGATGATAGTGCAGTGCTGAGGACCAGGAGGTGTTGTGTTCTTTTCTAAAAATATTGGCCTTGTCTGTGTTTGGCTTTGCTAAAGAACAGACCATGTTGGATAGAGAATCTGGGACCTGCTAGTGAGCTGGAAGTGGTGTCAGGGGGGTTTGCAGTTAAGTGCTTGCTCCTGAATTTGCTGGCTGTGCAGTGGGTTCCTTCTAGTCCAAGATATTTTGTCACGTTAACAAAAATATCATTAACAAAAAGTAAACTAAAAATCTCTTTTTGTCTGAGAGTTTTCCTCAGCTCTTTTCATGGAAGGCTGGGTTTTGCTGCTGTTTTTCCTGAATGAGCAGCGAGTTGTGTGTATCTTGCAGCTTTTGCAGTTCCCTGACTATTGAGGCATCAAGGACCAAAACTTCCCTGTGAGCAGGACCATCCCCTCTTTGTTCTTTTTTGTTATGTATCTTGTGTTCCTGTCTGGAGAAAAACACTCAGTATCCTCGTGCTGATCAATTAGATGAGTCTGCCCAATTCTGACCAGCTGCTTTAGCTTTGGGTGGGGTTTGCCCCTATGCAGAAGTTACAGCTTTAAGGTCAGGTGTTTCCAGTAAACTTAGGTGAGCCCATGGAAGAGCTTTGGGCAGGTTCCTGGTGCAGCCACATGAAGACAGGTTTCATATATACTGAAAGAAACCCTTTGACTCAGTAGATATAAAGCTTCACTTTTGAGGCTTTTATTTGCCCTGGTCATTCTTCAGCAGCAGTCAAGACATCGGTCAGAACAGCCAGGAAAGTCTTGTTCCAGCACGAATCCAGCCAGGAGATGGCAGCGTTGAAGCATGCAAGGAGTATCCAAAAGTTAAACTGCCTTTCCCTGAACTGACAGAGGTAAAAAATTACCTTAATTTAATTAGAACATATACTGTCTTATCAATACGTAGATAAGTGTTAATGAAATAGTCCTGTTTTTAGCTTTTGTCCCTAACTGGCTAATGCAATTCAGTAAATTAAAAATGTGCTTAGGTTTTTGTCTAAATGCTGGAGTCACCCTTTGACCTGGTAATGCTTTGAGACATGAATTTTGAAATTCAGTACCCTCTTGCTCAGAAGTGGTTATAGTCTTAAAAGGCAATAAAGACAATAGGTGCTAATATTGTCCTTTCTGCATACCTGCTGTGTAAACTAATAATAACTTTGCTTGTAGCTGTAAAATTAGATTTTCTTAAAGCTTAAATTTAAAAATTCTTGAGTCTGTAGTTTCTCAGTGTTATCATCTTCCTGCCCCTATGATATGTATACACGTGCATTGACATGGGACAAGAGAGTCTGAAAGCTGGAAAACTGTGTTACCTGACCTGTTAAATAAGGAAGGAGCTTATAGGGCAGCACCCATTTTCCCCCTGAACTTGGTCTGTAGGATCTTGATTCTGTCTCTTTGCTCCCATCAAAAGATGGGAATAACTCCTGGCTCCAGACCTGGCTTGGGAAAATGGGGGTGGCCCCTATCAGCAGGGTGTTGTTGTCTGATGCTCTAAGTCAGCCAAGGGCCCACTGCTGGACCCTCTCCATGGCTGGCTGTGCACATGTTCTACAGAGAGCTAAGTTGTCACAGGGTCATCCCCAAATCCCGTAGGAGACACCAGGAATGGTCTGAGTTTATTGTGCTCTTCTGTGGCAAGCAACAGGCTGCATTTATGTGAACAGCTAGGAGATTAAAAAGCAATTTCTCCCTGGGGTCTGGGTGATTAGGGAGGTGAATGGGCTCCCACCGTGTGAGGTCACATTATTGTCTGTGTCCCATGTCTATTAATCCCCTAGCTGATGCAGGGGAAAGCATTGATGTGGGCAGGTACCGTGGAGTGGCTGCACAGTTACGCCTTTCACCCTTGTCTGTGCAATTTGCTTACAGCTTTCAGATGTCTGGAAATTGAAGTATGAATTCTCTCAGCACAGAGTTATCACCAGTGCTCTTTGAACATATTTATCCAAGAAAGCAAACTGTGGAGACACACGTTGTGTGCTTTTGCCTTTGTCAGAGTTACCGGGAAGGCACCGGAGTGATTGAGATCTGAGCGAGGTAGGGTTGAGATTCGTCTGCACCCACCTGTCCAGGTTGTTAGTTTTTTAATAAGATACCTGTGAACTTGCATGCTTGCCTTTAGAGACCTGTTCTCCACATCAAAAGGCTGCTGGGATTGTTACTGATACAAAGGAAGGTACATGTGTAGGAACAAACAAGGTGATGCGTTGGAAGTTCAGGTGCACAGCGAAAATGTCACCGTTCAGTCTGATCTTGGCAGTCACAGCTCGTGGCTTTTGGAGTACCAGAAGTGCCCTATGGAGCCAATCTGCCAGCAGTGCCCGGGTGACAGGAGCCTTTATTTCCTTTCAGAACAGCACAATGTAATCACTGTTTTTGTTCTTGTGCAGCCACAGGCTCCCTTGTAAGCACAAATTCAAATGGGAGAAACATCAAAGTTAATTTGAAATGAAATGCACCCCAAGTAGTCTGGGGGAAATGGAGACATTACTTTGTAGCCACCCTTCAGCTGCCAAAACTGCAGCACCCCAGATGTCAGGAAGCCACGCTGAGCTCTTTGTCTGGTCTTGATTGACTAGATTGTTTTCATCCGAGCCTTTTTAAAGCTTTACTCCTGCCTCCATATTTTTAAGGAATAAAAAGCTAATATAAGGACATGGAGTGTTATGAAGCATGAAGTTCTATAAATATTTATGCTGAACTATCAAAAAACTTGACAGTTCTTATTTTCTTGACAGATTGGGGTCACTTGTTATTTTTGACCTTGAGAATTGAAGAGCATATGGAGTTAGATCTGTTTGTAATGACTTTTGGATATTGTTGTCTGGTAAACTTGTAGGAATGTAACAGGATAACAGACTTTTTCTCGGTGTCTTTGTGAAAATGAAACTTAAAACTTGTACTGTGTTACCCACAAATGACCACTCAAGTTATTGTCTCTGTGCAGTCTCCAGTGAATTCCTGTCCTTTCTTTGGCATACGTGGATTTCTCAGTTTTAGCTGCTTGGTTTGGCGCTTCAGATGCACAGCTTTCACCTGGGCTGCTCTGCACTTGGAGTGCTCTGGGACCACCTTTGTGTCTAGGAATCACAGTGTCTTCCTGAGCCCAGCACAGGATGGGATCAAGGAAAACTAAAAATCTGGCCTGGCCTGTCTTCACTGTTTTGCCACCAGTCCCACCAAGGCTTTAAGTATCCCTGGAACCAACCAAAGACAAGCTCTGCTTACAAGTTTAAGTGCTGATAAACAGGCATTTTCTAGGGAGATAAGAGGCTTGTAACTCCCACACTTCAGGATCCTCATTCTTCAAAATTATGTGCACACAAGCTTAACCCCTACCTGAAGCTAAAGTGGCAGGTGACTGTTTCAAAGCCAAGCCTGGCTTTTTTGGAAAAGCTGGAGCTTTAAGGCAGCAGCCATGTTATTACATCCAGCTTCAAGGGCCTTTCTTGCCTGGAAAATTCATTGTGTAGGAAACGATCAATCCAAAGCTTGACCTTGAATGAAATCCAGTGTGTTTTAAGGTAAACCTTGCATATATTTTGTGCATCTCAAGCTGACCAGAGTGTCTCTTGCTGTCAGTCACTAGAGGGCACAAAGGAACTACCAAGGAGAGAAGTTTGTTCTTCAGGTCCTGAATCTCCAGTTTACATATGTAAAAGTGTGTGTGTGTGTGAATTCCTATAGCTGCTAAAAGACAGAATGGCTTCAAAATCAGTGATTTTCCCCACCCAAATCTACTTCTAGTTTAGAAGTTAAAAATTCCAAGGGTCTTTCCATGTTCCTGTTACTAATTTTGAGATCAGAAAGCAGGTGGTGCTCAGAGCCAATACACAAACTGTTTAGAAACAGTTTATGAGTTCAAGTGGTATAATTACAAAACTGAGTTTTGTCAGGTTTCTGTCTGAAACAGAAGAGAAAGGCAGCCAAGGGGATTGCTCTGTGACCATGTGGTTCTTCTGCAGGTCGCGTGTCTCATACGGGTTCCCTCTGAGGTTGTCAAGCAAAGGGCCCAGGTTTCTCCTTCCTCGAGCACCCTCCGGATTCTCTCCCACACCTTGTACCATGAGGTGAGTTCACAGCAAAGTTTCTAAGCAGTTGCTTCATTCTTCCCACTCAGTGCCATCCACATCCAGAGGCATTCCTACAGCTTTATCCCAGTTCTGTGCTCTCCCATCTATTCTTGTTAAAAGCCATTGGCATGTTATGATTGAGGAACCCAAACCCTCACTTCCCCCTTGAGTGTGCACTTACATGCATGCTCCAAATAACCCTTTTTGTGTGGGGTATCTACATTTAAATAGAATGGGGGAAAATAAAAGAAAAGGGATTTAGTGTTCTGGGTTCCAAAGCTCTGCCTGTATTTATGCCAGCAGTCCTTGTCTAGGACAGAACATTGAGTCTCTCTTTCTGTGTAGAGTTTGCTGAATGGTTCCTGGTTTTTGCAGCAGGGTTTGGAGGGAGTGTCTGAAAGGCACCATTTCAGAGAGGCTCTGTGGGAGCCAGGAGGAACTCTGGGAATGAGTGCTCCTCCAGTTTGGGTGACTTTTGAAAAATAAGGGCTTTTGTCATCTTTTCAAGGCTTATACTGCTCTCTCGTGTAAAAACCTGTTCACCTCTGGTTTTGCAGAGTCTCACAAGGGGTGTTTTTCAGCTTGTATTCCATAAGAGAACGTGGCTTCTGAAAACACTGTGGGGAAAAATATTATACACATTTTTGAGTGTAAAAACCAGGAAAAGGAAGACATAACTATGGTCTTTAAATGATCCACTTGATTGCTATTTGCTTTCAGATGAAAACTATTGTGATAACCCTGCACAAGAAGGTCACTGGAACTTTTTTCTGTGACTTCATCATTCTGCTCTAAAAGTTGATTCTCTCAAAACCATGTTTTTCCCCTTCTGTGTTGTTGGTCAGAGAGCCATAAGCCTTTCCAAACACTTGAATGAGCTGTCCTATAATAATAAAAAACATTATTTTATATATATGCCTAGAAGTTCTAATTGTTTTGAGTATTAATCAGCTGGTAAAAAATATAAAATATTTGTCTTGATAAAAGCCTGAATCAAGGCTAAGAAGGTGAAAATAAACCCCTCTGGCACTGTAAATATTGGAACACAATGTACAGTGTTACAATCAATAACAGTGAATGTGAAGCTCAGGTGTGACAGTGGGTAAGGCTGTAAATGCCTCCTTCATAATCACAGACAATTTGTGCTCTTTGGCAAACTAATTCCCTGTGGATGATGCTTTCTTTTGTTGGTTTACAGGGTGTTCAAGGACTTTATCGAGGTTATAAAAGCACAGTATTAAGAGAGGTAAAACACTTGTCTTTTTTTCTTTTTTTTTTTTTTTTTTAATTTTTAATTGATCCCTTCGCCTCAGTTTTCTAACGAGAGAGAGTTGTACAGTTGAGATCAATTGCTCGAACCATAAGCTCTAAATCCCAGTGTGTTTCATTCTAGGTAGGTTACTAGTCTGTAATTTAAATAGAATACTGATAATGTGCACTAAGAAAACCTGTGATACATGTGTCCTGTCTCTCAGTTCTGTTGCTGCTAAATCGAAAAAGGAGGGAAAGGTGTATGTTAACATGAGAAAACCCTAAACTAAAACACTGGAAACTTTCTCAAATCTTGTGATTACATCATGTGAACTGTATATGCCAACAATGGTGAACTGGTGGCATCAGGCCAAGTTTAGCACAGACAGATTTAGGCTTTCTTTAAATATATTCGTCAACAGATGCCAAGAGATTATCTGTCATCTGTATATAGGGAGGATTGTGGTCCCCTTTTTTTTTTTTTTAAAAAATGTGTGAAAGACATTTATTTAGTCACCCAGTCTGTAGATTTGATATGGCATTACTTAACTCTAAATCAGAAGTGCTTCATTGTTGGGGAAAAAAAAGTGAGGCTAAAAATATTTTTGCCTGCCTGGCAGAAAATAGTTCCTAAACTAAATTCTTTTCATAAATGTAATGTGAATTCCAGGATTAGTGTCATGGAAGTGTTTGAATTGCTGTGTGGACTGAAGGTAGATTATAAAAGAAGTAGAAAAACCTCCTGATAAACTCCCAGCCTAAAACAGTTTCAGCATGAGATCCCAGGAAGTCACCTTTTGACGAAGCAGAAGTGGCATCATGTACATGTAGCTCAAATAAGGAGAGGAGGCTTGGTTCCTGGGAGAACAGAAAATCACAGAAAGGTTTGGGTTGGAAGGGACCTTGAAATTTATCTCATTCCAACCCCTGCCATGGGCAGGGACACCTTCCACTAGCCCAGGTGGCTCCAAGCCCTGTCTTTGGACACTTCCAGGGATGGGGCAGCCACAGCTTCTCTGGGCAACCTGTGCCAGGGCTGCCCACCCTCCCAGGGAAGGATTCCTTCCAGCCATGTGAGGAGACATGACCCCTGTTGTTCAGGAAGGTGCTTTACATGCCATGTTTGACGTGGTGTGGGTGGGTTTGTCCTCTCCTCACATAACTCAGCTGAGTAAACGAGCTCTAGGTCTTTGCTCTTTGTTTGAAACACAGGTTGAGATCTTCTGGCTCTGTTGCCATTGATAATAAAGCCAGTTGCACAGGCCTTTTAAGCCTTGATTTAATAGCTCTGCTTTTAAAAGCATTTCTGAAAACTGTTTTTAGGTACAGTTATGTTAGCCAGCTCTTGTTACAAGTACAGAATAAAGATGGGTATTACTTAAAATAAGAAATACAAAACTTAGTGTTTCTTAAAGTGCTAACAAATGCTAATGCACTGCAGTCTATTTTAGCAGTTTTGAGTGTTTAAAAAATTAGTTATTTGTGCAGAGATGACACCTGCTTTTCTGAAATGTAACCTCCACCACAGCTTTGTCCTGTACTTATTTTCTGGCTCACTAAACACATTATTCACTCAGATTTCATTTACAGACGGGGAAAAAAAAGGCCAACGAATACGAATAATTTTGATTTCTCTGAGGGATTCTGAATAAATGAATAAATTTAGATCCCATTGAATACAGATTTTGCATACTAACAGGTAGATAAAACACACGGTTGCTACTGGGTGCTATTCTCCTTAAAATTTGTTTTGACATATGTCAGGGTGGTAATTAATTTGCAGACCATATTCATGGCACAGTGTGTGACCCTGCGGAGATAACTTTGTTTACTCAAAATGGCAGCACTTTGTTGGAAATTTAATGGGGGTCCTCTCCATTATGTATATTCATAAAAGATCCTTCACAACTGATTTCAGTTGAAGTATTGCTTTTTGGGAGAATCTGTCCAATAGAATGAGAAATAAATGATTACCAAATGAAATGTGCTTTCTCTTCAAAGTGAAACAAATCATAGGTGATGTTTAAAGAGAAAAAAAATCTTTGAATTTAACACTGTTTTGAGACTGATGCATTTTCCTGACACGAAATTTTGGAAAGCAATGTCCAGTTGAGTAAGGGCAGCTTATTGTACCTTCAGCTGGAGCTGTTGTAAGCCTGACATTTAATCTTGGGATTTTTCCTTCTCTTTAAGTACACTTCTTCCTTTAGGGAAAGTCTTTATTTTCAGATAAAAATCTGTATGAATTCATTATTGGGTGCATCCAGGTAGCTGCATAGGGTGTATAGGCTGATACTTAATTCCAGCTGACTTTTATACTTAGTTGGTTTACATGCTTTGGTTCTTTACCTACACAAACCCCTTTGTTTCGTTACAATGGAGTGGGATTTTTTGGACAGAGGGGCTTCAATACATGATTTTTCATTTAAAAGAAATAATTAGAAGAGGCTGGGAATATTGATGATATTCTTTCACTGGCAAAGTTCTTGAGCCAAAATTTAAGACAGGTTAATTTTAGGTCTTGCACTGGGATAAAAGTTTGTGTATTACATCAAGCAGGTTTCAGTGCCTGGGCAGGGATCTGCTTGCCAATTGATTGGACTTCAGTGAGAATGAGTCTGTTTATAAATGGAGTGTGATGTTGAAACCTCATCTTTTTACTACAGCACAGCAGATCTTTTCAGGGCAGCTTCATGTCATTTGCTTTAACTGCTGTGCTGCTGCTGTTCTGGTGCAAGGTAGTTGTTTCATCCTTTATTTTTGATTCTCAGCCTTTCACTTATCCCTTTGTCTTCTCCTCAGAATGCTTTCTGAGCAGATGATATTGGCAGAGAAAGAAGATGGCTAAATATATAATGCTTTTGGAAATAACTGTGTGAACCGCAACACTTGAAAGTTTTGGCTATGACTCTGTTCACCTACCTCCTTTTTGGTGACTTTTGTCTCATCTCCATTACATTTTGGTCTTTACATCTTCCTTTGATGTAGTTACACTGAACTAATCCTAAAATGGAAAGGGAAGTGAGGTACAGTGCATCATTCTGTTGGCAGTAGAAGCCCAAAAGAGACATCTGTGCTCCAAGAGGACGGCTTTTGTAATAAAGCACAAAGTGAGAGTATGGTTATTAGGTTTCTGAATGAGACTTTGAATAAATGGCAGAAATCAAGAGGCTGTGAAACGATGTGGAATTCCCATGATGTCATTTCCAAAGCAAATCCAAGTGAGAATTGCCCTTTCCTATGGTTGTAGTGTACCAGTGTGCATCGGTGTGGAAAGTGGATTACACTACTAAGAGCAGTCAATGAACAGGTAAATTTATTCATGTGTTCCACAACAGAGACAAGTTAATTTGTAAAATCTCCAGCCATCTTATAACAAGGCAGGACCAGACTATAAATCCACTGTAAATCCTCTAGAATTTCTTAATGGGAATGTAGTTCTGCTGCTGAGATCTTATATAAGCAAATGGAGCCAGATTTTTAATTCCTGCATAATTCATTTTATTAACTATGACCAAGTAGAACATCTGTTAAAATTCCATAATGTTCAGTTCATGGGAAAAAGAAAGAAACCCCTGAGTTCCCGTTGGAGCTCTTCCATTTCCGTTCATGTTACAGGACTCTAGCAGATGTCTTGAAGGGTGTTATTATGAATGAGGGGTTAACACAAAAGAAAAGGAAGTGCTTTGTCCATTTTCCCTGTGTACAATGAGTTACTTCACCCTCGGCATGTCTGTGTGCAGGTTGCATCTTCACACCAGTAGTGCCCTGGGAAATGTCATGTCCCTTCTGTCATGAGTTTGGAAGAATTGAGTGGGTCCTGAGTGGGTGTTCTGTGTGCTTTTAATTCAGTTTGTCACTTCCAGTGGATGTGGACTGGGACAGACTGGGCTCTAGTGAAAGGAGACTGAGAATTGCATTTAAATGTCAGTGTTTGCTGTGCAGGTAGCCCTGAGTGAGCTTGTCCTCTGTGTTGCCTCGTAGACTTTCCTGAGACAATTCAGACTCTGGCTGTGGTGGCCTCCATTCATATGGAGGTGGCAATGGGGCTTTACTGGTCAGTGTTGTTTCAGGATTCATCTCAGAGCTCTGAATTTGAAAGAAACCTACCTGCCCTGACTCTGTACAGCACAGTATTGGCCTTGCTTTCAGTGAGATGGCCAACTTGTCCCTTTTGGAGTCCCAGTTCTTTAAGTTAATAGAGTTGTGGGTTGGTTTGGTGTTTTTGTGTTTGGTTTTTTCCCTTCAGTGTATGCAAGTCAGAGCCCAAGTGGATAAAGGCAGCTGTGCTGGCCTGAGAGGGAGAGAGCACTCCATGGTGTATTAACTTTGGGGAAGAGAAGGACAGCTAGTTCCAAATATGCTGTTCCAGTAATGAGTGGCAGCAGTGTGACAAACAGCAACACATTTCAGGCTCCTCCTAATTCCAGAAAGCCAAGAACTAATGATGTCTCCTGAGGAGAAGGTACTGTTTGTTGTGTGTGTTCCACAGAACTGCTGTCCTGTTGTGTGTCTCAGAAGGACTCTGAAGGACATGAATCTTTGAAGATGAAGGAGCTAGAAGGACAAAGACCAACAAAAAACCCTCTTCTCAAATGACTTACTGCCCGGGAGAGGGAAACTAAAGCAACCAGCAGCCAAATGGGCCTCCTAGGCACACCTGCTGCATATTCCTGAATTTAAAGGGTCAGTGAACAAAGGATGCTGAGAGGAGTTTGTATGAAAATGTAAAACCCAGCTGAGATATGTTGACCCTGTTGACTGAGGGCATGGGGGGATCTCTGAGGGCTAAGCTCGGTGGGGAACACTCTGCAAACAGGGAGCCCAGTTTGTTTATCCACTCAAGGTAGTTTTGCATGCTTTTCTTTTGTTAGGACATCTTTATATAAATATCCTGTTCTCCTAGCTGTTAGAGGGGCTTTTTTTAAAGTTTATCTCTGTTGCTGTAGGACAGAAAGAATGTTATTAATACATTCTTTTACTTGCACAATTAAAACTTTGATCTTCTGTCATTCTCTGTGTATTACAGAGCAGATGTCGATAGCAACAGGCAAACAGGACACTATCTTAGTACAATATTTGGAAAAGTAAACATCCTCCTTAATGAAATATGTGCAGTATCTGTCTTTTGTTACCTTCTGAAAAACTAAGCTGGCTTTATGTTATTTTGTGATTCTAGATAGATTAGATTTAACCAGGAATTTGCCACATAGGAGCCAAAGGGTTTTGACTTTTACTGAGAAACCAGAATGTCTTTGGCTTGGAGGTTTCCATATAGAACATCAACAGCTTCATGAAAGGGATGGGAACTGTAAAATGGATTAACCAGCTATGTGGAAAATTGTACAGCAGTTATTTGAAATGATTAATGGCAGGAAAGCTGAAAAATAACTCCCTGCTCCCCCTTCTCCTTACCATCACTTTGTCTTGGAAAGCCCATCACTGGAGTTGTATCAGCACTTGTATCACTTGTAGCCTTGTAGACACCAATATGCAAGAGATTTTAATTTTGAGGGCTGTATGAGGGTTACAGGTAATTCTTGGGGGATAAGAGCAGGGACAAGTGTCTGCTCTGGGATAAGGGCTCAGGCACATCGTAGCTCGTGGTGACTCTGGAACACCAATAAATGGATAAAAGGAATAACTGTCCTTTGCTGCTGTAGGTTGTGCTCATTATCTTCTCCATGCACAAGCTGGAATAGTACTCTGAGATGAAAATGGAGATCTCACAAAGCACTTAGAAATGTCTTTTACAGACCACAAAGTAACCCTATTTTTTCCAATTTACAAGTTGTGGGAAATAGGTTTTGTGACATGCCTGAATGGCAAATAAACTGGCCAGGATGGACAGAGACCTAAAGTAAATTCCTTGAAGTCTGGGGGGAAGGACTGTCTTTCCTTTTTTTTTTTTTTTTTTGGTCAAGCATGCTCAGTTGTCTCAGATTTTTTGGTTGGCCACCCTTCTCAGGCCAAGGTGCAGTATCCATACAGAGTGGCCAGAAGCAGAATGCAGCCATCCTTGCTGCCATCCATGTGCAGTTTGCACCCCTGACATCAGTGGGTGTCTCCAGATGAAAAGAATTTCATATATGCAGAGCATTTCTGCCCTTTGAAAACTACAGCCTTGCATCTGGGGTCTTTGAACAGAAAAACACTTTGAAAGCCCTGTGAACTGAAAGCACCATATGTGATTTGATAATGCAGATTCTTGCCAAGTGAATGTGTGTGCAAGCAGGGTCTTGCAGGAAGCGTGTTCTACTCCAGGCTTCAAACAAAGATACCATTTCCATACATTCTCAAAGCAGTTTACCACAGTGTTTCTGCAAATGATGTTTTCTGCAGCATTCAAGGTGTAGGGATGTGTTTTGTGGGCGAGTAGCAGCACTGTGGGCAAGAACAAGTTGGGAAGAAGAAAATGCTGTGAAGAAAAAGTTCTGGTTTTCTTCATGCTGTGATATTTTTGTTTCTTTTGTTGATTTTTCTGTTTGTTTTTGTTTTTTAAATCACCTAATAACTGTTTTTGTTACTTTGATTGCTTTTATTTCAAACAGTGGCTTGAAGAGCACACTCTGTGTGCTGGCTCCAGGGGAGAACACGAATTTCCCCACTGAGTTCCCCCACCTAAATAGAATTACCTATTACAAAGTGTCAGGGAGAGGTTGCAAATCCCTCTTGAAGGAGAACACACAAAAGACATCCCTTTCCCTCATGAGAAGGTGGGACTGTGACAAGAGGAAGGACAGGCACCAAGAGATAGTGTCCTTATTTTAAAAGGAGGAGAAAAGGCTTGAAATAGGAAAACTGGTAAGTAACAAATAAGTGATTACAAGGGATTTTTAAAAAAAAGGGTACCTGATAGTAACATCTTCAAAACTTTTTAGGGGAAACTAAGGCTATTAGAGTTAATGGAATAACTTTGAATTTTGGAATCACAGAATCCTTTAGGTTGGACAAGACCACTCAGATGATTGAATCCAACCATTAAGCTAACACTCCCTCCAACCCTTCCACCCACCCCTCCACATGGAGACCAGAACCTTCTATCACTGTAGCCTGATAACATGACATTGAAGTCAGGGGAAGCCCCTGCATGTGTAATGGGATTAGGCAGTTGTACCTACTTATGTAAAATTTGTCTGGTCTTAATTCTTCTGATTGCTTAAAAGCAAGCAAGAATCAGTGAGAAATCTGTGGAATTTTTGGCTGAGTGGTTGCTTTTGGTTTTAATTCCACAGCTACCTTTCAGTATGGGCAAGTGTATTTTGTCTGTCTGAGTTCTTTCTGTAGGTCTCAGTTCCTGTTTGGTGAAGTTGTAGAGTAATCCTGCCAAGGGCTGAGGGGTTGCTGGGCTGTGTCTGGTGCACATTTCACTGATGGGTGAGGCCATTTCTGTATGTCTGTGCTGAAGTGGGTAGTTCTCAACCCCTAGCAAGATACGTGTGTGTAGTGTGTCTGTCTGTATAAAACCTCCACAAAGATCGTACGATGCATCTGTTGTTAGTAATCCCTTGTCAAGGGTCTTGGACTCTCTGAAACAGCTAGTCCTGTAAATGTGTGTGATCAGTCTGGAACAGCAAGCAATTTAGCAATTTTCTGAAAGTACAGGACTGTTTTTCAAGGATGAAATTCTTGCCTGAGGTAAACCAAAACATGGTTTTACAGTGGAAGGCTCTCACCAGCAGGATCACGCTGCTCTCAGTACTGATAGCAATTACCTGGGTTTTATATTTAGGCTATTATTACCTAGTTTCTCTACACCTGCTGAAAACTAGAAACACAGTTAAAAGAATCAGCAATACAAGAACTGAATCTCTAACCCAGAAGTTATGGTGAAGGTGTGAAAAAGAAACCATATCTGTGGCAGAGAGCCTGAGTAATTTATCCCTTAGGATAATGTTTGGAAGCATGGCTAGAGAGACTTGTGAGAGTCACAAGAGCAGTTCTTCCAAGTGCTTAATACACATCATACTTCAATTTTTTTTTGGAAGACTATCTTCTTCCTATCTTGGAGGAAATAGGAATTGATCCCAGTGTTTTGAGCACAGGAGAAGTGACCCTCATAAAAGCAAATACTGGAAATCATACCTAGCTTTGGGATATTTTAAGGGCCAGACCTGTCTAGTTTTTAGAATAGACGAAACAGCTTCCGTAGCTTGCTTAAAGGGGAATCCTGGGAGTGCACTAGCAATGAATCGACTCCTTTGGCCAGTTAAGGGAAAATAAATTAATTTTGGGCACGGTAGAGCTTTCTTCTAATTAAAACCAAGGAATAAAAACGGAGCCATCCCCTCCTGTCCGCGGCTCCAGCACTCCCCACGGTCCGGCACCGGAGGGCAGCAGCGCCCGCTGGGATGGGAGGGTTGGGAGCACCGCTGGATCCCACAGCTGGATCCCACAGCTGGATCCCGCTGCTGGCTGTGCGCTAATCCCTCCTCGCAGCCCGGGCGCAAAGGAATATAACATTTGAAGTGGCATTAATTTGATTTGATTCTGGCAACTAAGTCCTGTTGAATTTCCCGGGACTCGCTTGTGTGAGGAAATGGAGTGAGATTTAGTTCGGGAGTGATTTTGTGGGTTGCTGGTTTTTAACTTTGATCGGGTTTTCACGTGATAGGAATAGGTTATATAAAGTGTATAAGTTGTATGTGTATATATATATTTATATATATAAGGTGTAGCATCCCCTGTGTGTTCTTGCCCAGTGGAATAGTGCCCATGTGACACAAAGAAGAGAAAGGAGGATATACAATCCTGACACATCGCTGTGTAATAACTTGTTTTAAATTTCATTTTAGCATCAGTTTTTGCCAATATTCTGCATTTCTTTAGCTTATCTCTTTTTAAGAAAAATCCAGTAAGCTTTGTAGTCTTGGAGATAATCCCGTGCACCTTAATTTGAAAGTCCTGTGTCAATTTGAGTGGCGCTTTTTGGTAGTTGGAAATGCATGTGGGGTGGAGCAGGAGAGACGGGTGGTAACGTGATTTTCATTATTTTTATAGCAATGTAGACAAAGCAGGCTTGGTGTGTATACTGCAGATGGAAAGAGTGTTATTAAACCAGCCTCTTATCTCACTTTTATTTTTCTGTTAATTTTATAGAAGCCAATAAAGCATAAGCTCTGCAAATTTTCTTTTTATGTTGTTTGAATATGGGAAAATCATGTTCTCTTTCAACGCCAGCAGGTCTAGAATTTGGCCTGAACCTTTTGGCATCAGACTGCACATTTTGGGTCCCTCTGCCAGATCTGGCAATCCCAGGCTTGAATCTTTCCCAGTTCAAGGCTGCTTGTGGTGCACAGTATGTGACTTGGGTGAATTTCTGAGTAGACTGAGGCACCTCAATGCCCTTTCAGACAAGAGCAAACCCTCAAAATAGAGAGAGAAACACAAGCCAGGATACCACCCCTACTTTCCCATGGGAGAACAGCCAGTACATTATATTCTGTGCTTGCATCTGGCTTTGCAGAGTCTCTTAGTGTAAAAGTGAAGAGCAAATAAAGAAGGATCCCCAAGTATCAGAATAAATAATAAGCTCGTACCTCAGTGGGAGGTTATCTGCTCCCTTCTTGCTTTTGCAGATATGAAATCCTGTAGTGCAATAAAACATTTTAGGAGTCTCGTGAAATACAAGACCGTAAGGCACTCAACTGAATCTTGTCTTGCTGACTTTAACATCCTGAATGCCAATTAAAGCAAGATTTGGCCCAGTGGTAATCTTGCCACTGGCTACATACTTCACAAGTTTTGAGTGGATGTTTTTTGCCCCTTTTCCTCCAGCCTTCCCAGCATTTTGCCTTCTGGCCTGTACAGCTGTGCTGCTGGTATCCTTTCTATTTCTGGAAATGACCCGTGCAGTTAGGTCAGTTTGTTTTAGCCTTGCTCCTTGTTGCTGAAGTAGAATAGCACATTTCCCCTAACTGCATGAAAGCCAGGGCAGACAATCTTGATAAATATGATTAATGGGCCTCTCTGCTTTACTCTGCAGCTGGAGGCTTCCTGAGGTTCTGTGTCAGCTGGGATACAGCTCCCCAAGCCAACCTTTACATAGAAAGTATGTCTCAGGTTCAATTATGTTGTTAAAGATATCTTTATTCCCAGATTTTGCCATAGGAAAGTCTTTGCAATTGAGACGTGGTCATAAGAGTCTGAAGAGGTAGTATTGGAAGGAAAAGCAGTTCATAAATATGGGTGAATTTGGATGCCTTCCCTCTGTCCTGTTCCCTAGAAGTTTGTTGGTTGTTTCCTGAGACTGAAGTTAAATCTGGGGTTAGTGAGGTGTTGAATTCCTTGCCCTGATCAGCAGGATAGGAACTATTATAGGAGACAGTAGCAAGTGATGGCAGCTTTGAGTCAATTATAACTTGTCAGTACGTGGGATATATTTGTAAGTTACTGTTACATTGATCTCCAGTAATGTGACTTAAATATGGTATCCATAGATTTTGACAGAAAATACCTCCCTGTTGTCCTTTTTGTCAAAGGGAAAAACAAATTAGTATCATATTATCTTGATGGAAAATGTTATCTAGATACTCCAGTAGTTATTCAAGCATTCTTCAGAATAAAACAATATAGGGGGAAAATCTGCACATTGATGTAAGTGATAATAAAATGTGTGATTGGTATCAAGGGACATTGAGCTTGTACCTCTCCATTAATTACCACTCAAATTTGTGAGGGTACTCTGTGAGCTGTCCTTAAAAATCAGAGGCCAGAGCTGTGCCCTGCATGTGGGCATTGGTGGCTGCAGCACAGGCTGAATCCCTCCTGCTCTCCTGGTGGCTGCTCTGCCACTGGAACTGCAATAATGGAGTGCAAGTCTTAATAGCAAATAATCCTCTTGAAGTCGCTCCCCCTCCACTGCAATCAGGAGAGCTTTGTTAAGGCATTAACTAACAAATCAGCTATTAAATACTGGTAATAACCTATTTCCCAAAGATTGCTTTTTAATTGTAGCTTAAGCTGTGTGATTCCTGAAATCACTTCTTTGGCAAACCAGTGTTTGTGATCATTTCCAACCACAGGAAGTAATTGGTGAAAAAGTAATTTTTAAGTCTTTACTGATATCTGAACACACTTTGCTTCTATATTTCTGCCTGCAGAAATACTTTATCAGTGTTTCTTTTCACTGATACTAGTATTTTAATTTAAATGTATTAGGCTGTGCTGTGAAATTGTTGTTTATTGTTTTTTACTTCCATGAACAATATATGGCTTCATTAGATTTTCAGATAGCATAGATATTTTTCCACTCAATTGTTACAAGAAACTTTTCCTATGAGGGAGAAGGAATTAACCACTAGTGCAAACTATTTATTTTCCTAATCTGTGTCACAGCAACCAATTAGAGAACTAAATTATGTTTAGCTTTTGGCAAAAGGGGGTATTTTTTTGTATATTCATTACTTTTCCTCCCCAGATTTCAATAATGGCTGCATGTCTCCTAATATATCATTCTGCTTCCCTTCAAACCTGACTTTTTTATAAGGGAGCACAGCCATCAAAATTGGCAAGCATTAAGCTTGATAATTAGTTCAATATAGTGACCAATTCTGTGAATTACAGTTCAAAGCAACACATGGACGTGGATGAAATCAGATTTTGGCATTTCTCACTTAGATTGTTTCAGCTGGAGCTTCTTTGATCTGTAAATAACAACTGCAGTTCAGTGCCTTTCTTAAAATACATCAAACGCATTCATGACTTTTGCTTTTACATGTAGACTTGACTTCTAGTTACGGTTTGGAATCAGACTAATAAAGCTACTCGTGTTTTGAGACTTCATAGAGAAAGCTACCCAAGGTAGGTCTTCTCGTTCTCCATGTTTTAAGAGAAGCAGCAAACACCTCTCTGGTGTGATGTGCACCCCAGACTCCACCACCAGATGCTTTGTGAAGTCAGAAGTGACCATCTCCTGTAGTGCAGATCCTCTCCAACCTGTTAGCAATGGGTGTCTTCCTTTCTTCTTTCAGCAGTACAAAACAAGTGAACCAAGGGTTTATTTTTACTGAACTCTCTGGCAATCTGCTTTCCCTGCTGTAGCTTGCACAGACCAGCCTTTTTGTTAGTTCTGAGCTTTTTGTTGGTTTGAACTCTGCTGTGCCAGCCAGCACTCAGTCTCTGGAGGTGACCGGACAGGCTCTATTTGTTACTCTCTACAGGCATACACAGGTGCTGATCTAGTTCACTAAGTCATTGCCTTTCAGTGGTTGGTTAACTGCACTGCCCTGGGCTAATCAGTTAGTTATAAAAGAGCTGTATGATTTCTTGGTGGCAAAGGAATGTAGGGAATTATGGCTTCTTGGTGTTTTACCATCAGCTTTCCAGCTGGGTTATTCCATTGCTCCTAATTTAAATTACCTTCTCAGAGCTGCCCTGAGAAGGTAAAAGTGGTGCCTCTCTGGGGGCTTTGGCATTGAATCTCAGCAGGATTTGTTTTGTAAATTAATATCTGAAGCTTTTGGGATTTGCTGGAAAAACCTTCTTAAGAATCTAAGTCTTCTTTTGGTTGCTTCTGGTGTTTGTATCCAAACTGCATCCCCCAAGATTACATTTTGTAGTTATTCTTTTTTTTGCCATGTATTTACCTTTCTAGTGCTCTGAAATATATGCACATTTACTGACTGCTTATACTCCATCCTAAAGTAATGAGTAGGAATTTCATTTTGGATTCACAGCTCTGTCACCAATGCTCTTTATTGATTTTTTGTTCGCTTTGGTTGTAAGTCCAGATCTGTGTTTAATTCGTTAATTTTGAGTTTTAGACAATTGAGAGATGCTTATTTTGAATATTTAGTGGTACTGTTATTTTCAGAACATGTAGTTTCTGAAAGAATGCAATTAGAAACTAAGCCCAGGAATTTCTGAGGCAGGTCAGGCACTTTTGGCCTCAACTGTCATTGACTGGAAGAAGAATAAAGCTCACGGTGCCTCTGCAAATCACTGAAGCATTCCCTTCCCTGTTGTTATGATACAGGTCATATGCTCTGTTGAGAGACAATATGAATGTGCCTGGTGGATAAATGTTCTCTGAGTAAACTTGGATGTTACTGTTTCTTCTCACCGTGCCTTTTATGACCCACATCTCTCAGACTGATGTGAATATGTAAAATATGAGCTGCTTTCAAAAAACAGAAGTGTGTAAACATCTAACAAGCATGGAAAGAATGCCTGAGAAGTGAACTGGATGCTGTGGTGAAGTTTCAAACACCAGCAAAAGAGCCCTGTTGTGTTTGTTTTCATTCCTGTGTTTTTGAGAGCCTATTTCGTGATTGTTGGTGCTTGATTCAGAATTTTAGAAGAGTGTTTAAAGTGACTGTGGTTTTGTGATTCAAGATGCTGGTGAACCTCCATGGTCTCCATGCATGGTGACTGAAGGTAAACTCACCTTGCCTAGATAGTCCAGATGCCTGTGAGAGAAAATAACTGAGGGGAAAAACCCAACAATTTGAGAGAGGAAGATGTAGTTAAAAATAAATCCTTTGGGTTGGCACGCAGTGGGGAGAGAATTCTGCCCAAGATGCTGCTGGGCTTTGCCATGGTCAGGGGGGCAAAAGGCAAGGTGCAGAAGATCTTTATTTCTTTGTTTTACTCTAATATCTGAGTCGATATGTTGCACAGATCCACAGGTCAGGTGAACATAAATTGTGCTGTTGGAATTTATCCGGCCAGTAACTTAACCTCTGACTCACCCCACCAATGGTACAGCATTACAAATGTCGTCTTCAAGGAAGGATGAACAAATTTCTTAAGCCATTGGCCACAAACAAAACCTTCAAAATCAGTCAAGAATACCTCCTTGTTCCAGTGCTCCATCACCCCTCGTGCCCTGGAATGTATTTATTGTGGCTAATGCTAGGAAAGTTCAATCTGTTGATTTGTGCTCTGAGTGAATCAAGGTGCCTTTCCTTGTTTTGCCCAGCTCATGTTTAGTTCTGTGTCCTTTAAAAAACTTCCAGACCACCAAGTGTGGTGAATCTCAGCCTAAGCATATGAATATCTGTGGTTTGACAGATGAACCTCTTTTGTTAATACAGCTCAGCAGAAGGGAACATAAAGAAGGGAATGCAAAAGCGTGGTTTCATTGACAGTCCCAGCACTTTAGGAATTAACTACTTCAGGCCACGGGAATCCTGTACATTAGTAAGGGACCCAAAAATAATGTGTCCTCTCACCTGTGATTTTATTTTACCTTCATGTTCTCCCAAAAACACCAGGCACACAGAGCTCCCACTAACAGTGGGGAAGGAACTTAGTACTTCCAGAAACAAATAAGGCTTAAGTATATGAGTTGGAAATGGGTCTTGTGTGTGGAAGGGAATTCTTGTTGCTGAATTTCCTTTCTCTGGATTTCCCCCCTATTTTTAATTTAAAAAGGGAGCAGATCTGAGTCATAGTGGTAGGAAGAAGCCAGCTGAAGGATCCAGTGTGATTTTGTCCTGTAGCTGGAAGATCCTGCATGGATTATGGGGATATGGACACTGAAACATGGGACTGCTTGCTGAGGTTAATGTTTGATCTCTCCGTCCTCTTGGAAATGATGATCTTGAAATAAAATGGCCTATAATGACTTAAAGTATTTGTTTTCCCAAGGCCCATGAATTGCCAACACAGGGAGTACTTTTACAGTAAAAAACCACTGTGTACTTAAAGAGAATTCCTTCTTTTTGAGGATAAATGTGACCTTGATTAATTTCTATTTTTAATCAACTTTAAGGTCTCTGGAACTTCTCAAGTTCTCAGCAGCTGTTCCTCAGATGTTTGCTCGCCTGTTGGCCTCAGATTTCCCCATCTCCTCAGGAGGACTAAAGACACTGGACATCCTAAACAGCCAGAGATAACATTTTGTGGCCAAGAAAGACTAAGACTTTCCCCTGAGCTCAGGAAAGCACTCTGTAATGGTCTCCAGAGCTTCCCCACACAGGCTGTGTGTTAGAGAACCCTGTTAAAGAGCACTTCAGCTTTAATAGTTGTACACTGCTTCCCAAACACTGGATGTTCTTTCTGCTGCCAATCTTTCTCGTGTGCATTATGCTTCCTTTGAGAGCAGAATACAGGCAGAGTCTCTTAGTCTCTTGCTTTGCTCTTTAATCCATCACCACAAACCAGAAATCCGTGGGGTTTAAGCAGCTTTGCCATTTATTTACACAGGTCCGCAGCGGCTTTTTGTTTTCTTTGTTGTTCCATCTGTGGTTCCCCCCACCCCCCTCAGTGTTTTGGGTGGTTCTGTGTTCTGTAGGAAATTCTGAAAGGCTCTTTAGCTGCCTGCACAGCCTTCCCTTGCATCCACCTCGCCACGGTGCAGTGCATGGCCAACATCCTGCTCTCAAGGCCATAGTACCTTTCCTTTACTGAAGTCATTCTATAAACAGCACAAACACATTTTCCTACAGACCTGTAACCCACAGCACCTCTGCTTCCCTTTCCTGGCCCCCAAACTCTCTCCTCCAGCTCTTGGTTGAGCAGTGGATAACAGATGCTGGGGCACTTCCCGAGGTACCCGTGTGCTGGTTGCCTGGCCAGGAACCACACCAACAGCTATTGAGCTCCTTCTGCAGCCTTTCTTGCAAAGTAGAGTTTCCAAATTGAGTCTCTCAGCTCAACCAAGATGTGTTTGAGATGTTTGTGTGATGCTCACAGAAGTTTTAGGAGCTCTGTCCCTACCTGTGTCTTATTTGCCTAAAATCAGATGATGAGTTCAAAGGCTAAGAAAGGGGGAAAGTGGGTGATTTCATGCACCACTTCAATAGCAAAGCAGTGTAGAAATGCAGTTCTATACAGTCAGAGACAAGATGTTGGTAAATATCCTGTTGAATGGCTCGTGTTCCATTACTTACTGGTACAGCAGTGAAATAAGTTATTTTTGTAAACAGATTATAAGAGTATGGTGGAGATAGAAACCTTAGTACAGATTAAGTATTATTATCCAAATGATTAACTAGAATTTTACCATCCAGACATTGTATAGTTGGAGCAGATGGAAGGCAAAACTCAACAGGTTGATTAACAAGCTGAAGTTTAGTTCAGGGCACTCCTGAACATTAAAAATGGGAAATACTTGTTGGTACAAAATGTCCTCAGCCTTCAGATGTCCTTTCAGGAGTTGTTATGGGTAGTAACCAAACCACAATGCAGGTCTGAGGCTCCACTTTCCTTTTCCTGGTAGATATGAGACTCTTTAATTGAAGATTTAGTTATGGAATTTTCTTTGTATGAGCAGAATTCCATAGTTTATTATAGCAAAATGCCTGAAATAGCAAAAAAAAAATATCAGCCTATAAAGGAGGATCAGGGAGTTTAAAGCCAAGATAATAGAATTGCATGGTGCTGTATGGGCATTGGCTTGTAATGGCCTTTACCCACTGGGAATCAGACTTTCAGATAGTGTGTGCTTGCAGGGATGGAGTCTTTCCATTGTTGGTTTATTTACAATTAATGGTAACCATGCCAGATAACTGTGACAGGTACCTGAATGGGCTTAGAAACCTTTTTCTTAAAGGTATCTGGTACTTTGCTGCTTTTCAGCTTTATCACAGTCAGTCAGGTTCTATGTCAATCTGTCAGTGTTATTTCCACCATCAGTGATCTTGTTTCTCACTGCAAGCACTACTGTTTAATTCTGTCAAAAGTGTTTCCGTAATTAAATTTATAGTGCAGCTTAATAACAGCTCAGAGAGCATAAAGCTCCCAATGTGTTTCAGTTCTATTTGAAAATGGATACCCAGGCTACAGTTTGGATCAGAGATAGTAAAATTGGATAGTGTTTTGTGATCCTAAAGCTTTTCTGCTCAATAACACCTTAACATTCCGTTTTATTGGGATGGAAAAGATTTTTGTACAGGCGTGTTTTGAAGTATTTTAATGCATTAAGAAAAATCACAATGAAACAGAACTGTTGGCATTTCTG
Source organism: Anabacerthia variegaticeps (assembly GCA_035583185.1). NCBI lineage: Eukaryota > Metazoa > Chordata > Aves > Passeriformes > Furnariidae > Anabacerthia > Anabacerthia variegaticeps. The sequence continues at coordinate 6,087,705 of JAWWEW010000023.1, read as the reverse complement.
TGTATGAAGAGCTGTTCTGCTCTCCATGCTCCTGTTAACCTGAGTGTGAACTGCTTGAATGAGATGTTTGCAGGGTCAGGCTGCTTCCAGGCATCTAGGGGGAAGATAGCCTGGTTTCTTACTTGGTGCAGCACGTTGAATTTCCCTTTCCTTCTTGTATTTTTCCATGAGAATAATCAGAAGATAAAAGAAGTTTATTGCTTAACAAAGAACTGATCAAATAGTCCTTTGACAGGGAAGAAATTGCAGCATTAGACAATCCTATTAACCAAAAGTACTTTTCAGGTTTTAGAAACTGAAGTGTCATGAATATGGACACACTGCAGATGCCCCAGCTTGAATAAACTTTCTGATCAAGGACACAGGTGTGCCTTTGGATGAAAGAAAGTTGTTCAGTGTTGAGCGTGGCTCCCTGTTTAGCATGAGCTTTACCCCAATATATCCTTTAATGCCTGTGCTTAGACTAACAGAAAACCTTTGATTACCAGTGCCTATAAAGAGCAGATGTATCTTCTGCATGTGTTTTAATAGGAGAAGGTATTGAGTATAGATTGAGACCGTGCATATTTTAAATGAACTGTGTCTGTAAACTCCATTTCAGCATTACCTGTGCTTTGAAGAACCTCAGATATTTAATATGTCTACAGACATCCCATAAATTCTTATTCACCCCACCTGCCTCCATGTGCTAAGTTCCTGCTGTTACAAGTAGAGCTTTGATGGATATTTAGATTGCACTATAAAGTTCTTTCCTTCAAAGATATGGATTTTCCTCATGGAAAAAGCTTTGTTTCTGTTCAGAAACACAAGGAGAGAAGGATTGTCTTATGTGCACAGCTCACGGGTGTTGCTAGTCATGTGGGAATGAGTAGTTATTCCTAGAGCTGTACAGAGCAGCAAAGATGGGTTCCTATTACTACAAAACTTGGTCAAAAACCAAATTTAGTATATACTTAGAATTTCTGGTACTAAACTCATCTCTTTCCCTATTTCTGAAATTACTTCAACAATCATCTTCTTGATGGATATTCTGTGTTTGTTACACGCTTGTTAATCTTAAGACCTTCTCCCCCTCCTTCTCCCCCACCTTTCCAACCATCCATCAGAAGTCCCAGGAACCTGGCTGGGCTTTCTTTGTTTTCCCTCTCCAGGAATCAGCTATGTAGTATAAGCTGGAGTTTTACATGCACAGCTATCATTATCATTAGTGCTTTTGAGTGTCATTACTGTCCTTGTAAAGCTGCAGGTAAGCTGGATTTCTTGGGAGAATTGTGTGCCCCTCATCTGGCCAGAAGGTTTATAGAGCTTTAGATTTATCAGTTATCATCTTCCTTGTCTTTCATCACAAATGACCTCTTTGTGGAGCTCTCTAGTAGACAGCTGTTCTACCAGAGTTGACTTTTAAAGGTTTCCCTAGAACTTCCTGGAAGACCTCATAATTTAATGGTTTAATTTTATCTTGAAGCTTTTGGGTTCCATGGAACATCTCTGGTATCTGTGCACAAACATCAGAGTTGACTCTAAAAGGTTTCCCTAGAACTTCCTGAAAGACCTCATAATTTAGTGGTTTAATTTTATTTTGAAGCTTTTGGGTTCCATGGAACATCTCTGGTATGTGTGTACAAACGCCCCTGTAAGACCAAAGTTGTGGTCTTGCAGCTACTGAAGTTTTTTCTGTTGCAGTGTCAGGATCTGACCTTTTACCATCCCGATCCTTTTACCATCCAGGAAATCTGGGTCATGTACATGCTACTTTAGGAAAGCCAGATCTGCAGGCATAATATGAGTGTTCCCTGTGTTGCAGGGGGATAAGATCCACAGGTGAGATGTATTCTTAGAGAAAATGCTTATACAGAAGTTTTTCCCCTTCAGGGAATTTAAGCTTCTGAATGCAACAGTAATTGTTAATGGGACGAGTTTGTGTTCTCAGGTGGACTTCATGTGTGTTATCTTTGCACATCTGAGCTGGCACATTGTGTCTGAGTCCTTCAGCCACTGCTGTAATATGAATAATCCTGAGAAACCCAATCAAAAGCAAAGCCTTACTGTTTTACTGACTGTCCTCTCAGCAAAAGGTCATCTTTGAGCTGGTGACCTTCTAGGCCAGTGGACAAGATGAAGGGCTACCATTTTTTCCAGATGTCGGTTCCAGAGAGATTGAGTGCTTTGCCTGAGGTTATGTTCTGAACTTCCTATGCAGTTGGGGCATTCTCCTCATTGCCACAGCAGTTTCAGAAATGAAAAACCATCCTGCTGCCTCACTTAAGGGTTTTTGTTGGGAACCAGCAGCGGAGCACACACGTGGCATTTTGCAAGGCACCGAGGGCTGAAACTGCCACACTGTCTGACTCTGCTAATGACCTGCTCTGAAATGCAGTGTCCACGTGTGGGGACTTCTTGCTGTTCACTTTTGAGCCCCAGAATGAGGCAGTCCTGTAGCTCCAGCTCCTGCAGCACAGCATGCCTCAAACTACACAGGCTTGCACAAACTCTTAGGGCTATAGTTGTTTCCCACAATTTTCTGCGTGTTTGTCTCCAAACGAACCATGAAATGATTCAGTGCCCGCATGTGGTTTTAATAACAAGCGTATGTGGGCAAATGAGAAAATACAGAATGTTCAGCTGGAAGTTTCCAGCACACATTATGGGTTAAAATTCAAGTAGGTTTGTAGCACAGTGATTGTCAGAGTTGGTTAATTAATTTTGGGTTAGATGACATCTTAGATGATACTTTTCTCTCTAACCTTGTAACAACTGTTGAGTAGTGGAAGACTATGCTTAATCAGGGGCAGACTTGGAGCAATAAGCTCCAGCTTGATCTTCAGTGGGTTCTGATTGTTTTTCTGGGAAGTTTGTGTGATGTTGTTGATTTTTTGGCTTTTTTGTTTTGCTGCTGTTGTTGATGGTTGGTGGGGGGGTTTTGGCTTTTTGAGAGAGACAAAGAAAGTGCAGTGAGTAACTTTCTGATCATGTTTAGCTGAGAGTTATGTCAAGGGTTTATACTTCCACATCTTGAAAACCAGAACTGCTCTTGATCCATTCTGGCTACAGGTGGGCCTTCCAGAGTCCAGAGCAGTCCTTCCCTTTGCCACATGCCCTCAGCTTTTCAAAATGCTTCCAAAAAGACTTCGTGTATTTCATTATTATTTTGTTAGTTCTTAGGTTTTTTGGAACTACTTTTGTGTCCTCTTCTCCCACCTCAGACACGTTCATCTCTGATGTTCCCTCTTTTCCATGCTTACTGAAGGGAGATTGTGATATCCCACTACCCTGAGATCAGCAGAAATTTATTGCTGTCAGATGAGAGAACCTCTCAGACTGTTCTGACTCGGGGCTTTCTTTTGCTCCCAAATTTGAAGGGTTAATGTTGGTGTAGATTTAACCAGCTTTTTCTAACAATCTGGCTTAAGCTTGCTGATGAAATACGCAGTGAGAATTGCCCTTGGCAGTCTTTGATGTCCTTGTGCAGGAAAGGGAGGAAGAGCACTGAAAAAGCCACAGGAAGGTAAAATGATAAATAAAGACAAGTACTTTTCTGTGAAGGAGAAAAGAAAAATCTGTTCCTATGCCTCTGATGAGGAGGTGAAGAAGTGATGACTTAAATTGCTCTGGGGAACCGTCCAACAAAGCAGCACCTGAGCTGATCATCTGTGCAGTCCATCCATCAGGAGAGCCTGCTAAACTAAGTTAGGCAGACATTTTGGGAACAGGCCCTGCCCTTGGTCAATGGCCTTTGGATCTTGTTTTCTCCATAAGATTTAATCCTCGTGAAAGGCAAGTGTAGTTCTATCAGAAGGTGAACAAGAAATGCGAGGGAGCAGAGCAATTGCTGTGACAGCAGTGCTTTGGGAGTTGTGTAGAATAGGAGACTTCAGTAAAACAGATGGGTAAAGACTGTAAAATTTGTTAAACTCTGTGTTTCTCCACTTGTGCTATGGGAAGAGTTGTTTTTCTATGGAGATTTTATATCTAAATGATGTGTCAAGGTCACTGTGAGTGTAGAGGTACCTGACCTTGGGGCACAGGTGGGTATAAGCTGTGTGGGGCTGCCTTGGTTTCTTCTCACTGTCATCTTTGTGCACCAAACTTGCCTGCAAAGAGGAGTTATGTGAGTACAGATCTGCTAGAAGCTCTGGTCAGTGTAGAGATCTGACATGACAGCAAGGAAACTGCAGTAAAGTTTGCTATAAATCCTGCCACCTTTATGCAACTGACTTACATAAAACTTGCAAAAAAAGTATTTTTGGCCCAGAATTTTGAAACCAGCTGTATTGCCATTCAGGTGTATAAGCTGGGGAAGGCCAAGTGGTGTGTGTTTTAGGGTACAGAAGGTCTCAGGAGGACCCTGAGGCTGGGGGAAGAGCAGTTCCCCACGGCTGTTCTTGCTTTCTGCCTTGCTGTGGAAGTGGACTCACCTGGAGGCAGTTTATGGGACTTGTCACAAAGCAAGGGCTGTAGCATCGTGGCAGATCTTTGCATGTTCTAGGGGGGAAATGCACTTCTGTGAGGCACAAACATCCCAAGGTGCTGTAGATGGTAACACCTGTATGCAGTTATTTTATCTCTGGGCTCATCGGCCATAGGAGCACAGCCATATCTTACAGGAGCTGTCACAGCAATCCTTGTTTGCCTCCAGGGTGTCTCCTGAAGTGCTCCTGCAGGTAATTAATCACCTAATAAAATACACTCCTTGACAGTAGGTGGAATTTGGAAATTAATTTGCAGCCCTTAAATGAGGCTTCTAAAACTATAATTATCACGAAGGAAAGACGTGAACTGTGTCAGGTGTGTAAATGATTTATTTACCAGGGATGAACTGTCACCAAAGTGGCACTTGGCTTGCAGCATCTGTGCTGCATTTCTTTAAGGGGAATTAAGCAGTGGCTTTTGCCTGTGTTCCTGTATTTGTAGATCCTGGGGCAAATGTTGAGTTGTTTGTGGAGTGTTTGGTACAAAAGTGACCTGCAACAATATTATAGCTGCCTTTCCAATGTTCTCTTTCTGTAATGTGTGATCTCTTCTCACTGCCCCATCATTCCCTGCTCGATGCCTTATTCCCCCAAGGGTCTCTGGCCTCCCCAGGGGACACCCCAGCCCTTGTGCAGTCCACCTGCCCATTTGGATTTCTCATTATCTCTCCAAAGGGTGGATTTTGTGAACTGCATATTGGTACCACCAGGAAATAGAAAGGGGAGGAAGTTTTAACTAGTTGGCTGGACTGCATATGGAATAAGTTACCTAGAATAAGAGGAAATCTGAGATATTTGATTCTCCTTCTTTTTTTTTAATGATACAAGTTTAAAGATGCCCGAGAGATCTATTTCTGAAAGTTGTGAGAGGGCAAGTTTTTTTTTAAATCCAAAGGTACGTAAGAATAGTAATATTTTAAAAGCAAATAATTTACAAAAATACTTACCTTCAAAAATACCCTTTCAACAAGGTGTTACCAGAGCATCTGAAGATTTATTTTAGCTGCATGAGTAAAGGGGACATGGGGTTCATTTGCAGCCTTCCCTACAAAATTGTCACTAACTGTTCTAGTTGCTACAGCTGAAATGTGTTTGTTGCTGACAGTAGTTTGCTGGTTTCAAAGTGCACATGAATTGCTGATATAGAATGTGTAGTCTGTGGACATGGAAGAAAATTGTCTCATTATTGCATTTTAATCTTACATTATTGGTGCATTTATTCCCGAGAAAGCCCAAGAGGATTTCTATTAATTTGTGTCAGACTGACTTCTCTAACGCACAGCTCCTGGGAAGGGCCATGCCTCATTATTTCCCCTATACTTGTCTGCCTGAAGTTGACTTGAAAAAGGGCTCAGGGTGCTCAGCCCCACTGGCTTGATTCAAAAGTTCTGCACACAGTGAGATTTCTCAAGTTAAAGCCCCTTGAGAAACAGCAAGAGTGGAATTGTTTATAGTGGCCTTTTTATTTACATTTTAGTAATGTCATCTCTTACACCAGAAGTGGCTTTTGCTGCAAAGCATCACAGGCACAAACAAAATAAGGTGCCATTCAAAAAAAGCCCTTCACGTGATGTGATGAGATTGGCAATGCCACGTTTTAGTTGTCAGAATTGACAGATTGCAAACAACTCACGTGAGGAAAAAAATACTTGTGATGGTGACTCTTCGCTTAAGAGTATAGGGTGGAATAATGCTATGGAAAATCATTCAATGTAAAATAACACTTTTCTTCTCTAAAGTTTTACCAGAAAGTGTTTTTACTGGACTTCAGATTTTTTTGGAAGTGTACTGGAAATACTTTTCACTCAAACCAAGTGGCAAAAATTAAACACTCAGGAATGAGCAGAAGGGGCAGTCCAACCACCCCGAGCATGTCCTGCTTTGCTTGAAATATGGTTGCCCTTTCCAGGCACTCAATTCATCTTGAGGCCAATTTTAACAGTGCACGGTGCAGAAATGGCTGTTATGACATGCCCTGAACCAGCTCCAGTTCAGCTTGTGTAAATTCTACATGTGGGGTGCTTTTGGAGCTGACAGGTGGAATTTTATTGTGGTTGTATTTAACTATTCCACCACAGTAAAGGCTTTTGGCATTTATTTTACTGAGGTGCTGTGTGTTGCACAGCAAAGGCACGAGTTCTTTGCTTTTTTTTTGTTGTTTTCAGTCAGCACATCTCATAAAGGCTCTTGCCCAGGGTAGGATCTTCCCAGTGTTCAAATGTGCTTTCCAAGTGGGTACATTTTGGGGCACAGGCCATCATGTCAGGGTCTTCTGGGGTGGCCACTGCTGGGCACACCCTGGTGATGGTACAAGTAGCTCTTCCTTGGTGTCAGCCTGAGTGGAGTCAGCCAGTCTTGCCTGTTCCTTAGGCTGGAGCCCTCCTTGGGAACCTCCTTTCCACCCCAGATTAATTCTGGGCCTATTACACTGATAATGAAAGTTTCTGCCCATGACAGGTGGTTTGGAACATGATCTTTAAGGTCACTTCCAACCCAAACCATTCTATGATTCTATGACTTCCAATCCAACTCAGGTCATTTATTGGCATCAGGTCAGCTGAGCTTTTAAAATTGTGAGAATGCAGAATCAACACGCTGTTCTTCAGGTTTCTTAACTCTTTTCATGATCCCAAATCCCTCCACTGCCATTTGGTGATGCTATTTAAAGAAAGATGTTAATGGAATTATATGCTTTGATTGAAAGCCATGGTTGATTTTTGCTCTTGTATGAGTTCCACAGATTTTGGTTGTTTTGTCTGAAGTGGTCTATTAGCACTTGTACTGAGAGAAAAATTGCATTTTGAGTGGAGAAAGGATTCTGGCAAAATCAGAAAATCCCAGGGAAGATAAATGAAAAATGTAATTAAAACGCCTTGAGGTTGAAACATTGTGGAAATTGTAATGTATAGCTTGCTAATCTCATTAGAAAATATCCTGGTTTAAGTCACCTGGTTATATTATATGCTGCTAACACCAGCCTGTTCCTTTTCAGCCCAAAAGGTTATGAGCATTATACTGTAAAAGGCCCTTTCTTTGAGATGAGCTCATCCTTTGTATTAGGCAGTAGCACTGCTTTCCTTCCTTTTCTTTTGGCTCCTTAACTTGCTTAATTTTCTTTTACTGCACTGTGTGTTGCCCAGTTCCTCGAGTCCAGTGCAGCCTTTTGGGACACCTTGGCTTTGATCAGGTTCAGTATTTTCTTCTACAGATGTGGCTTCCTAGTTTTGTTGAACTAATTTGTATAGATACATCCCAGTGTCAGGGTGAAAGGAGTCTTATCCATGCTGTGTGGGGGCTGTGAGTAGCACCCAGGATAAGGCATCCAAATGCTGCAGGAGCAGCAGCAATTCTGGAGACCCCTCTAAGGGCAGGGTTCTCAAGCAGTTTCTAATCTACTGTCCAGTGAGAAGGTAACATTTCAGGAGATTCCTCATGGTTAGGGAATGCCTGGCTACTTCCCCAACCAACATTTTTGTGTTTGATTTTCTTTCCTCTCAAGTAATGCCTGTTAGCATGAAATTTATTTCATTGCTGACTGTTTCCCAGCTGGAAAACAGTTGGGAAGACTATGGTTCAAATCATATAGATGCAAATCCCATCAACTGCTGTGTGTCACAGACAAAATCCTGTAGCTGGCAACCCAACTCGAGCCATTGCACTGTGAGTTTTATGAGGGTACCTGTGACAGCAGGGAATTGACAATCCTGCCACTTGGCTGTGATGGACATTTGACATGGCTGTAAAACCAATGAGGAAAAGAAATCATCTCAGTGGAACCTTCTGGATGCAAAATGGCCCTTAAATGAATTAAAGCTGTGAGAGCAGCATTTCCCATCCCGTTCCCTCTGGAGCCCCATACTGCAGTGCGTGTGGAATTTGGCTTTCTCCTTTTGGTGTCAATGTTTTCCACAGAAGTAGGTTTCTTAAAGGGCCCATCAGTGCAGCATATGCTGTGCTCAGCCCTGCTGCGTGAGAGGGGAGAGTGCTGGGAATCGTGGGATCTGATCCCATGGCATCTACACTCCTTGCTTGGGTTTTTCTGGTGCTGGTGGTGATTCTGAAGCCTCTTGGTGGAGCTGCAGTTGTGTTGTTACCTTGGCTGGTCTTCTCTTGAGTGTTTGAGATCACTTTGAGTTCTCCACTGTGTGTCTAAATAACCCACAGAAAAGATTAGAGTGTGTTAGTTGGCTTTTCTCTTCACTCACCATGCTGGTTGCAGCCCTGGTTTAGCAGAACACTTTGTTTAGGCGTCAGTTCAACAAAACACTTTGGCCCAGCTCCAGCTCTGAAAGAGCTTTTAGATTAATGGGAAGTTGGGAGTGTAAAGAAGAGTATGGAGTTAAGAACTTGTTTGTCTTTGGTCTGTAATGTTTTTAAAGCATAATCTTGTTCCTATCCAGCAATAGTGAGAGCTGTTGTCATGGTTTAACCCCGGCTGGCAGCTCAGCCCCACAGCCACTCCCTCCCTCCCTCCCTGCCCTGGTGGGATGGGGAAGAGAGCTGGAAGGGTAAAAGTGACAAAACTCATGAGTTGAGATAAAGACAGTTTAACAGGTAGAGCTAAAGCTGAGCACACAAGCAAAGCACAACAAGGATTTCCTTCACCCTTTCCCATGGGCAGGCAGCCATCCCCAGGACAGCAGGGCTTCATTACGCATAACAGGGACTGGGGAAGACAAATGCCATCACTCCAAATGTCCCCCTTCCTTCTTCGTCCCCAGCTTTATGTGCTGAGCATGAGGCTTTATGGTCTGGAGTGTCCCTTGGGTCAGCTGGGGTCGGCTGTCCCTGCTGTGTGTCCCCCAATTCCTCGTGCTCTCGCAGCCCACTCGCTGCTGGGGTGGGGTGAGGAGCAGGAAGGACCGTGGCTCTGTGTGAGCACTGCCCAGCAATAACTAAAACATCCCTGAGTTTTCAACACAGTTTCCAGCACAAATCCAAAACACAGCCCTGTGCGAGCTGCTGTGAAGAAAATTAGCTCTAGCACAGCTAAGCATGTGCTTAAGTGCTTTGCCAAGCATGGAGGGGATGATTAATACTGGTAAAGTGGAAACTTAGTAGTGTCTACTTTGCTGATCACAGCCATGAGCAGGATTTCATAGAACAAGCTTGAGCTGCTGTCATGCTCTGCACTTCAGTTCCCTCAGGCCCTGAACACATCCCAAAGCTGTAGCTGGGCTGTGTGGACAGTCAGGAAGGACAAGCAAATGAGGAAAACAAGGGTTTGTGTGTCTGGGGTGTTCCAGCTGTTTAGTTGTCTTGCCCACCAAAGCACCCTTGTTCTTCCTGATCATATATTCCCATGCTCTCGTAGCCTGGCACACTCTCCTCGTGTCCAAGCTGGGTGACTGAGTGTGAGAAATCATTTTAGCTCTCTGGTTTAACATTGTGGTTATGAGAGATTGTCAAGGCAGACAGAAATGAGGTGGCCATATAAAGACATGCAAAGGAATTCAAAGGCTTATGATGAAAGCATCTTCTCTATAAATGAACGAAAAGAAATCATTGAGAGTCACGGCTTTTATTTCCACAGTCCTCGTAGTGGTGCTGCTGTTGTGTGAGCAGGGTTAGGCTCCTTTGAGGACGCTGCAAGAGGTTCTTGAAAGCAAACCCTCCCTGCTCTCTGCACGCTGGATTTGCAGCCCCGCTAAAGTTTTTTCCCAGCTTGCTGACAGGCAGGAAGTTGGGGGATGCAGGCAGCGAGATGGCTTTCCCAGGGGCTGCGTGGCCGTGGACAAGGCTGCAAGTCCACACCTGGGAGGGCAGCAAGTCCCAGGTGGCCCCGCAGTGTCTGCCCCGACATCGCCCAGCTGCTACCTTGGGCTGGGGGTGGAAGAAATGCTCCATTAGGAGCAGAGTGACTCTCCAGCTGCATAGGCAGGGAGGTCTGCTGGGTCCAGGCAGCTTCCTGTTTAAATAGTTACAGAGCCTGCAGAATTGGTTAAACTGTCAGAAAAGAATTATAGAGGGTAAAAAAAAAATAAATAAAAAAAACCCTAAGAGAACCATCCTTCCTGTGTCTGTACGTGCATTGTCTGGCTGCTCGTTTGGGTTCGACCAAATGTTTGCTGCGATTTTTCAGTTCGCTCTAACGAGTTTTAGATTAGGTCTTTTGTGATGTGGAATCAGATTAAAGTTTGTGGTACTGTAGCTGCAGTCCAGGAAGGCTTTAATACGTAAATGTTAGGAGAGCTCATTGTTGTAAGCTGGTAGGTCATTTCACTTCTGCAAGACCGTGTCTTGTATTTGGGCAAAAGCAATGCAACTGTTTATTAAAACATGTAAAGGGTAGGTGAGGGAGAGAAAATAGTCTGGCCTTATTTCAGGCACACAGGACAGTCAGACTGTGCAGTACAGGACTTAAGGATATAGTTAACTGCTTCCCTGTAAAGAGGTGGGAAATCAGATGTGTGTTTTAGTGCTTTGCAGATCCATCTTCTGTTCAGCTAATGCCATTTCTGCTTTTGCCTGTGGTGTGCAGTGCAGGTGTGGTTCTTTCTAGACAACTGGAAATAGCAGCCACAGAAAGAAGCTTAACAAAGCCCCATTTCGTGAGATACTCACAAAATTCTGAATGTGTGTACATGTGTAAGATAACTAAAATACCTTTACAAGAACAGTATTTCCTAAATTTGACATTAGTCTGCATTCTTTCTCTCTGCCACATGATGGAGATAATGATGTGAGATATATAAACAGAGCACGGGGCTCTCACTTCAGGGAAAGAACTTTCAGCTTGGTTTATGGTAGTTGTTCCATTAATGTTGGTTTTACACTAGCATTGGTGGACGAATTTTCTCAATGATATCTGTGGCAATGTTTGCTTACATGTTCTTTTTTGGTTTGATTTGGTTGGTTTCTTTCCCTCCACAAAGGCAAATAAGCAGGAATACCTTTATACGTGTGCTACATTCCCAGCTATTTCAGTGACCTTTGGATCAGGCCCATGTGCAAATGCAGAGATGGATTTTTCTCTTGGAAATTTTTTTTATGATACTCAGAAAGCTCCTGGCCAGAGATGTATTTAATTTTTATGGTGAGAGTTGCTGTGTTATACTTGTAATCATAATGTAGTAACAAGACATTTGTAACAAAACTACTATAGGCTGAGATACATCCAGAAAGGGAGAAACACATGTTTCTTCCCAGTCTGTTAATTTTTATTTTGTGGCTGTTACCCTGAGGACAAAAGTTCCTTTGCTGATGTCAGTGCAATTACAGCTGCACTGTTGTCAAGTTTCTTAGATTATTTGCCAGATGAAGCAATACTCTCACTCCTCTCCACAGATCCACCTGCCTTGTGAATCAAACATTCTGTCCTTGATTCAAATCCTGTGTTCAGTTCTCATCCCCTTGCTGCAAGAAAGACACTGAGGGGCTGGAGGGTGTCCAGAGAAGGGAACAGAGCTGGAGAAGGGTCTGGAGCACAAGCCTGGTGATGAGGAGCAGTTGAGGGAGCTGGAATGGCTCAGCCTGGAGAAAAGGAGGCTCAAGGATGACATTATTGCTTTGTACAACTCCCTGACAGGAGGGTTTAGCCAAGCTGGGGTCAGTCCTTTCTCCCAGATAACAAGCGACAGGATGAGAAAAAATGACCTCAAGTTGCACCAGGGGAGCTTTAGGTTGGATACGAGGAAAAATTTCTTCACTAAAAGAGTTGTCAAGCACTGAGCAGGCTGCTCAGGGCAGCGGTGGAGTTGCCATCCCTGAAGTTATGGAACTCAATGATCTTAGAGGTCTTTTCCAACCTAAATGATTCTGTGATTGTGATTCTATGCTGTTTGTTTAATTCCTTGTGCTTAAGTCCTTGTATCTCCTGCCAAATTCTCATTTGAAGGACTGTTCAAATCTGGTGCAAAGCTGTCAGTCCAGTGTCCACCTGTGAGTGTTTTTTTCTTTGATTAGAGTTTACAAGTTTGCATTTAGAGGCTCTTCCTTGATAGGTGCCTTTCATAAGGCATTTTTGCAATTATACTTACATTTAAAGTGTTACATGTATGTAAAATGTGCATTAAAATGCTCTCAGAGTCAGAGAAGTGACATAACCGTGTGTGTGTGTGTCTGTGTGCACCCATGGGCTGATGTGATAACTTCTCCAAATGTTCAGAGTTTTTCCTCAGAAGACTTCTTCCAGAAAGGCTGCTCTCTATGCTCTTGGGCTCTGCTCTTATGTTTTTTTCATGAGAACAAAGATTAGTCCTTCATGGTCCTAAACTCAATGCATGTGCATGACTTAAAGGCATTACCTACCAATAAATAGGAGATTAGCTGCGGCTTGTGTATTTCCTGATCAGTTCAGGTTTTTTCAGATGGCTCGTTGTTATCCCGTTTCCTTTAACGATGGGACACTTTAATGAGTTTGCCATCTGACATACATCTGCTTCCTGTTAAACAATACCTTCATTCTTCTAGAGCTGCTAAACTCATCTTTTATCCTACAAGATTTTTATCTGTGCCTTGAAAACAGCATGTACAAATCAGTGTCAGCATATTCGTTTACTTGCTGAGGAATTTTTTTTTTCAATATGTTGTTGAGAATGAATAGCAAAATGGGCATCTCCTTTAGTGCTTATTTGTTGGAAAATGAGAGAACATGGATATTATTTGTGTAATTAAGGGCTGGTCCGTCCCAGCTCGTGTTTGAAATCCAATAAAATTGACTCTTGTGGTTGGCATTATACAATCTCTAATAGTTATTCTCTTCTCCCAGAAAAGTAAGGGGCTGGTTCAGAAAGGGGGTGGGTGTGGAATTTAAGGCTGTTCATGTTGTTCCTTTGAGGAAAGAGTCTTCAATAGCTCAATGATGGTCTGTCTCACGCGTGTGCAGAGTTAGGGCTCTGTGATCATCAGGCTCTCTTAAATCAATCCAGCCTGCATTGAGTTTGTGCATCTGCCTCAGTGCCTCTCTTTTTCCCATGTTTTGGGAACACTCAGTCATGCCAGATCTCTGACTGTGTCTTTCCCCTTCGCTGGTCAACATTGCCCCTCCAGAAAAGCTTTTTTTCCTTTTTTTCCCCCTTTTTTAAGCACAAAACCATTTTCTAATTGAAAAATGGATAGAATTTTCCTTGTATTTGTCTTTTCTACATAATGTCCCTTCTATGTTGATTTTAGAATGAGCATGTAGTGCTATTTAAAACAAAATCTTGTTGGATGTGAAGTTCTGCCACACTGGTCCAAAGCACATCTGTGAGAATGGCTTGTGACCAAATTAAGCAACCCTGTGGGGCACATAATGTTTTGTCTCAGGCAGGAATTTAGTTCCAAACATTCACATATGCCAGGTGACAAGTGGAAATACTTTGGGGTCAGAGCTGGGGAAACAGAGGAAGGAAGGTGCAAATATTTATTTGAGGCTTAGTGGATGCCTGAACCAGAATAGTGAGTATGATTCAGGGACTTTATATTTCTTCCCATTTATATCTTGCAGTTGTCTCCCAGTTCACAGAGGGTTAATGTTGTTTGCTTGAAAGTGAGGGAATTGCTGATTACCTCAGGTGGTCTGAAACCTTTGTTTTAATTATACTCCTGGCTTGTTGAGATCAGTGTTTCTACCACCCTTTGCCTCTGGCAGAGCCACGTGTTCAACACCAAAGAGCTGTGAAAAGTTGTTTGCTGCAAATGCAACTTGATAGTTTTCCCTGAGATGGCCCAGCCAGGGGTTTCACCTCTCTTTGTCTTTCTGCAGTCTTATAGGAAGGTGCTGTGTGTGAACTTGGTCTTTCACTGCTTTCCTTAAGAAATGAGGCCAAAAGATCTCCCCTGGTCATTGCTATGCCAGTGTTGTCATACTTGCCTGGCAAGTTTTGTTTCTAATGGCATCAGTGTTTATTAACAAAGCTCTCCAGCGTTCCTTTAACATATGAACCTGTCTGTCCATCTCACAGTTGCAGGAACATGGCTGATGGCTTTGACAGTCTTTCATTCATGTTAAGATTGCAAATTACCTTCGTTAGGCTCCTTGTGGAGTGTGCAATTTATCAAGGAGGATCTAGGAGACTGGATTAAATGAAGCATTGCAAGAAAATAAGTCTGCTGTGTCAGCTTTGGGGTATCCCATCAATGATGAGTCCTCTACACCTTCACCTTCAGTCAGGGCTGTGGAAAGCTACAGGTCTTCATGATGGTGGCTATTGCTGACATGGCATGGGGAGGGGCTTACCCCATTTCATGCTGTCTTTTCAAATCCCATCCTGGGGAGAGTATATTTATAGCTGGAGCATCACTTTAGCATCATCCGGATGTATTGGGCAAGTGTGTGAGGAATTTTAGGAGGACAAGACGCTGAACCAAATTTACTGTGATTATTAACAGAAATGTTTAACTCCAGTGGGCTGACAGGATTGTTTTATTCTGCTGTAATTTGAACTTATTAAAAAACCCTCCTATCTTTTATAAAGAAGATGGTTTAAAAAAAAAAAGTGAATGTAAAAGGCACTTAGGTAAAGGGAAGATTGTTCTCCTGAAGTTAGCTGTTTATGTATCCTTGGAAAACAGTGTATTTGTTACGATATTCAAAAGTGGTTTATTACACTTTTCTCTGTAATTACAGTGGAAAAGGCATTGTTTGGCACCCCAGCTCAGACCCTGTGTACAGTACTCCTCATAAATACAGACTGGGACAGTGATGGCACCTCTGTCCTTGTCACAGCGAGTGCAGGTGACAGGTTAGGTGCAAGTTTGACCCCGTGATGACTGCAGTGTGTTCTCCCTAACGTGAACTGATGGTCTTGCTTTTGGCCTTTGTGATATTCTTAACTCTTAAATACTCTTAAAATCTTCTTCATAACTGTTTGCTCTTCTCCCTTTGCTGTTAATGTGGGGAACAGTGGAGGGATGGGTTTCAGCAGTTTCTGGGATGGAGGTGCAGTTTCAGGGACATTGAGAAAGCTCCTACAAGGTGAGCCTGTTCTTCCTCTGGCTGTTTATGCCAATCTCTCCTTCAGTATTTACTCTAACATTTGTAAAAAGAGATAAGTCTTCTGGAGAGCAAAGCCTGCTGAACTGGAGACAGGGAAAACCTGAATAAACAAACATGTGCCACAGATTAGTAAGAACATCTGTAGGTTTTATATTGTTTTGAGAACACATACCACAGTTTTTCATTTCTTATGCTTTTTTAGTTTCTCCCTTTGTTTCTGTCTCTCTCTTTTCTTCTTCTTTTTAAATATATTGCTAATAAAGGTTGGAGGTAGAAAGCACAGCTGGACTCTGCATGACATGCCACTGTTTAATTTCTAGCTTGGAGGATGAGAAGAAGAGTAGTTTTATTGTATCCTAGAAGAGAATAAAGCCACATGCAAATTCCAGCCATGGACATCTGTTTCCTCTTTGTGCAAAAGAATTCTCATATTTGGAAGGGAATCCCAGTTGTGAAGGGGCTGATGAGGTTTTGGTTTTTTTCTTTTGGTTCTTCCCCCCCCCTTCTTTGCCACTCCTTCAGCATTCTGCCCTTGCTCCCTGGCTGCTGTTTTCCTGGGACAATGTCAGCTTGCAGTTTAGCACCAGATATCAAATGGGTGAATTTTGAGTTACTTTAAAATGTTGTGTTGTAGTTACAAACAGTATTATTAAGTTCCTCCTTAAGTTTCTTTAATTTAATCAAACAGTATTTGATAGGAGGAGTATTTGTTCTGTCATCAATCTTCAGTACTTACAGGTTGTTGTTTTTCTTTAGAAGCAAGATGTTGTGTATCTGTTGCTCTGGCTGTGAAATGCAACTATTTCTAAAAGTAACTTATTAAAAGCAGTCTTTTGAAATCCTTTTGTGTAAGAGGAAATAAGTAGATCTGTAGAAATAAGAATCTGTAAAATTCATTACCCTCAATTAGGCATCAGGTGCTAAGGACTACAGGAACCAGAGTAAATGATAATTTCATTAACCTATAAAGCATTTTAGAATAATGATTTGCAGCTGTCTGGGGGCTTTAAACTTGTCCTTTTTGTGTGTGTGTGTGTGTGTAAGGGTTGACTTTGTTGAGCAAACAGCACAGTTATATAACTTTAGGCCAGACATGAGAACTGGTACTCTCTGTCTATTTTATATTAATGTCGAATGAGGCGTTGGTGGAGCTTGCCAGGGTTTCATATTTGCTGGCAGCAAGTTACCCACATGTGTGGACCACATTTTTATTGTTGCCTTAGCCTATTTCAGGCATAAATATCGCTGCCTAGCAGGGTGTGATTCTGTTCATTGCTGAAGAGCTTTTCTTTTAAGAAGCAGAATATGAAAAGCAATGAAATGCTGTAAGTGTTCCAATTAAGAAGCGTCCCCAGACCGCGAGATCTTGTCATGTCTGTTGTGGTAGAGGAGGAGAGGGCAGTAAGCCATCTAAAGGCAGAGATACTTCTTTTTGCATATATTAATCCTGCTTTTGGGTGTGGGCTGTTTAGTCTGGTCTCTTAGGGAAGCAAGGCTTATGCAAGCAGGGTGTATGCACACATGAGCACACAGCAGCCCGTCCGCATCTTGACCACGGAAATGGGGCGGAAGGGCAGAGGCTGCAAAGATAAATAGAAGTTCTACAAGTTTATTGAAAATATGTGTGTGAAGGAAGGATAGAGGTGATTGAGAGGTTTGAGAGAAGGCTTGTAATAGGAACTTTCAACACTGGCTGTGGAATAGGTCTTGAGAAGGAATGTGATGGAGGTCCCTGTCCTGGGAAGATTGCCGAACGCGGCTTGGAAATTATTTGGCTTCGGAGAATCTGATGGCAAAAAACAAATCTGCAGGAAGCCAGGCTCCCTTTCATTCTAGTACCCATGAAATTGCTTTTGTGGGTTTTGTTTTTCAGTCAGGATGTTGTCAAACAGGCTCCAATGTGCGACTCTAAGAAATGTAGGGCATCCCACTAGGACCATCTTAGTGCAGCAAAGGTGCTGCTGCTCTGCTTGTTGTTCCTTCTGCTTCCTGATTTGTTTGGGTTTTGCACGTTTTAAAACTTTATGAAAGTGTGACTCAAGAATGTTTAAGCCCTTGTCCTGCAGAGGAGGAGCCCAGTGGCTGTGCAGGTCCCCCTGACACACATCCAGCACCTTCCCAGGTGTTTTGGGCGCTGCACATCTCGTGGGGCGTGCGGGGAAAAGTGAAACCCGTAACCCACATCCAGCTCTGACCCTGCTGAGCAGGACACGGAAAGCAAACACCACTAACGCCGAAAATCAAACAGCAGTCATGAACAAATTTCCTCTTTGATTGAAATGCTTCTAGCTAGGAGATAAAAAGGGGGTTATGTCAAAAGCTGCCCTTGTTGTCTTATTAACAGCTGCGTAATTTTGCCACTCATTTGCGAGCATTAAAAAGCAAAACTTGGAGACTGTATTTGAAAGCTTGTTTTGTTTGGTGTACAGCTGGATACAGAGCACTTCCTTTTCTCTCTTCTAACAGATTTGAAGCAAATGTATTGGCTATTGTTTCTTTTTTTTTTCCCCTATTTTTTTGGCCTAGATAATAGAAGATTATGTTGCTTTTCATTTTATACTGCAAAGAAATCATGCCATATAACTCCAACTCAGTGATGCAGTAGCACATGGGCGTATATATATCTTCTCGTAAATATATTACCACACATTACTGTCAAATAGCTGGACTTTTTCACCCAGTATTAAAAATGAAATTTAATTGCTACACTAGACTCTCAGAACTCTGATAAATAAGAGCCATGTCTGACCTTTATTGTGGGGCTCTGAAATGCCACCAGGGATATTGCTCATTGTCCAAGATGACAAACTTCCTCTGAGATTTCAGTTTGTCAGCTCAATGTACAGCACTGACATTGATTTCTTCTCACTGCCATTTCCTGCCTGAATAGATAACAAATTTTCTGTGGCAGGTGTCTGTCAAGTTTAGTTTTGCCTGGCAGATTAACTTAATAGACTCATTTATTAATCATTAGTTGCAACACAGTGAAGCAGACAATACTCTTTAACTCTTGTGATGTTGAATAGATGTACCATTTCACATTCTTTGAGTAGCTTGAATTTGGATTTAATAAGCTATTCATATCTCTAGTGAATGTTTTTAACCTGACATTACTCAGAGCAAAGATATCTGCATGAGTTAAGCATGATCCATTTTGAGTATCAACTCCTTTTCATGGCAAAAGGTGCGTTAGTATTTTCTGAGACAAATAATTTGAGGCACAAACTGCAAAATCAGGCTAAACAAGGGGGGAAAACTAACCCGACATGCATCATGTTTGGGGTAAAATGAAAGATAAAATAGATACTTGGAAGAAGATTTGAACCTGGGGTTGACCAGCTGTCAAAAAGGAGATAACTGCAGAAGCTTTAGGAAGGGGCAAAGCAGACCTGCAGATACAGCTGAAGGGCAGTTCTAGGACAAGGTAGTGTTCTCCCTAGGGACCCCTTTGTCCAGGATGTCTGGAGACAGATACTCAGCCTGGAGATAGCAAAGGCAGGGCTGGTACCAGAGGTGGGTATTGGACAGGACGTCTCAGAGTGGTGAAGGACAAGAAAGAATTTACTGGAGAATTCTGAGGAGGCAGAAACTACAAGAGAAGGCATAACCTTGTAAAGTGATGTCTCTTGTTGCAAAGAATCACTCTGTTCATGATGAGAACTGACCCATTAAACATTAGCCCTGCACAGCCCCCAGAGCTGATGGAGACATACGTTTCCTTTTCCCCTGTGTGTTAAGAGACTTGGTCAGGAGGTGTTTGTCTGTAAGGGTAAGGTCTGTAGAGGACCTGGAAATGCACAGGCACTGCTGGGGACACGTGACAGCAGGAATGAGCCGAGACACAGGTACAGGCTGTTGCTGGACAGGAGAACCTCGTGTTATGGGCAGTGAGAAGAGCACCACCAAGTTTCTCCCTTGAGTTCTAGTTGGGTTGTGGTAGCTCTTCACAACCTGCTTTTAATTCTCCAGGGAGCTTGTTCATGGGGAATCACCAGGAGACACTGAGGACAGTTTCTGCAGCTGATGCCCAACTGCAAACCCGGGTTGGAGCACGACTGTGTTCAGCTCAGCATCTGTGAGAGTGTGCGTTGCTGACGATGCTTTTTCGCCAAGCCGTGTTCCTGGCCTTGGGAACGTGTTTCTTGAACCATCCTTATGGCTTTCTTGGCTGAGTGTCAAACCAAGAATGTCCCTGCACTAGATCACACTGCTTATTGCTCTTCTAGGCCACCCTGGTAACAATACATTAACCTCTCAGCAGGGAACGTGATAAACAAAGTAAAACTGCTTTAGTGAAACCAGTCATTTAATGGCAGCGTACATAAAGTGTCCGTAAAGATTTGTAAGTGTAATAAGCTGCAGTTCACTGGGGGAACAATAACTGTTCCTAATTTAGCCAGTTGAGGAACATGCCAACCCAATTTGCTTTTGTAACATTATGTTGTTGTTTTTTCTTTTTTTTTTTTCCTTTTCCCACCTCTCCAGATTCCTTTCTCTCTGGTACAGTTTCCCCTCTGGGAGTTCTTAAAGGTAAGTAAGTCCTCTTTAGTGATGGAAATACAAGTTAAACATTTTGCAAAGGTTTTCCATGGTAGCTTATGTAACTTGATTATCATGGTTATGGGCATGTCCAAGAATCAGTAAGTACCTGCCATACCTGTGCATGTGAAGCTCACTTGCCTGAATATCTGAAAAATAGCAGGGAATATCTAACCACTGATCTGTAGCATGCAGGCTAAATTTTACTACCAACATGCCAGAAATCTTACCTTCCACTTTAACTTTTTTACTGTTTAAAAAGCATGGGAACTATCCTGTGTTGTGTGATTTTTATTTTTTTTTTTTGAATTTTCATTTTCTATAGTGTTTTGCTCTTCAAGGTAAGAGGAAATTGTGAATGATACAGAGAAGGCTTTTTGAGCCTGAGTTTTGTACACATGGAAAGACTTTCAGTGCATCGCCGAAATGCTATTTTGATTGGCTGTGTAAGACTTTATTTAAAGGCCATTTAAAGAAGGTGTCAAGGGATGATGTTTTAATAGTGCAGTTGTTTGGAATGATGTGCTGTTCTCCCACCAGCTGGTTGCTTTGTTTATCATGGTCAGAGTCAGGGTCTAGATTTCTGAACAGAGGGTTGGATTTGAAGACATGGAATTTCTCCCTCCCTCTGTTTCTCCTTGAACTCGCCGCAGAAGATGGAGGAAAGGTTTTTTCAGGTGCTTCAAGATCCTGGGTTGGAAGCACAGAGAGTTATTGCAGATCGTTAAAGGCATTGTAGCAAAATATAATATTTATAAGAGAGGAGCTGGAGAGAGAAACTTTCTCCTTGTAAGGGGTGCTGGACTTGAGAGCAAGCTCAGCACAAACTTGGTGCCTGTGTGCTGGGCTGGGACAATGGCTTGCCCTCTCACTGTGTGTCTGTAGCCTGGGCTGGGGGAACAAGCCCACAGTGTGAATGTTTGCATGTAGAGGCTTCAGGGAATCCAACAGAAAGGTGAGTCCCCAGACAGGAGGGGTGTGAAATACATGGAGAGCCTTCACAGGGCTGGGCTGTGTTTCACAGAGGATTCTGTGGGTACTTGGTGAACTTGGCTTGCTGTGGTGTCTGGGTATCATCCCACTGCACAGGGCAGCTCGAGCTGCCTTATTAGGAATGTGTTTCCCTGCCAGTATCTAGGAATGGCTTTCTGTAAACTCTTCAGCAGCAATACTGGCCCGACCTGCTCACAGTTAGTGCAGCAGAAGTGTTTGGGAGCAAGAGGTGGCAGTGCTTAAAGAGAAAAAGTGCAGTGTTCTTGCCAAAACCACATAAACCGGCAACATCATGTAGCTGGTTTCAGAATGCAAAGTTTTTTTTATTAATATCCACGTAGCTGTGACAATAAAATGTATTGTTTACATGACAGGCTTTAAAGAAGACAGTTTGAATTTAGCAAGCTGCAGGAGTGAGTCACTCAGGATGAGGCATCATGTTTAATCTAAAGAGGTCGGTGCAGATCTGAAAAGAAACAAAACCGTGCCAGTCTGTTCCACAAACCTGTTGCAATACATTCTTCTGCTGGGGAACCAAGAGTAGAAAACTGCAAAAATCAGCCTGGCATGCTCCAGTCGCTTTGGCTCAGCACGGGGAGAGAGCTCAGGGCTTGTCATGGTCAAAGCCAGGCAGTGAAAGCAGAATATGTTTTGTTTATCTAAAGGAAGCTCTTAAAAAATTGTCAGTGCAACAAATGACAAACCCCATTATGGTCCCATCAACAGGCTGGATGTGGCCAGTAGCATCAGTGAGAGTGTGGCTCAGGATAGGGCTTCTCATGTGTGCATGAAGGGAGTGTGAGGAGATAGTCATTGCAAAGGACCAGAGAAAAATGGCACAAAGCCTGAACAGAAAAGAGTTATTGAGATGGTGCCTGAGGGACCGTTCTGCACCGTATTAATGGGATTACTTGAGAAAGTAACTGCAGGAGCAGTTGGGTATGATGCGTGTGGGCTCTCACAGAGGAGAACAGAACAAGTGCTTGTGGCTGTCTTTTTAAAACCATTAGTACAAAGTTGCACAAGCTGATGGAAGGTAGACTTAGTCTTATAATTCCCTGAACAAGCTAATCACTGTAAAAATGAGGAAAAATATCTTTCCACTATGAAAGGACAGTTAGTGAGGCACGTGGAAGAGAAGAGAGTTTCCTTTTCCTTCAGGTACATGCTGGCTGCAGGGTGTTAAGCTTAAAGAAACTTAATAAAGGCTTGTCCTAGGTAGCAAATTGGGTTTTTCTATCTCTCATTTTCTCTGTCTGCTTTGCTCCAAACTGCCCTAGTTATTCCTTATGCTTCCAGAATGCTTTAGCCACATAATTTACATGCACAGTTTTCTCTTGTCTGTGAATGTGGGCCAGCTGTCTTATGTGACAATAAACTTGCATATCATGCACTAAAGTAAGTTAGAAGAAGAGGGAGCATTGGATAGGTTACTGAACTATAAGGTTACTTTTGCTGTGTGTGCTGGCAAAGGGGGTATTGCAGTAATTAGCATGAAACAGGTTCTGCTTCAAATACAAGTCTTAGTGCCAGTGACTCAGGTGAACCTACAGTTTAGGAATAGTTAATAGACTTCTTTCTTAGTTCACAATGACTGAAGAAACAACAGTAAAGAAATTATGGTGCTTTTAATTGAAAAAAACCAAAAACCTTCTTTGTTTTTTTGGGTATAGGTAGATCCACTGCTGTAAAGTGTGCTTAATGTCCTTTCTCTTCCCAGTTCTCCATTTTCTCATATTTTATTTGAGGTATAGATTAGTCATATCAACCAAAAGGGAGAAGGAAGCTGCTATGGTGCATCAGATTTCAGGACACACATTATAATTCTCTACAGGGTGAGTTAGAGCAGCATTTCTCTGCCCTTTTTAGTCCAAGCCTTACAGCTAAAACACTTCTGAATTTTTCTCAGAGTTCAGGGAAGAAAGGGGTGTTTCAAATCTCATTCACTTTCTGCTCCACCAACCCTCAGAGGAGCACCATGGTTGAATACCACTGTGACAGTTTGATCAGGTTTAGGTTCTTTTATGTGGGGCTAATGCTTCTGATCCCATCTCAAAACCAGCTGGCCATGAAGAAAGGCAGCAGAGTGTGGATGTAGTTGTGCTTCCCAAACGCCAGCCAAGCACGGTGCCTCCCATATTAGTTCAGGTTTTGGAATAATGTTGTAAGATACAGTCCCCTTGGATGCTGCCCTGGAATTTCCAGGGTGCCTCTGAAACTTGCTTTGGAAATCCTATATGTATGTTCTTCATTGTGGGAATTTCACATCGTGGGCTGTGTATTTGGCATGAAATTGTTGTGGGTTACACGGAGTCTGGTGCAGCTCCTGCTTTCACCCTCCTGCCAGGGCTGTGCTGTCTCTGCCCAGATGACTGCACAACAGCGGAGCTCAGCCCTTCTTTCTATTCTGTTCTATTCAGGCACTTTATTCAGCACTTGTAATCATCATATCTGAGTTCCTACCAGCAGCACATAAGTGATTTATCATTTGCTTCATGTTTTAATCCATAATTCTTCTCTTTTAGACCTGAGGAAAAAAAAGATTGCTTCAATTTCTGCTGTGGGGATATTACAGAAATACAGGGCATCAGGTTTTTCCTCAATAAAATCGAGTTTTAAAACTCTACAGAAAATCAAGTGCCTCTGGTTACGTTAGAGTTCAGAAACATCTCGTCAAAAATGCCTGTTTCTTATGGCTCACTGGAAATGGTCAGCTCCCTCAAAGAACACTGCTGTGTGTAAGATAAACCCATCTCAGGTGAAACAAGACTCAGCCCTCTTGGGTTTTATGTTTCTGCATGTTGGCTGCGCTTCAGAGCCTCTGAGAGTTACTCAAATGCAGCTGTACATGGAGAATGGTCTCTTTATAGACCAAATGTATTGTATGTCTGGAGAAAAGGCTTTGGTAGCCAGTGAGGAGGGAAGGGACAGGAGGAACAGGAGGACGTAGGTCTCAAATGAGTAGGCTTGAAAAACAAGGGGTTTTTTGTTTGTTTAGTTGGTGGGTTTTTTTTAAGGAAAATAAACCCACTATCCTGAGAATTCTTTGTCTTTTTCATTAGACATGTCTGATTATAAAATGAGACACTTGGACATTGCTAAGACTGTGTAACATCAGGGTCAGCCAGTCCTGCCCCTGCACACCCACCCTATCTGGGAAGGCTGGCACAGACTGTGCTGCTCCACTGGCCCAGGAGCTGCAAAGAAAGATAAAAATCTTGAACTGACCATGCTCAAGGTGAGGTCTGGCTCTTCTGGCACTCAGTGGGGCCAGGGTTTCCCTCTTCATCTCAGTGCTGAGCAAAGCTTAAAGCTCTTAGATTTTCTGCATCTCTCGTGAGCCCACAAGTTTTTTGTCACTGGCTTTAGCAATAATCTCCTCAAATCTGTAGGTCTTACAAAAAGAAGTATTTGGTTGGACTTCAGGGGCAATAACTGGAGACAGGGAGCTGAGATACATGTGCAAATCTCTGTGTGGGTTGCAGTGGTGGTGCTGTAAGATGCTGAACAAGGAAAGGAAGGAATGCTTGGTGGCTTCAGGAGAAGAGGATGAGTGGACATGGGCACATTTCCACCCTGTAAATAAGTGGGGCATTGTAGTAAAGAGGATGGGGAGAGTCCAGACATTCCCCTGTGAGGCTGAGCAGGATGTGAGAAGTGGTTGGGTCAGAACAGAAGTTCCCTGGGTTGGTTCTAAACTGGTTTCTGCCCACTCAGTGAAGAGCAGCTTTTGGATTGGTTTTAAGTCCCTTGTTTTCTGTTCAGGTTAATTGGTCACCCCAGGCACAAGGCACTTGTGTTGAGGGGAAATCTGCTGGTGGGCTGGAGTATAGATCTGTGTGAGGGCATTGATACATGTATGGGTTTGCTTGGTTCTCTTGCTTTCCCCCTCCAGAGAGCTCAACTTCTGGGGCCTGGGACAGGCAGTATGGGGTGTGGACAAACTGGTTTGAGGGTGGGCTCAGCCTCACTCTTAGTGGTCAGTGCAGTTATATTTTGAGACGTACCTTGAAGCTTGCTGTGGAGAGTGAAGACTCTAATCTTGGTTGGAGCTCATTGCACCTGATTTTTAAAGTTAATAATAATGAAAAGTTGACAGAATACTTCTGCCTGGGCAGCTGGGCTTCTCAGCAGTAATACGTGTTTATAACTCCAGCACTGAAACAATAAACCTCATGCTATTTCCCTCCTAAAATTTACAGTCAAAGCTGTTGCTGTTTAACTGGGCAAGTAGAAAATAGAGGAATGTAGCCAAAGTGGGCCTTAAGTGGCTCTTTCCCTGCTCTATGGGTAGGTGACCATTTCCCTTTTTTCCTGGAGAAGCAGTCTAGTATTTCTTTTCTCTTCTTCTCAAGAGTAAATGAAACCCAGGCCCGGCTTTAAACCCATTTCCTTGCAGGCAGTGCAGTAAGTGTTCTACCATCCCTCGCTCCCTCCTTGAGTAAGGGTTGGGCTGAGTTAGGGATTAAGCCCTAATGGTTAAATAAGGCTGATGTGTCTGCCATTTGCTTGGGTGCTGTATGAGGAAACCAGATTTGCACGGGGGTTTGGGGGCGCGCTGTGACGTGCAGCCTGTGCATGCCATTAGCATAGCGGCTGCATTTTTCTCACAAAGGAACAATGCACCCAACAGCTGTTCAGCAAACAGCCCTGGCTTTATTAGGGGCACAATAAGTGTCATTCACGCAGTCTTGAGGCACAGGCGAAGGAATGCTGCACACCATCTGCACCAAAGGGAAAGAAACAAATGCAACCCTCACTCTCAGCACTGCAGGCACGTTTGGGAAAGTCAGATGGCCCTGGGTCATCAATGCAGCATTTAAAACAGCCAGAGGAAACCAGTCTGGAGATACAGAGCCAGATTGTGATGCTCCTGGTCGTGCCTAGGCCACAAGTGGTTCTCTAGAAGTTGCTGAGCTCTCCAGTGACACCTGGAGATGTTTGGTAGAATGTTGGAGTAATCAGTGTGAAGGGCTCACAATTCCATTTGGACACTTGCTTCTTGCTGAAGAACCTTAAAAGACACAAGTAATTCTTCCATGTAATTTATTCACACAGGCCCGGGAAGCACAGGGTTATTAGCAGGTAGTTATTAGTTATTAGCAGTGCAGATGCTCAAGGAAAACTGTCTGAACTTTGAAGTGATTTTTCAGAAGTGCATTTTCCTCCCCAGACACAGATATGGCCCTTTGTGCCATGGAAACTGAGTGTAGCTGTTCTGACTTGCCATGGAAACACTGTTTTGAAGACATTTTCTTTAACCAGGCTTTTAGCACATCCATTTTGATTTACATCCAAATGGGTCACAGACATCAATGCAGCATTATATGGGCAGAAAAAGGGAATGAAATGCTTTTAAGATGAAAAATATGCTCTTGCATGTAGGCCAATTTTTGTTCTCTTTCAGTTTATCTAGGATTTGGGTGGGTTTAATTCTAGGACCAAATTCCGTACTGGCATAAGTGAGCACAACTCCATTAGTGCAAATGGAGTCTCAACATTTATGTCAACAGTGAACTTAGATCATTGAATTTTTCCCATGTTTGGGCTTGCATGTTTCCTGCAAGATAATATACACATGTACTTGCACATATGCTGCACATATGCACATAAAAATTCACTGGGGAGGACGTTTGGCTCTGTGCTCCACGTTTGACTTTATGTATAGAAACTGCAATGAGCTTATGAATTTTTTGCTTGTTCTGTAGCTAATGTGCCATGCATCTGTAAGGGTCAGCCATGCAGAATGCCACGTTGCAGGTAAAATCCCTCGTAGCAAAGGCAAACATGAAAATTGTTTTTCTTCCCTCGGTCTGCAGGGCTGCACAGGCACACAGATCCATGGGATTAGTTTGTACAGATTTGTCTCCCCCTTGTTACCAAGAAGTTGAACACTGTCTTGAACAGAGGGATATGTAGAAATACTAGAGATGCTTATCATTGGAGTGAATTGTAATATTTACTCAGCTGCAGGCCCCAAGTTTGGTGTATGAGATCTGCTTGCTTCTTAGTGCCTTAAAGAATAGCAAGGCCAATGCAGAGATGTCTCATTCTCTGTGGTGCTTCCTATGCTGCTCATCAGGTTGGAGAGGTGTGAGTATTGCATTTTCCCCTGGATTGCCACTGCTTAGGTGTCCTGAATATAGACCAAGACCTGGCTGCACTGGGAGCACAAAGCTGACAGCTGATTTCTGCTCCTGACTTCTACCCTAAATGTGCACCAGAGGTGACAGGCACACACAGGTAAGGAGTTGTGTGCAGTAGTCAAAGGTTATTGGCCATGTGGAGGCCACGTGTCCACAGCATGTGAGGAGTTCACATTTGTGGGCACCATATACTTTCCCCCTTTATTTCAAGGCAGCAGTTAGATTTTCCTTTTTTGTTTATTTTCAGGTTGGAAGGCCTATGGTTTATCCTAAGAGTGACATTTGCAATGCTCCCTCTGCCCAACAAAATGTGTTCTCAGTGTCAAAAGAGCTAAATAACATTTGTGGTGAGAATTATAGGACACTGGCCCATAGAACAGTATGAAATGGGATCTCTAGGAAGAAATGTAAGGCTCTGCCCACATATAAAACTTGACCCTTCCCTGTGAACATTATCCCTGTGAATAATTGGAAATCTGCATTCAGGCTTCCTGCTGTGTCCCATCCCCTGAGGCCACACCCGCTGTATTGCTTTACATGGTGCAGCAATGCACAGGGAGATTTACATATATATCACATAAAAGTGTTTACAAAAAAAATTAGCATGTGATTGAGCTGGGAAGCTGCAGAGGGCCCCAACTGTACGAGTTTCCATGTGCTTCAGCCAGAAGATTTATTTCCAATTTGTTATTCATAAGGGAAGAGCGAGAGATTGGGATGGGGTCCTTTGAAGTGGAAAACAAAGTCTTCTATTCAGCCTTCAGCTTAATAGAATACACATGACACAGGCTTGGCATGGCGGCTGCTTTCATGTAATGTGCTCCCTGTCATTTGGCTTTCCTAGGCTGGGAATGCTAGTGGGAATGGGTATTGCCCTGGAAAAGTCAGGTTATCCCCTGCAGCCTTCTGCAGGAGGAGCACAGTGTGAGCAGGTAGGAGCCTGGTGGTGGGGAGCTCAGGCTGAGCCAAATGCTGCAGTTGTGTTGCTCGTAGTGCCCGGGCTGGGTTTCATATTGCAAGAGGACGTGCAAAGGGAGGGGTGTCATTGTGGGGCTTCTGCAGGCATTACAGGGGCACTTCTGCCCTTTTTGGAGCCGCTGAGCTGTGGCCCATGGGCTCTGAGCCTGCCTCTGACCCACCTTCTGCCTGACCTGGGCTCTCACTGTTATCCCCCCAAGTGGAATGCTCTTCTGAATCGTGCAGCATCTAGGAAGGCAGAGTGTGATCCAGGCACTGGATAAATAACCAGCCATTCTGTTCACAGTCAGTGTTTTGGGGACATAGGGATAAGGCTCCTGAGTTTCTTTCTACGAACAAGGCCCTGGTTTTACAGTAATCCACAAGCCTCTAATAGCTTCTGTCCTTTGCCTTTCCTTAATGGTAGTAAAACCTTCCCAGTGCAGCACAGAGAGTGTTTTCGAAGAACTTACAAGCCCGACTTACCACAAAGCCCTGTCAATTAGTTGGCCCATGGGCTATGAGAGAAAGCATGTGTGACCTTCAGCACGTCATCTTGGCCCGTAGCATTGTGTGGTTAGAAGGAATTTGGACCAGAGTCCTGCTGGTCCTCTTGGCCCTGTGACACTTGCTCCTCTTGGCTTCCTCTGGGATGGTGTCCTCGTGCCCTGCTTCTCTCTTGCTCTTCTGCATGTTCAGGTTTGGAGCTCTGGGTGAATCACCGAAACTGGAGATGGAAAGAAATGCATGAAGTCATCTCATCCTGCCCTTGCCAACACAGGATTATTCTCCACAGTACAATCCTGAGTGCCTTCTCCAATCTATTTTTGAATGACTCAAAGGAGAGGGCTTTCCTCTCCTCCCTGGGGAGGCTGGCTCTGCGGTTCAGTAGACCTCACTCTTGGGGAATTTTCTTCCTGTTCTCCAGCCTCAATTCTCCTTTTCCCTAATTTAATTGAACTGTTCCTGGCTCCACCCTTTTAAACTATTTTCCATATTGCATGATTGTTGCAAATACCTGTTGTCAATTTGCAGGCATAATGGATGGGAATTCACCACCGTTTGCCTTGCTTGGCAAAGGCTCTTTGTGCAGAGCTGCCCTGGGAAGCCAGGCCTTATCACAAACGAGATTTCAGAGCTACATGCCAAGAAATAAGAATGACCTTTTCCTTCTTCTTTGGACAATGACATTAACATAAAACCCCATCATGAGTGAGAATAGGCTGGGCTCCTGGCAAAGCCATGAATGTCTGTATTAATGGGCTGATTTTCCTCTTAGTCCTCCAGCAGCTCTTCCACAGTGCTTTTCTTGCATGGCAGGAGTCACTGCTCTGAGTTCTCAGATTTAGCTGTAGAGGTACAGATGTTTGGAGAACGTTTAATGAAAAAATACAGTAATTCTGCTTTTATCAAGCAGCTCCAGCAGTTAAGTTTCTAAACCCTGACCTTCAATCTGAGGTTTTTAAGCACCTGAAGTGTTTTGAAAATGGGTGTTGAAGGTGGGATTTATGCTATTACAACATCCAGACACTTTGGAAGGTAGTGCTGCTTGTCTTAGGGAGCGTGTGTCCTTCATTCAGCAGGACTGAGTTGTGAGAGAGCTGCGTGTCCAAAAGACTCTAAGTTATTCCAGAAAAGCATATTATGGTTTTGAAGAATTATGAATCCCTATTTATTTATTTATGAGATGAAAATGAGTTTCTGCTGTGGGTGATGGCAGAATAGCATCCCATACTGAAAACACCAGGAAAAGAATGGCTAGCATTAAAAAGAGGCTGGAATCCCTTTAGTGCTTTCGTACAGCAGAGCTGCAGCTATTTAGCTATGGCAGGGTACCAAACAACATTGTGGCTGGCCATTGTTGCTCGAACAGTTTGATTTTTAAAACATTCAACTGAAATACAACCACCAGCCAAGTTGGAATAAGCGAGTCACGAGGACAGTGTGTTAAATGGAGAGTCAGCAAACGAGGGAAGAGTTCTGCTCCAGTGGAAAGTGGCTGTTCTGAAGACCAGCAGCCCCAGAGCAATATCTCAGCCTAGCACAGCTATCCAATTGCTCTTAAGAAAATTTTATAGTATAGAAGTAATACGACTTTGAAAAGAAGGAGAAGGCCACAGCTATAAAATAAAACTCCTGATTTCTCTGCGGTAGACCTCAGAAGGGCCATGGATCCCATCCCACTTTGCTCAGTGCTGATCCTCACATCATAAACCAGAAGCCTCTGCTCCAGAGAGCTTCCAATGCTAAGTGTTTCAGGAGATGGGAATGGGGGGATGGAGTGGAGGAGGAGAGAACACAGTGCCCACTGTGCACTAAAACTGCAGTAAAACCATCCCAGCAGGGCTGGCCTTTGCTGCCTGTCCCCATGGGGCTCGTCAGACTGGGTGAGGTGGCTCCTGAGAGGTGTTTTTAGGAGGCACCTTTCTGCTGGTGCTTCCAAAGGTGCATGTTCAAGTGCTGCTGAGAGCTGAGGGGAGGGAGCAGGGCGTGTGGGAGCCCTGGAGAGAAGGGTGTGTGGTCCCTAAGGACGGCAAGTGAGACACACCTGCTTGGGCATATAATGGGAGTGATAAGAGTAGTTTCTTAATGATGGGGTTTTTTTTGGCAGCGTGATGGGAAGGGTTGGCTTAAGAAATGTAGGGGAGCAAACAGGACTTGTGTCTCATGGTACTGGGGACTGTTCATTTTCAGTAGGAGCCCTGGTACCTCTGGGCTGAGCTGATCTTGGTTCTTGCATGCCCCCCCCTCCCCCAGTGATTTGCTTTGCATTGTTTTATCTGCCAAAAAGAAAATAAATTCACAAAATATTTGCAAAGTTGCATGGCCACAGGCTTAAATACATACATATGAATTCCCTGAAAGCAATTTGCTTTGAGTCCTCAGTTCCAGACATCTCTCTCACTCCATCTGCTCGTTCAAGTACACAAGTTCCTTGGGAAAAATCACTTATTACATCACTGAAAAATGCCACAAAAATAGCTTTTCACTTAAGTTCCCATCCTTGGAGTTAACTCACATGGGGATCAGATAGATTCAAACATTTAATAACTTTTTATTTTCCTTTCTCTTTAAACACAGGATCTCTGGTCATGGAAGCAGGGTCACGTGGTGGATTCTTGGCAGTCAGCAGTCTGTGGAGCTTTTGCAGGTGCAAAGGATTATATGTTATACTGGGAAAGACTAAAGAAGAAAGGGAAAAATGTGCAAATCTATTAAGTATAGCAGAACAACATTCCTTTGTAATTCAAGTTTGTTTAGAAGAAAATGGATCCAGTTGTTGTTTGGAAATAGGAAAGTCAGCAAAGGAAAGAGAAGAATTAAAAAAAGACTCAACCAGGGTGTCTGTTTGAAAGACAACCAATTTGTTTTTGACAAATTTCTGTTATTTAAAAACCAGGGGCCTGTCAGTCAGGCTTTGTGATTATTTCACAAAGTTGATCTGGAAAATCCTCATGCAGGAGGAACTGTGCTGGGGTGGGGGTTTGTGCAGCTGTCCGCTCCCAGCACCTCCCCAGGGGCCGAAGGCATTGCAGTGAGAGGCCGTGATTCACCATTCATGTGACAGCTCTGACAGCCATGTAGATTAACTGGAGGCAGGAGAGCAGAGGGGAGCACTGCTCAGCCCAGAGGCAAAAGCCTTCCACAGCAGAAAAACCCCAGAGGACGAAACATCTGGGCAATCTCCAGACACTAGAACAAGAATAAAGAGTGGCAGAGTACAATACTGCACTATTTATTACCAAACGAGCCAGAAGTTAATTGAATTCTTTAGTAGGCTCCTTGCTTGATTTTTAGTCTACTGTAGTTGTTTCAAAAACAAAAAAAAAAAGAGGGGTGGAAAAAATCAATTAATGACTCATCAGTATAGCTGACAAGTTTGAGGGAGGAGAGCCTCAACTGTCTTAATAGAAAAAACAGATTGGTAGTTAAGAGATGGATAGCCAGAGCTTTTCCCCAAGGAGCTAAAATACATTTTGAGATTCCAAACCAGTAACAGAATATGTGGAAAAAATAAATCCCGCTTAAAGAGAAATTATAGCATTTCTTGAAATAGAGATTATCAAAAGCAAAGCTTGTTCTTTGATAACTTAGAGTCAGAGCCATTACATCGTATGTAATTTTTTAAAAATAAGTTGTGTTATGGGAAATGAAGTATTAATAGCAGCAGAATTCCTGCAGAGGCTGAGGCTTCCTTTTGAAGGGCACTGAAACTGCACAGCTGAGGGAAGGGACTGTGGCTGTAGCTGCTCTGCAGTTCAGGAGATTGGGTGTGTGAGCACTGAGGGGATGGTTGAGGTGGAACTGATTCCATTTGGGGCAGAGGGAATATTTTAGATGACCTCTTGTGATCTTGTCCAGCTGTAATTTCTCTGTTTATGTGATGGGAAGGGAGTTTTATTCTGCTTAAAATCCCTCTGCTGGACTCTACACTGAGTTCATCAATCAGTGCAAACAAAATCAGAGCAATTAAAGCAGGTCGTTCATTTTTGTTTTGAAACAATTCAAGCTATCAGACCGAAAATGCTTTAAAATGCAATCTGTGTCTGCAGGTGTGATGGGGATCATTAATTTACCTCAGTTGGTTTCTTTACAGTCAGATTGATACAAAAACTGTGTTCAGGCATGTTCAGAGAGCTGGAAAGGTTATCTGATTTACCCAAGGCCTTCCAGAGTAATTTCCTGAAGTCCAATTTGGTGCCTCAGTTGGAAATCTAGCCCAGTGCCTTCAATTCCTTCTGTGTGTGTCTTGATTCTGACCAGCTGTGCTTGCACTTGCTACTATTTAATGGATGTTCAGCAGTGTCTGCTCCTTTTTGAGCAGAAATATTGCAGGAGGAGCTTCCAGGGGCACAGCTGTGCATGGACATTGCTCACTGCCCTTTGGCACACGCTGGGGACACCCAACATTTGGTGTTGGAGGAGTCCTGGAGCAGCACAGAGACTTCCAGGTCCATGGTGGTGGGAGATGAGACAGCTCAGTCTACCTGCCTTCACAGGCTCTATTCCCCAAGGGCAAATCTTTGCAGAGCTGGAGTCCTATTTTGTAGATCACGTTGTAATTGGTGATGATAAATACTCTCTAGGTTATCTTTCCAGCTTCATTTCCTCCAGCCTGGTTTTCCCTCTCTGTGCTTTGTTCCCCTATTCTTTCCTTTTCACCATCAATGTTGTAAACTTCTTCTCTCCTATGTCCTTTGAAGACCTGTTTCAAAACTCGAAAGGTTCAGCTCTTTTTGGATCAGAACTTTCCCTTCTGTCTCCATTGCCTCCCTCTGCAGACATGTAACAAGCAGGCCCTGCTTATTGATCTATTCTGGTACTGCATCCATTCTCTTCCACCGAAAATATTTAGCCTTCTTGCTGAGGGGAGACAGTGGAAAAACAATTTCCTGCTTCCCAAAGAATAGATTCCACAGTTAGAAATTATTAACTTCCTACATATACCTTCAAACAAGAGAACAGAAACCAGACCCAACTCCTTATCCCTCTCTTTCTACCCCAAAACAAAAAAATCAAAACTTCACAGTACCCTGTGAAAAAAACAAGATGGATGTGTGCATCCAAGTGATTTTAAAATCTTCATGTTATAGACCTTAAAAGAAGAATGTAATCCAAAAATACAACCTTTACACAAAGAGATGCTGTCAAATGCCACCATGTAAGTAGTGGGATGGTGAAGTCACACAGACACACTTTTCTTCTGTGTTCTTTGCTTAAATTCAATACTTTCTAAAAATATGTTAGAGGTCCTGAGGGGCAGGGTAATAAGCTGAAACAAACTGAAAGAAAAGCCCTGTTTAGCTTCCCTTTATGGCACACACACACACGTGCCTGTGTGCATTGGTTAGTTCCTAACTAAATTACAGCTATTTGGTGAAGACAGAACCAAGAGCAACAATGCACTGAATTCCATCCCCAGTGCCTGTGAAATGGCAGCAGTTCCAGCCAAAGTGCTGTGAGAGATCTGACACTGCCATGTTGAGCCCACATGTGTAAGATGTATGGGATCCATGGGCTTTTTATAGCAATGTAACAGGCACGAGCATAGATACCAGGGATTTGGAATCTGCTCTGGCTCATCTGTTTATAATTGAGTCCCTTGAGGCCTTGTCCAGGTTTATCCTCATCTTTGGTGCCTTACCTAGAGATGTTTGGACCAGTGAGGGAGTGGGAGAAGGTGATACCTGAGCAGCTGGTGGGGAAGAACCCAAGGGTAGATCTGCAGGATGTTTTAAGCCTGAGGTTGTGTTTGAACCAGACCTTGCCTTTTGGCTGAGCTGTTTGTACTCCTGCCCAGATTTGGGCACGGGGTGGAGGCAGAGGAGGGAAGGGAAGCATGTCCCTGTGCTGTGGGCAGAGCAGGCATGATGTGGTTGTGCTCCATGCTTGAGTCTTCTCTGGGCTTGGGCAGCCTGGCCACACCACTGCACCCCAGCCCTGCAGTGTGCAGGGACAGGCTGTCCCAGGGTGAGTCCTGTGTGTCCTCCAGGGAGGTGGGACAGTGGCAAGGCAATCCTGCCATCAGGTATTAGCTGTCAGGAAAGCAAAGTACTGCCCTGGAGGTCTCCAGCTTGTCAGAGAACCTAAATGTCCATTTGATGCAATTGGAAATTGCTTCTGTTAAGATGCCTCCTTTCTCCCTATCTAAAAAAAAGTGTGGCTTAACATTAATAATTAATGCTCTGTGGTGACAAAGTCACCCAGGATGGAGGTGCAAGTCTAGTGAGTCATAACACACTAACGAGAGCTTTTTGCACATTAACAGGGAGGATTTCCCATCACTTTTGTTTTGATCTAATCAGCTCTGACAAGATTACACACTGTGTCTAAAAGCCTCTTTAACTCTATAGCTCTGAATAAATTTTTGAGTAGTTCTCAAGATTTCCCTGCAGGGTCTGCTCAGACCATGCTCTAACCCTGAGCTGGTTAAATCTCCAAGGGAGCAGTGCTTTGTCTTGGTATTTCTGCTGAAATCCAAAGAGATTCTGGGGTCACTTTGTTCTACCATTGGCAGGTGTTGTTCCCACACAGATAAGGGACCAGAATAAACTTCCTCTTAAAAAAATTTAACATAATATCAATAAAATAAAAGTTCAAATAAGAACTTATTGATTGAAGGGTTCTGAAAAGGACTGTTTGTGAACTTGGAAATCAGTCAGTGTAAGAGGATGCTGTGAGGTTTAGCATTGGACCTGAGCCACTGAGCTTTTCAACCTGGATTTGGGATTCAATCCTGAGTCAGTGCTGGGTAACCTTCAGATGACAGTACAGAAAATTATAGTGGAGAAAGCCTATAGTACAGCTCGACCTGGATTTTTTTCTTTTCCTAAGACAGAGTAATTCCAACAAGGACATTGGCTAAGCACAGGTTCTTGTCTCTTGAAACAAGCCTGACCTATTGAACTGGGCTGGTGTTGCAGAAGAGAGAGTGGGGTCTGGCCAGGTGACAGGGACACAGAATCAGGAGGAACCCCTGTGGTGGACAGAAGTTCCCTGGACCCTTTAGAACAGGTGAGGAGAAGTTAAAATCATACAGATGATAAAGACACAGGGACTGAAGGAGAACTTCTCTTTGTCCTTTTATGAGGATTGTGTCAAAGTACCTGTGAAACATTTTCCTGTAGCAGCAGATTCTACAGGCAGCCACCTTACTGAGGGGACCTAGGGTTGTGTCTTGTTCTCAGGTGAAGTATTTCCCTGTTCTGATGCTTTTATTTGTGTATGACAGCTAAAAAGGGTAGAAAATGCCAGCAGGAACCTAGGGGAGTATCTTTAATCTTTGAGACTTTCTATTCTTATTGTCAAATAACCATTCTCTGCAGATGTCTGTCACTAGCACTTCCATCAAGAACTGGTCACTGGGAAAGTGTGAGTAGCAGAGGGATTTTCTGTTTAGCACCCCCAGCTCTGTTGATGTGTGAATATACAGTGACCATTGTGACTTCTTGGGAGATGGGTGATGAATTTCCCACTGCTGAGGGAAGGTTTATTTTCCCAGTGGAGGAATTTGTCACTTTGCTAGAAGTATTAATGAGCCAAGAGCCTTCTCCCATGTGAAAATCCATGTTTATGCCTACTTGCCGAGCCCAAGTCTTCACCAGATCTTTCTAGGGCAAGGGAGAAAGGAGCCTTGTCCAGGAGTGAGTTGGTGAGTGAGTCTGGACACAGACTGTGTGCAAAGGTGCCCTTTTCTCCATCAGCTCTGCGGAGAAGTTGGAATGATTAGAACTGTGAGGCTGGATGTGTCTGGGCCTCTGTTGCCCACCTGATGCTGTGATGGTTTTCCTGGCTGCTAACTAGTTGAGCAGACTCCAGCCTTATATATATGGCAGCTCTCAGAGAATTCAGTGACAGCAGGAGTAGAATGACTAAATAAATAAGAAGTGATTTAAAGATCTGTTGGGCCCTATTGTGCACTAGTGCAGTGCACAGCCCTCCTATTTTGAATGAGTGGACTCTGACTGTACTAGTTTGTATCTGTTGTATTAATCTGATGATTGGGAACAGTCATATTTTAATTTCCCTTACCCAGCTAGAGTAGCTGGGACTGAGCAGCACCTTGCTAGTGCTGTGACACATTCCTGGATACCTGTGCACTAACATTGAAGAGCTCATTCTAAAATTACCTTGGACATTTAGGGTTAAGGCTGGAGCAAATTCATTTTGTCAGACTCCCTGCCTTCAATAGAAAGGAGTTCCCAGCACATGCTAACTTTAATCTTGTGTTTTTGTCAAGCATATACAAACTTGCTTTTAATTTAGCCGCTATCCCACTCCTTGTTGTGCTTATGAGGCATTTTATTGTTGCTGTTGTCATTCTGAATTGATTGGTAAATCTGTACCAAATACTTCCCAGTGATGGAAAAAGAAACATTGAAATGTTAATAACAGAAGAGTAGGAAAGATCCAGATGTTAGCTGGGGGAAAATGAAAACCAATCAGCCTTGATTAAACTTTTCAGATAAGAATTTGGGAACATGGTGTCAGGATAAATTGTGTTTGTTCTAATCACTCTATCAGCCAAGACTGAGGCTGCTGCCAGTAAGAAACCCATAGGAACAAATGCATAAAAAAAGTTACAGGGATCTGATAAGGGACATAAGTTAGTCTCACTAAAGTGTTACCATCAACACTGTAGCTGGGTGATGCTTTGAGATTTTGTGCTTGTTGCAGGCCTGGCAGCCATGTGGTTCAGTGTTTCATTTTGTCTTGGTCTGTGGGCAAAGGAAGGGCTTCTACATCCAGTCTTGTAAAGCCACTATTTTCCATGAGGATTATTTTTACCATTCTAAAAATACATTGCTGACATGAGCACCAAAGTTTCTATCCAGGCCGTTCTCTCAAAGCCTTTGGGTCACTTACTCAAAAACTGGCTCACCATAAAAAGATTTCTGGACTGGAATTTAGTTTAACTTGCTCATAGTTTCTGCTTTGACTTTTTCTGCTTTTTGGTGAGATACCACTGCAGGAAAGGCTCGGGCAGATTGAAGGAACCACATGGGCCGACCTTAGGGGAGCGGAAGCTGCTCCCAAACCTGGCATTTTGGGCTCTGCACTAACTCAGCTTTCCTGCTATTCTTGTTTGAGATCCAGGGCACTGCACATGTGCCTTACTGCATCTCCTGAACTGTCCTGGGACGTTCCTTAATTAACTGCAAGAAGTCAAGCAGGGTGCCAGCTGGCCCAGCCTCCTCTGTCATAAAACAGGGGTTTAATATGTCCAAGCCTAAGGTGATTGAGAGGGAGAGATGCAGGTAAAAACATGAACCAGCAGGGAAAATGGATTTTTTCATTACTTCACACGTTTTAGGAGAAATGCTTTTTCCCCTCTCCCATCCCAAGAAAGGAGAGATCAATTTTTTGACATTCCACAAAACTTGGAACAGAAAATAGATTATTTTTAGCTTATTCCCTGGGTACTGTGCAAGCTTCAGTCTTTGGAGTCACTTTGTTCCCTGCTGTAGCAGATGCAGGATTATACAAGTTCCAGAGGAAAAAAAAACCCAAGAGGAAGAAGAAAGATTTCAGAACAAGTCTCTCTTTTCTCCCCCCCTTTCTTCCTCTTTCATTCTTCTTTTACTTCTGCTCCTTCATTTTAGAGGTTTCCTTCACTTTGGCTCTTCCTCAGCATGAGTTACTTGAAATACTGTGAACAGAGGAGGAGAGATTAATTTTAGGATGGGGTAATAAGGCAAAGGGAATAAAATCCTGGGAGAAAAAGCTGGTCCCTGGATGGCACCAGAGGCCAGGCTGTAGCCACAGGGTTAAAATATGGAGCCAGTCACACACACGTTTGTGGGTGAGACATGCAGATGGATAAACTGGATTTCTGGCTTTCAGGAGGAAAGTCACAGCTGAGCTGGCTGCAGCAAGTGAAAGTAATGAGCTCCAAGGGTGAAGTTTGGGAGTGATTAGAGAGAATAAAAATGGCCCTGAGGGGAGGATGGCACTTGTGGCAGCAGATTTCTAACAGTTTTCTAAGACCCTTGGGCAGCTTCATATTGTCATTATCTAAAGTGGAGCTGACTTCATTTATTGGAGATTAGCTCCATCCCAAGCACTGGCTTATTTTTTTCCCTTGAAACAATGTCCCATCTCTAGCAGCCCAGATCCAGTCTGTCTGTACCTGCTGATTAGCTTTGCCCCTGAAGCCTGTGTGTTTCAGGGGCAGAGCATCTTTCTATCTTTCTAGCATTTGAATGGTCAGATTTTAATTCTTGAGGCCAAACACAGTGTGAGTAGTGTATTTTCCCATCTCTTCAAATGAGTAAGCATATTCTTCCTTTCAGACTTGCTGTAGGTGCTGGAAGTGGAATCAGTTATCCTTACTGCCTTCACATGTTCACATGTGTAGAGTCCAAAACAAAAGGACAGTAATCTCCCTGGGGATGTTTGGATTTACAGTTAACTAGTATAGAGCTGTTTTCTTAAGTCAACACACAGTAACAAAACACTCTGTGTACAGACCCTCGACAGACGTACCTGGGCTCTGACGTGAGGGAACATGCTGTAGGCATTAATAACAGAGCAGTGTTGACCACAGCCCTGGGAATTATAGGCAGTGTGGCACTCATATTCACCCAACAATGTCTCACTTGTGTTTGGTATTTTAATTTTCTCAGGTGGGTTTGCAGCTGCAGTCACCACACCTCTCGACGTAGCGAAGACAAGAATTATGTTGGCAAAGGTAAGAGCGAAGGAGTCCAGCAGACACACAGGTGAATGGCCTGGGTAGTTCCAGGCTTTCTGGAGGGCCATTACAGCATGAAATGCAGCACCTATTAATAATCATTCCTGCTCTTGTTCTCGAAGGCAGGATTAGATGTGAACAGGCACTGCATGCAGAACTAATGAAATTGTTGTGTTCCTTTCCTTGAATTGCTCCTCTGGTCCTTTCCCAAAGGACTTGTCTGAAACAGGCTTTGGCTTGTGCTTGACTTCCAGTCTCAGGCAGTGTCTTTAAGAGAAAATCCTTGCAGAGGCAGACTGCCCATCAGGGATATATTCTTCTGTTGTTTTGATAACTGTTGGGCTTCAGAGTGTGTGTGTGTGTCTTTTCTGAGGAGGGCTTGGCACTGGATTTTCTGTCCTAAAATTTTAAGCCATAGAGATTATGATGGCCTAGATCTGCCAACCACGGCAGAAGGAAGGTTGCTTATAAGATCAGTAAGTTTATAAATTGATAGTGGATCTAATTTTCCCATCATCATCTTGCTGACCCACAGCAGAGGTGACAGCCACGTGAGCTAAAAGCCCTCAGCAGGCTGCTATTCCTAAAGCCTTTCCCTGCCCTGAAAAGAGCTGTTGTGTTGGCAAGGGACAGGCATCCTGGAGGTGCTGTGGATGGTTTTTACCCTGTTGCTCCTGTCTCTCAGTATGGGGGTGTAGCTTGTTGATAACAAGCACCTCCCCAGCCAGGCCACACACATCTGGGCTCACGGTGTTGCTCTGTGTGTCTGTCATTGCTGGGTTTCATCTGCTGCAGCTTCTTTGTCTTTCAGCAGTGTGGGTGATGAAACTGTAAGGAACTGGGTTTAATTTATCTCTGCCCCTGTCCTGAGCATCCAGGTAAACATTGGCAAGGGAATGAGGGTCCCTTGAGGGGTTCTGAGACCATTCAAGCAGAGTCTTTATATTAGGTGTCTTCACAAACTAGATCACACATCTAATTTAATTGTCTGTAATCCTGCTGTTTCTCCTCTAGTTTGCACTGAAGGCAATTTTCACATGCAATGCACTGCTCAGGCTTTGGGGATTTTTTTTTAAATCTCAAGGATGCTGTCCTTTGCAGGGAGCAGCAGAGTCACTTGTGGGTGCTCCGAGAGTGTGTTTTTATTAAGGTCTAAACCTCTGCCAACAGTGTCCAATCTCTCTCTCTCTCTCTCTCTGTGGTGCAGACTGGTTCCAGAAATGCCAGTGGGAATGTCCTGACTGCTCTTGGTGGCATCTGGAGGACACAAGGCCTGTCAGGGTAAGGACATGCTGCACCTCAGGTGCTGTATCTTGGTGTGTCAGGGGTTGGGAGAGGATGGGATGGTCTGCTTATGTTTAAATGCTGTCGAAAAGCAAAGAGTTTTGATTGCTGTACACCTGGACAGGGAGCAGGTAGCTGAGAGCAAGTCCTTCAGAGAGGTCTGGTGTGGTTGCCTTAGCACTGCCTGGGGACAATGTCCAGGGAAGAGCACAGAAATAGGGAATTATTGGGAGTATATCCAATGGTACAAATCTCTCAGCACAGCTCCAGATGTCAGAGGTGAGGGTGGCTTTGTGTTAATAACCCATGATGGGCTTTTTTCTGTGAATGGTTGTGTTTTGTATCCATTTAAATTCAGACGTACACATCTTGTGGCAGTGAGGACCACAGTTTCCTCTTGAGGTGTGTGAATCTCCCTTCCTGAGATGTCAGGAAAGTCCAGCATAGGAGGCACATATTCCCTACTGACAGTCTTTTCCTCCTCCTGGCAATTTCATATGCTGTGGAGGTCTGGGGTGATGTCAGTCCACACTCTTATCTGCCTCACTTTGCTCAGTCCTGAGACAGAGAATTGTTCTCCTGACCTTGGAGTGGGGTGGGAACCAGATTCCTCTGCTGGCATTTGTAGAACATGTTGAGGTGTCACAGGCTTATAAATTACTATTGATTTTTACCTACCTCATTTATGCCACCTTGCCCTCTTTGAGTACGTGACTCAGACCAGTTGTTGGCCACTCATAGTGAATATATGTCTTTAAACAACTTCCCCAGCCCAGGAAGTTCAGCCTGTGCTTCCTTCAGTAGAGCTTGTGTCCTACCTGTCCATGGCCTGAAAGAGAAAGGGAGAGATTTTTGGAAGCTTTACTTGGGGCTTTTTCCTGTGATTTCTCACAGGTTTTTAACACACTGGCTGTGGCCAGTGCTCTCAGGGCACTGTTTTAACCTTTGTAAACCATTCCCAAAGCACCGTGCCCATCACAGCTTTGCAGGGGACAGCTTTCTCTTAACATCTGATCCCTGCTTGCCCAGCTCATAAAAGTTCAGTCCTCTTTCTACACATGTGGGGAATAATTCAAAACAAATTGCAGGAAGTTCCTGAACACCGATTCCAGGAAGACATCCAGCTGTGCCCCCGGGCAGCACTGA
The DNA here is from genome assembly GCA_035583185.1 of Anabacerthia variegaticeps. NCBI lineage: Eukaryota > Metazoa > Chordata > Aves > Passeriformes > Furnariidae > Anabacerthia > Anabacerthia variegaticeps. Next base: position 6,046,056 of record JAWWEW010000023.1, on the reverse strand, counting down.
TGGGTTGTCTCAGGTTTGCCTCTCTGAGGTGATGTGGCAGGAGATGAGTTTTGGGTCCTACGTGGCTTGGTGGACTCTAAGGTGTGTTTTGAAAGGGAATAGGAGAAGTGAGGCCAAGGGCATGAAGAGGCATGGATTTGGCTGGGGAAACCTCCCCCTTTCCCCAGCCAGCAGCAGAAAGTAAAAATGTATGTTTGTGTTCTTTTCAGGGTGTTTCAGCAGTGCCCTTTTCTAAGCAGCCCAAAATTAAACTCTGCCTAAAGATAGTACCCGTGGACTAGGACCAAAGGGAACACAATTCTGTTGAAATCAAAACAATAAGTGATCTGGAGAAAAAGTAACGTGTAAAGGAGGCCAAGCTGCGTCAGCTGCGAGGAAAAGGAAGAAAGTCTTGGGAAAAATAAACGCAGAGGCTGCCATGCCTGCTGCCAATTAGAAATCTATTAATCAAAAACAATAAAAATGTCGGGCTTTTTTGGCCAGTTGCAACATGACATGATTTATGGCTCCTCTAATAAATCTCGTACTTGAAGAGGAGGAATTCTGAGGGCAGAAAGATGCATTGCTTATTGCCACCTTATTAAAACCAGAGCACAGAGCTCAGCTTCCTGGTCTGCACCTAGTAAATCCCTCTGCTTCATGCCAAGAAATCTCACATCCCTTTCTGTCTGGGGAGAGCCAGGCCTGTGGCAGGAGGTAGGATAGGGATGGGGGGAGAGGATCCCTGTGCCTCTTGGCTCTTGCCAGCAGAGTACGTGAACCATTCACATGAAAGGGAGTTTGCATCTTGTCGACTACTTTTCACACAAGGAGGTCGAGGTGTTTGAAAGTTGTGGATGAAGCTTCACAACTCATTGGTGAGAAAGACTAAGGTTGTTGGAGTGATAAATCTGGTGAGAATGGCTTGTCCCAGCCTATGTGTAGCTGGGGATGGAGCTGGCAGCTTGTACCAGGTGTCCTGTTCCTCCCTGAGGTTCCTCAGGTTGGAGTGGGTTTGGCATGGCAGGTGTGAACCACACTGCTCCCCACAGCCAGGTCCTGCTGGCTTGCTGGATGCTCTGCGAAACCCAGGCTGCCCACAGAGTGAGCTCAGTGCAAAGCTGTGTCCAGAGAAGAGCAGTGGTTTGTCTCAGCATGGCCACCTCTTTGGTCCAGAGGGTAATGCATAAGCTTTGTGGCTGAGCACGCAGTGCCTTTTTCAGTGCTGGCCCCTTTATGCTGTGTCCAGGCCCTGCAGTGCCTTACCCACTTTTGCAGGGTAGATTCACCATCCCTGGAAGTGTTCAGACAATGTGTGGGTGCAGTCCTTGGGGACATGGTTTAGTGGTGGGCTTGGCAGTGTGTTAATGGTTGATGATCTTACAGGTCTTTTCCAACCTCAATAATTCTGTGATCCAAAGGGTACCTGCAGGGGTCCTGTTAGTCTCCTATTAGGGGCTGAGGAGTGGCAGAGTGCCAGCTGAAATCTGCAGGCAGAAAGCAAATACAACTACACCGCAGACCTGTGCCCATCAGAGCGGTTTCTGATGGGGCCAGCAGAGATAAATCCAATTTATCTCATCTGCTGGTGGGGGCAGACACAGCCCAGTGGGGACCAGTTTGGAGCAGAGCTGTGAGAGAGCTCAGCTCTCCAGATTTGGGACCTCCCTGCAGCCATTCAGCTCTGCCCTCACCCAGAAGGGACCCCATGGGGGAAGTGTGGACTGGAGAGGCCACGGCTGGCAGGTGGGAATGGGAAACTGGAGGAAGCAGGGCCAGGATTCTTGGAAGTGATGGTTAGTAATAGGGGTTGCCAGGGATGCAGCTTCTGGATAACTCAGTTATCAGCTCCTGTTTGTGTAATAGAGGTGTCTCGAGTGGGCTGTTCTGGAAATGAATGTCTGCCACTGCTGCCCTAATGAGGCTGCCTAATTTGGCAGGAGAGGGATGGTGTGTGCTTCGGGAGCCATGCTGCTCCATAGGATTTACCCTATCACTGCTCTGTCCATACATGCCTTGTACAAATTACGCTGGTTTAAAGCTGTCATTATGGTAATAGACCCAATTGCTGTCTAGTAAAGCCATAAAATGTTTCCATCTGCCTGTGTGCTCCAGGCTCCTTAGCAAAGCTCCTTACAGCCAGAGCTGCTGCAGCCGGAGGTTTCCCTGTGCAGCACGAGCAGGGAGCTCCTGAACAGCCAGGACTCACCAGGAATCCCACCTTGTCCTGCTGTGGACATGCTCCTGGCAGGGACCCTGCAGTGTTTGGAAAAGCTGGGGCAGCATCCACGCTGAGGGCAATACATCCAGGGGCTGGGGATGCCAGAGCCAAGCCTAATGTTTAATCCCTTCTTGCCACGAAGGAAGCCTGTAATCCTCTGTGGGATACACTGGCCTGCCCTGAAGTTGTTAAACCAACTCTGAGCTTAGGTGTGTCATGCAATTGGCTTTGCATGAGTTTCCTGTTAATTGCCAAGAACTATTAGGATCAGGCACCTGAAAATGGTGGTGGCTGAAGGCACCACAAATTGAATATTCCTGCTGCATCCCATCTTGTGTGTTACTGGGAGTGAGCCAGGGCTGTCTCTGCAGTGGGGGAGCCCCTGGCAGAGCGAGGGGTCCCTCTGTCCAGGCTGGATGGGGGCAGCAGAGGATGGGATGCTTCCCGTCTGTCTCCAGCCCTTCATGGGGATATGTCTGAGCTCCCGCCATAAAGACCTCCTGCCCTTTCCTTCTGCACCTGAGGAGTGTGGAGAGGGGTTAAAAATCACAAGGCTTGGGAGTCCTGTGTTAGGGAAGTCCAGACAGATTTCCTTCAGCAAGCAGTGGGGTGGGATTTAAGAAATCAGCAAAAGGGAGTTATTCTTGGCTTTGTTTCCCGAAGTCCCTGGAGCCAGGAGAGCACCATCCACTCCCTGCTCACCCTCTGAACACCTCTCCTTCTCCTTCAGCTTGTTTGCAGGTGTTGTCCCACGGATGGCAGCCATCAGCCTGGGGGGCTTCATCTTCCTGGGGACATACGAGAAGACTCGCCAGCTGCTGCTCTGAGCCAGCCCTGCCGTGCCCACCGAGGAGCTGGATGGAGGAGCCAGAGGAGGAGTCAGGAGGAGCAGAGCCTTCCTCCCACCACAGCAGCTGTCCCGCAGGCTGAGAGCCACTCTCGCTGCTAGAGAAAAGTAAATCCTCCAATAATCCAATTTCCCAAACATGAAATTTCCCTGCATGGAAAGTGAGTGAGGTCACTGTGAGAGTTGTGCCAGAAAAGTGGTGTTTGGGGGGTAAACAGCTAATTATGGGGGCTGCGAAAGGCGTTATTAGAACTCCTGCAGGGAAAGTGTTTTGGAAACCTCCAGCTCGGGCGCTGAGCTGGGAGGCTGAAATAAAGCAAGTTTTCATCATTCAGTGGCACCTGCCTCATAACGTGGGGAGGGGAAGGGGCTGATAGAGTTACAGCCGTGCTGCCCTCCAACAGCACCGAAAGTACTCCGGGTTGGGAGAGCTCTTTGTAAAAGACAATAATCCGTTTGTTTCTGATTTGAGCTGTATTTGTGGAAGTTTATATTCCTGTTTATACCTACAGGTGCTCAGCAAGCATTCCTGTGTGGGAGCCAGTGCAGCTTTATTAATCAGACTCACATTTCTGCAGTAAAAGCACGGGCTTGTATTATTTTACAGCTGTGCTTGTGCAAAGACATGGAGCTCTGCCTTCTTTTGGTCTTCATCCCTCAGCAGCTGAAGGAGCAGGAGACTGAAGTGGTGAAGCCCAGGAGGGAGCCTGGGAAGGCAAGGCAGGGAGAACATGGGGGTTCTCCTGCCAATGTATGGATGGATCCTGAGGGCTCTCAGGGGGCTGCTGGCAGGCAGAGCAAAACTCTGTAGGAAAACAGAATCTGTAGCAGCCAAAATGGTGCAGGGGTGAGCACGGTGAAAAGACCTCACTGGAATTACTCAAAATTATCACCAGCATCCAGGTGGGAGCTCCCAGTGCACAGCAGCTTGGCTGAGTGGTGCTTGTGGAGGGTGTTGGTGTGGGGTTGTCTGGGTGGGCAGCACCAAAGGCTCCTCCTTGGGATGCACCAGCGTGGTGGGTGACGGGGACAGGACATGTGGTGTCATCTCACACCTTGCCCTGGGCTTGGCCATGGTGCTGGGAAGCTCCTCAGGGAGCTGGCCCGTGTGGGCTGAGCTGTGCTGGGTGAGCCCTCGGGCTCGTCCTGGTGGCACCGCGCCCCCTCCTCGCCATCCCAACACGGATGGACCAGGGATGACATTCCCCTGGCCTGATATAATTTAACTCTGAGGCTGTTTCACTCATGAGGATGATTATGGGAGAACAAACACCAAAGCAGGTGAGTGCATGACCAAGGAGCTCACGTGACCCAAGCACAAACAGCCCAGGATGACTAAGGCTGGATGTTTCATCACACTGTCATCCCCTGACAGAGTAATGCAACTTTTTAGAGGCCAAAACTTAGAAAATAATTGGCAGACAAGTAAAACATACAGAACAAAGGACATAATTCTTAAAAATAATCTTCAATTAAAACAGGGAGCTTCAGCCAAGACCCGTGTTGGCTGGTTGTTAATGCTGCCCATTACCAAGGCTCAGTGTAGCTGTTCCTGCCCCTTGGAGGCTCTTTTATGGCATTCTATATATATAACAGAGCTATGTTAGGGGCTGGGGGAGGGAGGAGATTTATTACTCTGTCTCAAAATCCAACTTATATTTGCTATCAAAGCTCTTTAAACATGGGTGGAGGGGGGATAGCACTGCAGTTGATGCATTTAATTACTTGAGCTGTAAATAATCATCTTTAGCAAGTTGCCTGGTCCAAATGGTGCATTTTTTTTGTTGTTTTTATTTAACATTGCATAATCAGTTTTTGTCATCACCATTCTGGATTAGTTTTTTAATTTAAAACATCAAAAAACTAAACCAAACATAACCCAAACAACTAACCAAATTGTTTTAGCCAGCCTCAGGGTGGGAGGAGATGCAGCTCAAGTGTTTCCTGTTTCCTTCTGCTGATGGACAAGCTCCACATGTCAGACCACCATGGGAAGGCCAAAGGTACCCAGGGATGGCACCAGGCAAGTGAAATTCCCAGCAGGTGGCCAGGGCTCTTCTGCATGTACCAATTTGTCTAATCCTGATGTAAAGGACATTTTTAGTGTGGGGACTACAGGGAGGAAAAAATAGATCTAAAAATGTGGGTTTTCCCCTTGCCTTGGAGTTTTAGCAATGTTTTTCAAGTTCAGCAAAATTTGAAAAATTAATCTTAGCCCATTACAGGAATAAAGTGGGATAAGACTTGAATCTCAGACCAGGCACCAACATCCTAAAGGTTCTTTCTTTTCTGCTTTAAAAAAACTCCTACATGTGTTAAGGGACTTTTAGTCTCAGACAACGTGCTTTATACCCAAAGTTGTAATTTGGATGAGGAAATACTTTTATTTTTTTTAAAATATACAGAAACTAAATTGAGATTTTTAGTCAAAGGAGGAATTCAGGCTTATCTCCAAAGCTGCCTCTGGAATTTCCACCCAGGGTGGGGTTTGGGAACACCAGAGGTGTTCACAACTGCAGCTGGGTCTGGTTCTGTCCTGGCCCTGTTTTTACTTATACACAAGCTCACCCCCCCCCCATCTGTTCTGCTCTCAGTGCCAAGATAAGGGGGATTTGTCAGATCCTAAAGCAAGCTGATATACTGGAAATCTATTTCTTAGGAGTTCTTTATTGTATCTCTCAATCCAGCCCCCAAATTCCACCCCATCCACACACCCGGCTGCCAGAGCCTCATGTTCTGGCGCCTGACCCTAATGCTGTTCCACAGTATCTCATGGTCCAATCTCAAGAGCTTTTTCACCAGAGAAAGACAGGAAGGAGTATAGCAACGGATTAGAATTTTATTTAATTTTCAACTGAAACTCTCAAAAGCTCACTCTCAACAAAACAGCTGTAATATTATAAATGAACCTTTATTAAAGACACTTCAATGCCATTTGTTAGACACTTCAATATCTTACATGTTTTTCAATGTACAACATTGTACCAAATTTTCTAATAAATAAATAACTTTGTACACAAAAGTAATACTTCCTCTTTCACATTGCCTCTTAGAAGCAGCAAATTCACATATTTAGTGGAAGTCATAACATTAGGCAGTTAACTTTTATTCAGAAACATTATTTTCAAATGTTAATGTGGCAACTATGCTTTGTATCCACAATGGTGATGACATTTCTGCCAGCAAAATGTGTCCATTGAACCATTCCCACCTTCCCCGTGTCCCTGGCTCCAAGAGTCAGTTCTGGAGCACTTTTCCCTTCAGCAAAGGGAAAGCTACACTCGGTTTATCATTTTCTAACATCCATTTCCTTTGCTTTGAATAAACTTGGCACTCGACATAACTCGCCACCTGTCTCAAAGTGCAAACGTGTCAATAGTCAGGAACTGGTACAGACAGGTACTGGCTGAATTATGCCTCCATTCCTGCAGGGGCAGCTGCTGCTCTGCACTGACTCTCAGCAGCTGCTGGGCACAGAGGTGAGGTCCTTCCCTAAGGTAAGGCTGGGCAGGACCAGCTTCTAGTAACACCAAGGGGCACCTTGCATGCAGTCCCTGAACCCCACAGGTGTGGCAGCACTTGGGAAGGCCCCTCGGTGATAGATCTGAACTGGAAATTAAGTGTTTCTGCCCGGATCTCTGATGCTTGTTTTGAGCCCCAGTCCTAGCAAAGGTGGATTTCCCACCAGACTCGGCCTCAGTGGAACTGGCATTTGAGTTGCTCCTAAGGAAAAAAAAGTAACAAACTCCCCTAAATAAACCTTCCCCCAAAGTAGTCATCACCAGAGTTAGCAACCTCATGTTAGCAGAACTCAAATCACAAAGAACTGGGGAGTCCTCCATCCACAGGTACCGACACCAACAGAAAGCAGCCCTTCTATAAATAAGAAGCGTCATAGTGAAGACAGAAGTGACAAAAATCTGTTTGACTGAGGTGGGTATTCCTTTATCCCCCCCCCCAATTAATGGATGAACTTAAAAGGCCACATAAAAATATTTGGGACATTTGCATTTAACATCTCTTCAACGATAAATACGTGGTTCTCCTTCTATTTCTGACTAGCCCAGAATTGCTACACGAGGCAGCATAACTCACTTGAAGGTGATATGTTCATGTACAGAGTCTGGCTGCAGATGGGGCCAATGGTGTTCAACTACAAAGTGTAATATTGTGTTGCAGGGGAAAAAAAAAGTATCAGATGAATTAATGGTACAGCTGTCCCCTTAGGAGTGCGATTTAGTTTTGTTGTCAAAACAGCTCTATGGTTTCCAACCCCCTCCAGAACAGATGTATTTTTTGGGTGTGAAAATGCAGTATACTGGCACGGGTCATTCCTTCTAAGCAGGGCAAGGCTGGATCATTACAGGCACCTCAGGCAGGTAAAGCTGGATCCTTGGGGAGCGAGTGCTGTGGTGATCAGCACACGTGGCAGGTAACACCTTCTGTGATGATGTTTTTGAAAGGTGCACTGTGTGAGACCACCCCTGGTTTACTGCACAGTTATTTATTTTGGTAACGACTGCTTCCTAGTCATGACAGCCTTTTCCTCTGGTTGTTTTGGGGCTCCACACTGTTGCTGAGTTATTTAGTGCCTCTTGTGTGGTCCACTCTTAACATCTCACACAGTCACAGTTCAAATGCTAATTTTTATGCAGTTTTGAAAAATAAAGGAATTTAAGTTCTTCCACCAACAGGAAAATATCAGGTTGCTCTGTAATTTCTCACTGCTTTTTTTCCTTATAAACTTCATTTGAAACAGCTGAAGATCTCTGTTTAAATGTGTTAAGTGCAATAAATTTCAAAAGGGGAAGGAAATTTGTGCTAAGTAACCCAATTGATATTTAGAATCATGCACATGCACATGGCTGGCTCATGTCCAGCCTCTCATCCACCAAGGCCCTCTCCACAGGGCTGTTCTCAGTCACTTTTCCACCCAACTCTACCTGGGATTGCCCCGACCCAGGTGTACTTGACGTAAAGGATCTTCCATTGAAAAGAGGACAATCCCTTTGGGACAGTCTGGCTTTTTAAAGTTCTGTTTATGCATTTAAGGCACCAGAATTATTTCTCTCACAAAGTTTAACAGCAACCTGATACTGAAAACAATATTGCCAAAATTGTAAAATTTCACTCAGTTTTCCATGCACTAAAGATTAAAATAGCCTCTGTAAAAGATATATATATATATTTTTATATATATATATTTATATATGAAAACTCTTATTTACAATTGTATCAAATACTTTTCTCTTTACACAATAATCCCTTGCATTTATGTGCTTCATATGCAAGTTGACTTTTGAACACTTCATACTTCTCAGGGAAGTTTTAAACTATGTACAATCAGATGACGCTCGAACAGGAGTTTGTTCCCCATACAAGCTTGTTTCTCATACCTCAGTTGGTTGCCTTTGACAGGTCATCAGTTCAAGATTCGAGGTAGAAGTAAGTAGCCTATATACTCTGTGCAAAAAAAAAAAAAAAATTAAAAAAAATAATAGTGTGTTTGTGAATTTGCACTGGCAGTCTGTGCCCTCAGTCCGGCGAGCGGGTCGGTGGCTTCGGCTCGTGAGAGGAGTCACAGGGCTGGGCTCCCCGGGGCAGCAGGACCTGCTCCAGCTCTGCTTCACTGGGCAAGTCCAGTAGTGCTGGGGGCACCTCAGGAAGCACATTCAGTTGCTTTAGTGACCCTCCTGCTGGTGAAGCTCTCACCGAGTTAAGGTTGTTAAGCTCTGAAGGCTTTGCTGCTGCTTGTGAAGAGCCTGCAAAAACCCAAAGGACAGCGGGGTCAGCTGATGCTCAGCCTGCCAGCACTCCTCATCCTCCACGACCTTGGAGCTCTCTGCCAACATTAATGCCTCTGTAATTGTGTTCTATGACAAAACCAACCCCTCTGCTGTCACTCACACCCCTGCCCCTGTTCAAAAGGCTGCTGGGAGCACACAGGGTGCTGCTGTAACCCTGGCAGACCCCCAGGGCCACACGTACCGTGTGTGTCTGCGAGCAGCGGGCTGGCCGCGCTCACGGGCCGTATTCTGTCGTGGTTGCTGGGGTAGAGGGTCCCGTCTGTTTCCACCCTCTTGCCACTGGCAATCCCGTTGCAGGGCTGAGGATGAAGAAGGCTGGTGCCTGCACCCCTCTTCCTACTCCGCTCCTTGCTGCCCAGGGCAGTGGGGTGGGGGTTTTCCACAGTCTTAAGGCTCTCGGAGTGGTACTCGGAGTCCTTGGGGTAGATGTGGACGTTCATGCTGTCTGTGCTGCTGCTGCAGTCTGTGCACACCACGGGCAGCCCGTAGCCTTGGGGGGGAAGAGACAACAGACACAAATGAAGATGAGCAGCTGGAAGTGGTCAGCAAAGTAGTCAGCACAAAACTTGCTCCAGATGGAAATGGCAGCTCTGATTGGTTTAGTGTGGGAATCTCACTAAATAACAGGGATACTTCTTGGTTTTTCCCAAGGCTGCTGCTCCCCTGTTTCTCAGTACTCTGCAGCCACCATCACTGAAGGTAGTTCCAGTCAATAGGTGTGGTTGGCTGGGGTTTTTTACTTCAAAGAATTTGACTTTCTTTTTCTAAAAAAAGCCCTGTGCATTTCTTTCCTTTTTCAGACTTCCTAGTCAGGGTAGAAATGCAGAGTGGAACTTTCCTGTATCTCCTTTAAAATACTAAGTTACCTTTCTCATTTTTGTGCTGCTGCTGTTTTACAGGGATCACCATCTTTTACCTCAAGGTAAGCTATTACTGTCAGTGGGAACAACAGATGATCTGAAATCACAGCAGCAAGCAGGAAGGAGTTGCTAAATGTTGAATGTTGATTTCCTTAGTGCACTCAACAACTTTCCATTATTAAACTTTACAGTTTCTCCCAGAGAGAAAATTTGTTTCACTGGCTCTCTTTCTGTGGCTGTTACAATACAGCATGAGCACTGAAAACAATCCTAAAAATAGAAAAGCATGAGTGTAACATCCAAGAAACTGGCAATGAGCAGAAGCAGGTGTAGTGCCCAAAACAGCCTTTAAATTTTGAAAATAAATAAATAAAAAGGCTGAGCTTTGAAGTCGACAGCCCCTTCAAAAGAACATGAAAAATTTAACACCTTCAGTTTGAAAGCACTCTCACATTTTTGAAATATCTCAAAATTCCCACCAGCCAGCTGCAAGAAATGGTGATCATGAGCTTTAGTCTGCCTCTTTCTGATGGTTCTTCAAATTCCAACTAACTAAGCCTAAGAGAGGATCAAAGCAAGCAGGAGAAAGTAAATTTACTGTGCTCGCACCTGAGAGTCATTCTGGGCTTTTTTTCTCTGAAGGTAACAATTTCTTCTGTTAATTCTGTCTGACTTGGAGGGCTTTCTGATCTGTACAAACACGAAATGCTTTCCCAGATTAATGGATTTTGTACCTGTCTTATCTGGAACAAGCATTCCATCAGCCATGTCTTCAGTCTTCCAAGTGTCTTTATTATAGCTGATACACAGCTTGGGCTGTCTACAACCTACAGCAGGAGCTTCAGCATCTGGACACCTTCCAGCATCAGTCTGACACATACCTGTAACAAACAAACCAGCTGGTTAAAGATTACAGCCATCTGCTCCCAGTTAAATGACTTGTTAGTCTTATTTCTACTGCAAAAGGAGATAACAGATAATTTTCAGATACCATTTAACAGAACAAATGTGGTACAATCTCAGGGGAATCTCAGTTCAGAATGCTTAACTTCTCCTCCTTAACGGGCTGTGTTTAAATACTGTAAAACCCCAACATTTAGTTTCTAAGCCTGAAGGCAGGGACAGGCAATGCTAATGCATTTTCTAGTAGAGCTTAACTACGGGTAAATCTGATGCCAAAAAACTAATCCAAAATTAGCAAAAAAGTAGTCCTTAGGGCCTGACTGGGCAGTTTCTGAGGCTGCTTGTAGGAACATTTATTCCTGGGAGAGGAGAGCTCTGTGAAGTCAGACATCCCTGCTCTGCATAAATGCAGGAGCTGGAGAATTGCATTATGCAGATTTCTCAGATAACTAAGAGAAGTATTCTGGGCTGTGATTTCTATCCCCCCATTTCAAGGTCAGACACAGCACTGCAGAAGGAACCACTGAGCCCTTTCTCACCGTTGCTGTCGATGTGCCCATTGGGCTGCTGGGTGTCCACCCTGATGGCCACGTCCTGCCGGTCCGAGAGGGTCCCCTGGGAGGACAAGTAGCTTGGCACGTCGGGAGGCACAATAGTCTCATCTAGAGCAGTGGGGGCAGAGAAAGGTCAGTTCCCAGTAAGATTTTCAAAGGCATATAAAATCACATTTTCAAGAGAAATATGGGGCCAGATCTAGAACTGGTATTTTCTGTAGACGCTGTGGAAACTGAGCTGCCTAAATACTCTCTTCCCTTCAGAAGCCCCAGTGTGAGTGTGTGGCTCCCCGAGGGGCCGACTGGGTCTCAGCAGGACATCTGACAGCAAAAAAGGGTCAGAGGAAGCGTCAGGAGGAGACTGGAGCTACCTGTGTTGGTGACACTGTATTCTTCACTCTTCTTCCTGGTTTGGTAGATGATGCAGACCCAGACCAGGGAGGTGAGCACGATGCTGCACACCACGGCGATGGTGATGATGCCCACGGTGGTGCGGTCCTTCCTGCAGCCCAGGGACTGCAGGATGCTCACGTGGCTGTGCGCCCGCTCCGTCCCCAGCGTGTTGGACATCTCACACGTGTACTTCCCAGCATCCTCCAAGACCACGTTCCGAACGATCAGCAGCTGGTTGCCCGAGGTGAAGTGGTGCCTTTCTGTCACCACCAGGGGCTGGTCACCCTTCAGCCAGGTGATGCGGGGCGGGGGGCTCCCCGTGGCTTTGCACTGGAGGGCCACGGTCTCACCCACGGATACTACATGGTCTTCCAAGGGGTGAACCAAAGACGGTGTCTCTGCAGGAGAACAAACACAGGAATTAGTCCTTGGGGGCAGTGCAACAGCAGATCTGACAGCACTGAACATTCCTGATGTTCCCGCAGACATAAGGATACATGGGGCAAGCAGGTGCCCAGGGGGATGGCAGCTGCAATCCACGGCAGACCTAACAACCACAACCAAGCCTCACTTCCCACAACCAGTTGGTATTAGTCTTCCCAAAAAGAAACCCCCAAGGACAAGGGGCAACAGCTGACATGTGAATTACTTCGTAGGACGAGACAGGTGGGGCGGGATTTCCTTTTGAACCATTTGGGAAATGGGAAATAGCAAGCAGGCTGGTTAGAGGGGCTCCCTCAGCACAAGAGGAAATGCAACTTACAGCTCCCTCCTCTTAATTAAAAGAACGAAACAAGACAGAGCACAGACTCTGTGTCTCTTTCCTGTACCTGCAACCGGCAGAGCGCTTGAGCAGCCACCCCTCCCAGCCCACGTGGGCTGCAGGGGCACTGACTCACCCAGGACGGTCAGGGTGGCGTTGGCGAGCACGGAGCCCGCCGAGTTCTGCGCCGTGCAGCTGTACACGCCCATGTCCTCGATCTTCACGTCCGTGATGAAGAAGACGTCGTCGTCGGGCATGACGTGCATGCGGCGCTCGCGGGCGGCGGGGAAGTCGGTGCCGCCGTCCTTCTGCCAGGCGATCTGCGGCGTGGGGTGCCCCTCGGCCGCGCACTCCAGCCGCGCCGTCGTCCCCGTGCGGCTCGTGATGTCGTGCGGAGTTTTGATGAACGAGGGCAACACTGACGCAAAGGGAAATAAGGAAAGGGATCAGCAACCCCGTGGGGAAAACAGCGTCGTTCTGCGCAGCTCTGTTTTCCTCCCCAGTGAGGGTTAATGTGATGATTGCCCACAGGCAAGGGATGGCCAGCTGCTCCTGCAGGGTATCTCTGCACTGCTGGGGACTAACCCTGTCCTTCTACAGAACACACCTGTCTGCAGAGTCCGTGACCCTCATTCAGATCATTAGAGCTGGGATCAAAATTGATTTTCCTCTGTGATTACCCTGGGAAAAAAACACTATTGTCTTTCCTACAGAGAACTTCCAACCACTACATCCCTCTTCTTTGTATCTGTTTGTAATTTCATTTTCATTGGCCTGTTTCACTAGGCAAGGACTCTACACCTGAACAGCCAAAGAGAGGCACCTAAAGCTGTTGAGAATGTGCTGAAATGCCTGGCTGGGTGGCAGCCATCCCAAACCTGGCATGTGCTCTACACAGGGCATTTCTCAGCATCCACTGAGACATTAGCAGCTGCTGTGAAGAGGTCAAGAGTTCCTCACCAGCAGGAATGGACCCTCGGGAATAACTCCCTGCCAGAAGCGGGTCCCAAGGACTTGCACCACGCACCAGCTCAGGCTGAGGAAAGGCACAAGAAAGCAGCTTCCCACTCACCATTAACAGTGAGCCGGGCCTTGTTGGAGTAGGTGGAGCCGAAGTGGTTGGTGATGATGCACTGGTAGCGCCCCTCGTGCGCGAAGGTGACGTGCCGGAGGTGCAGGATGGTGGTGCACTCCATCACCTCCCCGTCCTTCGCCCGCACGTGCGCGAAGTTCTCGATCTCGGCGTTGTGCAGCATCTCGTTGTCCTTCTTCCACGCAAACATCATGGGGGAGCTGCTGCTGCTGGCGGCCAGGCAGGTGAAACGGATGTCCTTCCCGAGGACAGCCACTGTTGTCTCGGGCTGGATGATGATCTGCGGCTTGGGGAAGTCATCTGAGGGGGAAAGAGCAGGAGTGGTCAGTGCTGGACCATGAGGGAAGACTGCAGCAAGGCAAGAGATGCAATGAGAAATGAGCAGGGCACAAAGGGAAGTTATTATTGCCCATCTGGTTTTACACCCACTGTTGTACAGCAGGAAAGGGACCTGCTCTTGTCAAGCACTGCAGCACCAAGGCTGGGTCTGTATGCACGTGTGCCATGCACAACTCCACTGGTTTAGATGGGACTCTTGTTCCTCTGGTTCCTTCTGTCATCGTGGGCTGTCAGACACCTACAAGATGTCCAGCTCCTTCAGCAATATAGCTGAACCTTGCAAAAAGAAAATATGGTCTAAAGAAAATATCCTTTCTTGCACAACTCATGCATGAAGAGTACAACTGAACTTAGAACTTCATCTCCAGGTCTGCATTAGCATGAAGCAGGAGAGGAGAGCAGGAGGGCACTGAGAGGGCTCCAAATATCCCTTATAAGGAAAAATGCCCACAAAAGGTTGTGGTGAGGTGAGAATTGGTCTCTTCTCCTGATAACAACTGACAGGACAAGAGGAAATGGCCTAAAGTTGTGGCAGGGGAGGCTTATATTGGCTAACAGGGAGAATTTCCTCGCTGAAAGGGTTGTCAAGCACCAGAACAGGCTGCCCAGGGAAGTGGTAGCGTCACCATCCCTGGAGATACTTAAAAGAAGTGTAGATGTGGCATTCAGGGACGTGGTTTAGCGGTGGGCTTGGCACTAGTAGCTTAATGGTTGGATTCCATGATCTTGAAGGTCTTTTCCAACCTCAAGGATTCTATGACTCTACACAGCCTGTGCTGTCAAAGCAGAAGCAGCTGTATTTGCCTCTGTCACCCGTCCGGGGTGGAAAGCTTCACACACTCTCTCTGTGCCCTGAAGTCTGTTGGTTTTAGCAAGGGTCCAAGCAGATTCATTTATTAGATTTCTACAAATGGTGTAATTTAATATTTGACTAAGGTTTAATTAAACAGCCGGGCCTCTGGAACCAGGAGAACTAGTGCCTGGAGGACTTGGCAGGCACCAGGAAGCAAAGCTGTCTTTGCTTTGTGGTGTTGCTGTGGGGATGGAGCCTTCAGGATCTCTTCTTCCAGATGAGCACAGCAAGCCTCCCAGCCTGCTCAGACAGAGGCCACCTAGGCAGAGTTCTGCCACTGGGGCATCAGGAGGGACGTGGGACCACAGCTGGAACAAAGTTTCTGCTCAGTGTTCAATGCAAGTCGTGCATCCAGCTTAGTTAAACAGTGTTTGCAAAAGCTCATTTTTCCTTCAAACACCCCTTTGCAGCTCCACCCACAATCCACACTGGTTGGCTCCAGAGCACAGAGTTTGGCTCCCAAACCAGGCCTTTCTTTTCCCCAAAAGCTGGATACATGAGTAACATTGATTTGGCCTCCTCTGATCATTTACATTTCTTTTTCTTTACAAGAGAGGTAGTGGATGTTCATGTGTGCTGGGTATTGAGTAAAGCTGCTTTGCAACCACAGCTCAGGTGCAGAGTCAACTGCAGTATTTAGGTGGGCCTTACTGGCCCAGAAAATCAGCTGTGATGAAAGATTCTCCCCTGCTTTTTGTTTTTAAATCTTTGTTATTTCCAAGAGGGAGACAAGATACGTGAAGAACACGAAGCCACAGAAGCAGCTCAGAACACTGCAAAGGGGAAAAATTACAGCTGCAGTCTTGATAGTATCAAAGTGAGAGGACTGAGGAAGTCTCTGTGCAGCCCCATCTGGAAGTGGAACAGGCATTAGTCCCTTTTGATTTAATACTCAGCCCTGTAAGGAATACACTCGATGCAAGCAATGCGCTGTGTGGTTTTGGTGGGAAATAAACTGTAGCCAATGACAAATTTTTAAAATGCAGGCTTGGGCTTCCTTTGATCCCACTGAGTAACAAAACAAAACAGAAACCCTCTCATAATAACACGCTGGTAGTCAAAAGAAAATGTTTCCCAAGTGAGTCCTACCCTTCATACAACCTCAAAACACGCAGGCGAGACTTACCACACACAAAACTTTCTGGCAGGATGGCAAAAATGCTCTTGCTTTTCAGTGACTCAGGATGGGCACAGGTGGCCACCACAAAGGACTGCAGCCCCTTCTCCACTAACCACTGGGGCAACCACTTGAGCTGGCAGTCACAGAGGAAGCTGTCGCTGTTAATGTGGCTGCAGGGAAACAAAACCAACACGAGCCTGCTGTGAGTCCTACACAGAGAGAAGCCTGGAAGGCTCACAGCCCTTTCATGTTAGACACATTCCTCCCGCCCCCCCAGCATGGGTGAAAGTTAAAAAAGGACTGCAGGGATGTCCTTGAGGCACTAAAGATGTTAAATACATGACACATTTAAACAGCACTTCATCTCCACATAGAGCAACCCCCTCCTGTACAACAATGACACTCTCTAGCACCTTGTATTTATTAACCAGCTTCCAGAGCAATTCCCAGGAACAGACAAGCAATGTCGTCCCTGGCTTAAGGGAGACGAGCTGAGGCAGATCATCTACACTGGAGAGATGCAACAGAGGCACAAGGCAACAGTACAGGCTGTCCTGCCCACTCTCATCCCTCATTTCCACACATGTTCCTCCTCTGCCACTGTGGTTTCAGCATCTTTGGCGGGATCAAATTCAGGACTTAATTGCTGAGTGAGAGGATGCCCAGCTCCCACTGTAGGTCCTTGAGTTCCCTCCATGGCCAACCCCAGGGCAGTAAGTGGAGAGGCCCTGCCTTCCATAAGGTGCATATTCACACACCAGCATTGCCAGGGATAAGAGGGATAGCTGGAGTTGTGTTTACTGATTAACAGAAGTAGTGGAAGAGAAATTACCAAAGATATTTGTGTAAACAATAGAAACAGTGACTAGTTTGGAAAGCAAACACAAAAGCATCCTGAGATGCTGAAAATCCCCCTCCAAGGCAGGGGGTTAGAACGAGATGATTTTTAAGGTCACTTCCAACCCAAACCACTGCAGGATTCTATGATTCTAAAACAGTAACTTAGCACCTTCTGTTAGGAAAACTGCTGTGAAAAAGGAGCAAAGAAAAGGGGAGCCTCAGGATTAATATGGCTCTGAGACCAGTGAAGAACTGCAACTTTATACCAATGGGGAATTCAGACTTCGGTCTGGTTTGGTCCATGATCCTAGGAAAGCCTTGCATCGAATGTGAGGATGCCTTAGAGACCAGGAAAATGCCCCAGGCAGAGGTCTTGTCCTGCAATATTGCAAACTAAGCAAGAGCAGGATATCAAGAGCACAGCAGAATCCCAACTCCAGCACTGCATTGTAATATGTGAATCTCCGCTGATATTTCTACTCAAGAAATCCAGAAAGGGAAGAAGAAAGACATGGACTGGAGAGGGAGGGACTTAGTGAATACAGGGATTGGATTTTCCAAACCTGTGCAACTTTGCTGTCCTAGAAAGATGTGTAGCCCCTAACACACATGATGGGATAAACCCTGCCAGCTAGCTGGGACAGGTCAGAGACCCTTCAGCAAAATGCATTCTGCATGTGTATTTCCTCTACCTGAACTTCTCCATGATTCCATTCATTCCTTCACAGTATCTGGGATCTCACTAATTCTTCCCTAATAAAGATCAATCTTTCACCTCAATTCTGTTACGAGAGCCAGTGCAAAAGATAAGGTGATTAAACACACAACAGACATGCAACATTTATCTTGCTCATTCCCAGTCACTGGTATTAAATGTCATTGCTAACAGTGACCATCTGATTCCCACTTCCAATGTCAGGATGAAGAACCTATACCTGACCAAACACCAAGTAAGTGATTTTGTGTTCCACAGATACTGCACTACTCCACAGTGTAGTAATGCACTGACAGTGGATTAAATATTTATGGAGAAGAGAAGAAAAGGAAACCAGGCAAGACTGGAAACAGTGTCTGATAACAGTGCAGAGTCCCAGCCTGGAGCACAAGCAGCAGCTCTGATAACACATCCATATTTTTACACCAGAAGGCTGGATGACAAGTGGACGCAGTTCAAATGGTGCTTATCACTGCATATCAGTCCTGTGTGTGAACCCTAAACACAGGCACAGCAAGGGAGCAGATGGGCCACTGGGAATTAAATCCGTGGCGGCATGAGAGGGATAGCTGGCTAACAGGACCAGGGCTGGACTTCCTGAGCAGGGATGAATAATTGCACAGATGCAAACCTGCTGGAAGAACCTGTTCCCATGATCTAATTTCACTCACTATTAAATGCAAGATGTTCCCGTGACAGCTACTCATGTGTAAAAATACCCCTCCTTAGAGGAGGATGGAGGGGAGGAGGAAATAAATGAGTGGGAATGCAGGTAACACCCGTGCTGGTGCTCACGTCCAGGGCAAGGAGGATCCCTGCCTCCCGGGTGGTGTGTGCAGGGCAGTCACTTACAGCTGCCGCAGGCTCTTCATCTTGGCGAAGGCGTCGGCTTGGATGGAGCGGATGGCGTTGTCCCCGAGGTTCCTGCACACACAACAACAGGCAACGTGAGCCAAAGGGGTGCTATGGCTGGGCCAGAGCCCCTCCAGGTGTAAGCAATGACTCCAGTACCAGCTGATTTGGCAGTTCCTTCTTAAGGCTATAAGTGCTTGCAGCTCACAGAGATGTTCCTCAGAACACCTTAATATTCATTAAGTATTCCTGAACAACAGTCAACCAACACAAATTACAGGAATAAATCACTAATTGTTCCCTACCCCATCTTCTCACTATGCTTTCTCAGTCTCAGCTACCTCCATCATCCAAAGCTCAGAAATTCCTCAGCACCCCTGACAGCCAAAGATAGTCAGGAATGTCATACCCCAGGCTGGACCTCGAGCAAACATAAAGGAAGAAAATACTTGCACTGGGCAACATCTGAGGACTTGGAAAGGATACTGTTGTGTTTGAAAAAATACCACAATATTTCCAAAAGAAGGGATTTTTAAAAGCTTCCCTCACAACTATTGCTAATTAAGCAATTCATTTGCTCTCTGAGAAAGCACAGTGTCAGATTTAGGGCTGAAGTTTTACTAAGTGACATGTAGGGCAGACAAGCACTTGAACAGGAAAATCTCAGTAGATGATTAAGGGCACCTTTATTTGGGAATGTACACCCAGCCAGGCAGCTCTAACCCTTCAGTGTGCTCTCAATGGCATGGCCATAACATTTCATACACTCAACAGCCAATAAAACATGTAGAGCACAGCCACATATACTTTAACTTGTCTTAATCCAGAAAGGAGGTTATTCATGAATCTCTGCTGGAGTCATCAGCCTTGGAACACAGAAAAAAGTCACAGAGGCAGCCAAAATGTGCTTCTTGCAAATGGCTCCAAGGCAGTTGTGCTGAATGGGGATGTTCAGTGCCTGCATCATAAGCAGTCATCTGCAACATGTGTCCCTGCCAGAGCCTGGGCTCAGGAGGAAGCTGGGGCATGGGAGGAGAGAGGGCTACATCTGAACCAGCCTAGTTTCATTGCTAACAGCCTGCAAAGCAGCAATGTGCAAGTCAAGGCGATATTTAGCCAAGAACAAATCAAAAAATTAAAGAGCATGCAGATTTGCCATATGTTCTATAACTTTGTTCCTGGCACGAAAAAAGGCCAAAGTTGAGGCGGACTTATAATGAGAAGGAAGCAGGTGGCCCCCACAAATGGACTGGCTTCTCAGTTTACAAAGACACTATTAAATTGCTAGCAGATCTCTCAAGCAGCTACTTTTGGCAGACCCCCCTTCCCAAACTCTGAGGCATGGTGGGTTACTCACAGGTGCTCCAGGGCCTCCAACCCTGAGAACGCTTTCTTGGCCACCGACTTGATCTTGTTTCCAAACAGAGTTCTGTAGTTTCCAAACATCCAGTGCCAGATAAACAGAAAGAAAATGGGGAGAGGGAGGCACAAAAAGAAGGAACACAATTAGCGTGGCTTTATCTGATATACGCTCAGTGTAAGTCCCGGGAAATCTGAACTGCACAGAGATTAAGAGGGCTGAAGCACACTCACTTTCCTGCTCCTGAAATTAAATCCTTTTATCTGCATTTGAATTTAATAGTGATGACAGGGCAAAAGGGAATGTGCCGTATCACGTAAAACAGCAGGTTTGCTCCCGTGCTTGGAAAGCAGCTTGCTGAGTAACTGAAGGTCCCCTCTATTCTCTGCAGGCTGGCTGAGGACAGGATTAAGTGCAACGACAGTTTAACAAGATAGTGGTCTCTCCCTGAGACACTTTTCATTTCTGCCTTCTTCCCAGACAGGAAAAGAGTGGCAATTTATTCACTGCTGCTTGGCATGAATGGCCATTTGCACACCAGGCTTGACTGCAGGTTCACACAACAGCTGACTGCAGGGACTGCTGATTCCTTCCCTGGCTCATTACAAATACAACAGCAAAGTCATATAATGCAGCAAATCATAGCCAAGTGGTAATTTCAAGGGGCAAAAGGTAGAAAAGGTGATGTCCAGAGCTGAGGAGTGTGCCTGCTTCCATCTGTGACCGGAGAGCATTCCACTGAATCAGGAGCAGCACGAGAGGGACTGTCAAGTGGGCAACAGCCAGCTGGAGAGATCCCAGCCCAGCTGCCACCTCCAAAGTATCAGTTCTCTATAAATATTGTCCAGTGGTGATCAGCCAGGGCAGGGCTCATGCCAAATGGACAGTCTGCTCACCTGTTTTAATAAAACAGCAACCACTGTCATTAATTAGGAACTGCTTTCCTTCCCCAGGCTCACTCTAAGGTTTATCCTCCAGGTGCATCTTTTATCACCACCTGCTTCATGTGGTGTCCAGTGCAAGTCACCACCCACACCTCAGGTAAAAAACTGGCACATCTAGTGCTGCCTCAGATTTTGAGTCTTCCTTCCATAGAGGGTGCAACCTATCTGCAACCTCCTTTATCAACAGTATCATTCTAAATACCTACAGTGAGCTTTACTCAGCTCCTTGTTAGAGCACCAAACCCAGGGTTACCAGAGGTCCTGTCCATTGTATCTGAGTGCATGTGGCTTTTTGCTCTGGGTGAAATACCCCCAGCACCAAAGGATGTGTGCAGTCATGTGTACCATCATTGGTAAAAGGGATGCTGCATTAATGAAGGCTTTGAAAAATCCATTAGAATGATTAATACAGTAAATAATTTACTATATGCAAACTCTGGTCATATGGCTGCACCCATACACACTGATTTTTGGAGCCCTATTCCCAAATAAGGGTGTTGTAAGGACAAGAGAAGGGTAATAAGGATGAGATGAACTGGCCTGAAGATGTACCATGGAATCTTTAGATTAGATATTGGGAAAAATTTCTTCACAAAAAGGGTTGTAAAGCAATGGAACAGACTGCCCAGGGAAGTGGCAGAGTCACCATTACTGGAAGTGTTCAAAAAACGTGTGGATCTGGCACTCGAGGACATGGTTTAATGGTGAATGTGGTGGTGCTGGGTTGACAGCTGGACTTGGTGACTTTCCAACCTTCATGATGCTATGAAAATCAGATGGGCATCTATTGGTGAAAAAGTTATGCTGAACTTGGGTCTGATAAATGGAAATTTCTCTTTATAATTTATAGTAGATTTTGGACTTTGAAAATGGGAGATACTGATGATATAAGCAGTTGGTCTGGGGATGGCATTGCACAATGTATACATCCCTTGTGGAGGCGTGTGTATTTATGTATTTATGGAAATACACAGCAGAGGTAACAAATACACAACACAGGGCTCAGTGAACTCACGGCACTCCTTACACCTTGCAAATTTCAACCAAGTGCTTCTCCCAATCTGAAACTGTTTGAACCCCAGCAGCTCAGTCAGCCAGCCCAGGGCCACCCCTGGATGCTCCTCCACCAGCAGGGCTGGGCACAGCTCTCCCTGTGACTGCACAAGTGTAATTACATGCCAGGCACGCAATTCATTAGAAAGCAGCATTTTCTCCTCCAGCCAGTTTTGCACCTGCAGGAAGATCCCAGTGGCTGAGTGAGCCATCAAGAAACCGGTTACATTTAGCAGCTTGAATAATTAGGAACCTCCTTGTTCCCCAGTGATTCCATAGATGCTTTTTATGCTTCGGTGCTTCTCAACTCCCTTTCTTGAAGCAACATTTTAATTTAGGGCTGTGCTCTCCATCCTGGAGAGCTTCATATATAATTCAGAGAAGGCTACAGTGACTGGCCTCCCCATCTCTGTTTAACACCTTCATGTCAGCGAACAACCCTCTCTGTGCTAAATCCTTTCAGAGGCTAATCTGTGCCAGATCAAAGGGGAGCAGCTTTTAAGGCAATCTCCACAGAGCTGAGGTGATTATTAATTCATTGGAAGGTCTCCTCTGAAGTGCCCATTTATGTTTTGCATGCTAATGCATTTAAAGCCGGCTGATGGGTTTAAACACAGGCCCTAAATCACACAGTGAAATGTTTGCTCTAAAGGCTGATCTTTACTTAGGAAAAAAGTCCTGATACTCACTTCAGCCTCAGAAATCACCAGCTCGGGATTTATGTGCTGATGAGCTAAAAGAGTTCTGAGGAGATCCTTTTAAAAGTGACTGCTCCCAGCTATCCTCAAAACACCTCAAGAAATAATAATAAAATAATCTCATATTCTGAGGGGGTTTCTACCCTTACATTCTCGTTGACAATGAGTGATCCCAGCAAGCTGTCTCTGTCAGGTAATCAAACCACTCCTGTCTGCTCCAGACCAACCTGACCCACACGCTTTTCCAAGCTATGAAATATCCTGCAATCCCCTCCCAAACCTTCCCTGCACTCAGCCAGCCTCAGAGCTGGCCCAGGTCCATGTGCAATGGAAGACATCAGTCAGCAACACAAAGAAAGATGCAAACCCAACTTCCTTAGTCTTGCACAAGCCTGTGCTGCATCCTTTGCTACTGGCAGCCCAAACCAGCCATCTTTTGAAGGCGTCCCTTGTGCCAGATGATGAAACACCAGATCAGGCCATGGCAATTTCACATGGGAGCAACAGCCCCTCTGCCCAGAGCTCCCAACACACAACCACACAGGCTGCCCCTGCTCCTTGCTGTACCTCCTGGCCTCTGCCTGACCCCCACAGCTCATCAGGGCTCACTGTTCCTGGTTGCACAGTCAGTCCTTTTGCTGAACTCTTTCCTTCAGTGCTGTCTCCTCTGGCTATTTCACCTCTCTCCTGTTACCTGCTGCACCCAGCAGTTCTAACAAATCCCAGTCACTTGGGACCACTACTTTGCTCCCCTACAGTGGATGTCCCACCAGGACAGCTCTCTCTCCACTCCTTTCCTCCACCTTCTGCTCCTGTGTAGCTGCACCACAGACTCACAATCCCTACAGCCTGCAAATCCCACTGGACCAAGTCTCTGTTCCCATCACCCTTCTGGCTGCTCACGTGGTTTCATTGGTTTCTTCAGACAAACAAAAACCTTCAGTCAAGCAGCCGAGGACTCTTCTCACCACATCTGCTCCTCTGCCTTTTTTCGTGGGAAGATTTCCTGACTCCATGTGCACAGCAATTTCTACTGGCCTCTCTCTCCCCCACACAATACTTCTACCTCCCTGCCTGGCTCCCCCTGTCCTTAAACCCTCCTCTGCCTTCTGCCTCACTTTCCTTGCAGCTACAACTTGGTTTCCCTCTCCCTGGACCCAGTGACTCCCCTCAGCAATGATCAAATGCCACCTCTGCCTGTGATTTTGAATTTTTCTGCTCTAAGCATTACATCCCCACAAATCCTGCCACTCCCTGAGGAGTGTCTAATGAGAGCATGACAATCTCCCGCCCGCCAGGATTCATTCCAGCCATCTGCTATCCATCGAGGTCCTTTTACTGCACCTCTGGCTGTGCCATCTCAGCATCAGAGACAGCAGGATGGGGGGGTGCTGAGAACTTCAACAAAGGCAAGAGGTAATGATTAGAGACTCTTGATTTGTCACAAGCCATCAGAGGCTCCTCGGACAGGGCTGATTTATTTGGCCCATTTCAAATGGAATAGGAACTTGCACTGAGCAATGTGAAAATCCCTGCGAAGGCCGAGCAAGCCATAAACATTTGCAAGGCGCATGCTTGCCTTGGCTTTCTTTTTATCTCTTCAAGAGCCTGTGCCCCATGGTGCCTTTTATTGTCGCTGCACATGGAAGCAAGCCCAAGAGATCACTCTCAGACAGAGTATCCCACAGAAACGAATCCTGTTTCAATCCTCTGTTGTAACAGGAAGCGGGGTGATTTTTCTCTTCTGTTTATTGTTATTTGCTGCATCAATCAGTGCTTCACTGAAGATTGCAAGGGGTCCCTTTTGTTGCTTGTTTGCTTTTAGAAGTGAGGAACAGTTGTGCTGAATTTTCTAAATTAAACAACTTCAACTTCTCTCTCCTATGTCTCTGAACTACAGCACTTTAAAAGGCAATAATTGCCTCATACCTCCTTAGAAATGCCATTTGCACTCTTGCAGTGAGTCTGCAAAACTGTTACCCCTCAGATTTTCTGTTGATTATCTTGTTCCAAAGGGAGGAAAGGCTGCATCAGAGGGGGCAGACCCACCCCCACACAGGCACACAACAAAATTGATTTGCAGAACTCAAACCCAGGGATACTTACAGCTTGCTCAGGTTTTCCAGGCCTGTGAAGGCTCCATTGGTATCTTCTATTGTGCCCGAGATGTCATTGTGGTCCAGTTCCCTGGAGAGAGGACAAGAGAGAGCTTGGAATCAGCATCTTAGTCCCACACTCATTGTCACAAACGAATGGAAGAAAGTTGGAGAATGCCACACAAGAGCTTCCCATTTTCTTCTGATGGCTATCAGAAAAATGCCAGAGTCCTGCAGCAAAGCATCACTCATCACTTCTCCTGCACTGACCCATTCCGCGATGGTGCATTCCAAAAATATTCCTGGCTTAGTCCTAGCTGAAACCCTCTTGAGACAGAAAGAGGAGCAGACAGCTACTTTTTAACAAGCAGTTTCAGTCCTTTCCTAGTTCTGTGCAAACAGAAGGAGGAAAATGAAAATAAAGTGCCACAACTAAACTAAAAGAAACAGCTGCCCTTAGATGCTACACTTTGGCTATTCCAGTGTATATATGTATTTCTCTATAGCTGCATCTTAGCAACGTGATTTGGTTTATTTTCTACAAAGCTGCATTTTTACTGGCAATGAACTTGAAAACTCTACAAAGGAAAGCATCAGCATCCCTACATCAGCCTAACTCTCCATATAACCATTATTTAAAAAAAAAAAAAAGTAAGAATTCCTTTTTCAGAGTTAGCTTCTTTTGGCTTTCAAATTCACCATCAATTATAAGAGTCAAAGAGGTCTGAAGAAAAACAAGCACACAGAACAAACAGAGAGATCCACAAAAGCTGTTTAAACAGTCTGTTTAAAAATCCTTCTCTCCTAGCTTTAATTCCAGCTAGCAATGAATACCCAGCAACAGAGACAGAAATTCATCATTTCCAATGTTAACTAAAAAGAAAGAAAAACTAAATAGGCTTTGTTGGTTTTGTTACATCACTCTGATCTAAAACCTGGCAAAACCCAACACCAAAGCAAACTTCACCATCCAGATAACCCCCTAACCCTCAGGTACTCCTTTTGCACCTTTTGAAGATGATTATCAGAACGTTTCTAGTTAAAAAAATATTAAGATCAAAAAAGAAAAAACAACCCCCCCTGCATTTTGCAACACTTCAGACACAGGCATCACAGTGTAGCTTCTGGGCTCTGCAGCACAAGTGCACAGTAACTCACAAGCAGGGGAAAGAAATTTAAAATATAAGAACAGTTTCAGGAAGGGCATGGCTTTCCTCAGCTCAGGGAGCTGAGATTTTTGCTCTCAGTGCCTCAGCTGGCTGCAGCCTTTGCTCCTTCCTCAGCTTTGGTGCAAGAACTAAAGATGTGAAGGCCAAGAGCCACAATTCCTGTTTCTCAGCTGGCTTCAGCCTGAGAGCTGGGTCTGTGTCCATGGGGACCCCTGGGCTCAGCCAGAGCACTGTGGCTGTCAGGGTGAGCTGTGGGTCGCCCTGTGCCAAAGGGATGGATAAAAACTCGACATCCCCGCGGGGTGTGGGTGCACATAATGCTGTGGTGGCACAAGAGACACGTCTGGGGGAGATGCTTTGATGTGCTGGCATTTCCAGCACTATCCGAGCGGGACAGGAGCAAATACACCCTCCTGGAGCTGAGTTTATACGTTCTCCCCGTGGTTGCCAAGCCAATGTCCGCTGTTCTGTTTGTTTTTGAAGGGAAAATCCCTTCTCAGACATTTCTCCTCTTGAGTTTCACCACGGGCTGCTGGTCTTTGGAGCAGCAAACCCTTTCCCATGGCAGGGACAGACAAGTGGGAACAGCCTGTAGGAGCTCTGACACACACTTTTATTAATTGACTGCCACACATTGTGTTTTCTTGAAAAAGGGAAGGAAAATGGTATTGCTTGTTCATCCAAAGGCAACTCAAAGGTTTAGTGTTAGAAAGGAGGAATAAAAACCTTTTTAACGAATGAGTGAAAATAGAGAGAGGGAGAAAAAAAGAGTGGGGTATTTTGGCCCAGCTCTCTTTGTATTCCAAGTCCTCTCCCAGCCCCTGTTGCCAATTTCCTATTCTTTCTGGCTGGCTGAGCTTGAATGCTCGCAGCCTTGTTAATCATTGTGCTCCGAGGTCTCCGGGCCTGACCTCTATTTGAATAGCTCCACATTTCAGCAGTTTCACACCCACCAAAGGCTCCCCAACAATAGCCCATAATTAAAGCATGCTCGGCTCTTTTTCACCAGGTGCAGGACCCAATAGGCCTTTCTCTTTATTAAATTAGAGCTCACTCACACACTCCCTCTCCGCCTCCCCCCCTGCCCTGGACATAAAAGAGGCTCCACATTCACTGCAGAGCAAAGAGAACTACCAGCTCCCCTTCCCCTCCATTTTTCTTTGGAAACCTTTAGTTCCGGTCTTGACAGCTGCCTCAGAGAGGTCCTTTCTGAATGCCCAGTGGCTGAAAGGCTTTGGCTTAAGTTTAAGAAAGGCAAACAAAACCCAAACTCACTTTCCAGTCACTTCCTTCGCTATGAACTTCAATAAAGGAGAGAGTAAGATGCAAAAAAGTACTGTAAAGAAGGGAGATCTCTCTGTTCCCATTTCCTTTTAATGACTCAGGCCACAATGGGCTTCTGAAGAGGAATAAAAGTATCAAAGTGTGTTTTTTTCTTTTGAAGGAAGAATTAAATCAGTGTGCTGAACCCAACCAGCCTGGGAGCGAGGCTGGTGCTGTAATGTGGGCTGTGAGAACTTTGAAGGTGCTGAGCCTGCAGCCCCAGAGAGGAGAGCAGCCAGCAGCCCTGGGGATACCCATAAGGAGACAGAGGAGGAATGGACATTCAGAACAGCATTCCCCATCTTCTGATGTTTGTAAGGCAAGCCCGGATGCACTTCAGTCTAGCACAGCTCTTGGGTTAACAGTGCACAATGGTACAATGTCAGAGCTGGGATGCCAGAGGAGGTTCACACTGATCTGTCTAAGGTGCTCTACTAAGTCCTACAACCTCAGAAGCTGTGATTTGGATTAGCCAGCTCATTTCCAGTGTCACATTTCCAGGTATTATGCTGTGTCAGTGACTTTAAGATAAAAGTCTGTGTTAAATGGCCACAGCTACCAGTGGATGGATCATTTTGCAATTCAATATTATGGCACATGAAACTCTAACAGCACGGCAACATTTTTGTTTTTCAGAGTTTACCATGAAAATCAGAGCACAGAACATTTCATGACCCAAGCAAACCCAAATCTGCATTAAAGACTTCTGACTACTCTCATGGTACCTGCAGCAGCTTCTTATTCCTATGACTGGACCCAAGACTGGGTGAAGCTTTGTGTGTTGATGCATTTCTGTTAAAATGAGATCCCAAGCCCAACTTCTACATTTGTTTTGCTGTTGTTTTTTTAGCACCAAATTAGCCTTAATTTTATACTTAATATTCAATTAAAGAAAAAGTAACAAATGTGCTTCATAGCACATTTAAGAGGATATTCAAATTTCCCATGCTGTCCTGAGTGCAGAATGACTCAACAGAAACTAACGTTTTCTAAGAATTTCAATTAAAGTCAACATGACAGCAAGAGAAATTCCTCTATTAGCTGCAGGAATGAGACCTCAGGGATTTTTGGTCAGCTGGGGTAGATTCAGGATCCTGACCTATGGTCCTGTAATTTTACTCCAGAGCTCTCTACTCTGGAAACACCCTCCAACACTGAGCAGTCTGACTGCAGTTCTTCTAACTACTCTTAATTCAAAAATACAAGTTCACTGAAGTTCAGTGATGGTGCAAACACAACAGACAAACAGAGCAGTGTGTAAGGGAGCTTGACACTGAGGACATGGGCACCCAAAGCACCTGCAAAGCAGAACTGTCTGGCAGAACACAAACTGTGGAGGGAAGAGAGGTGTTAGCTGACAAAAGCTGGGAGCAACTTACAGGACACGCAGGTTTTTGAGTCCCTTGAAAGCACCTTCTGCAATGTGGTTGATGGAATTGTGGCTCAGCCGCAGCACGTGCAGCCCCCCAAGGTCTGCCAAGCTTCCCTCATCCAGCCTCGTGAGGTTGTTGTAGGAGAGTATTCTGAGGAAAAAAAAACACAACAGCTGTTGTCAAATCACCCAGTATTTTCCAAACTCCTCTGTGCCAACCAGTGCCTGCCTCCCACAACCACCTCACAAGAAGTGATGTACTGGGTGGGTACAGAACAGCTGGATTAAGAAATAGGACTGCAGCCTGCAAATACTCCACAAGATACCTGTGGGGAAGCCCAGGTGACTGTAAGGGAGCAGGAGGCACTTGGTACCCTGCTCTGGGAAAGCCTTCTGTGCAAGCTACAGAGAGAGGTTCCCCTGGAAGTGATGGGAGCGATGACCCAACACACACACAGAGTCAGCTACAGCAGGACTGAGCTGCTCCTGCTCCTGCCCGGCTGGGTGGGGGTCTGGGAGCACCATCTCTTCAGTCCCCACAGGTACAGATGACACTCAGAGAGTTGTGTTTAACCCCCATTTCCATCTGGACTCTCCGAGGCTCACAGGAACAAGCAGTCCCTCCTTCCCCACGCCCTCAGAGGTGGAGAATGACGTCAAACACGTGGATGTTGAAGTTCACATGCACTCTTGGCAGGGTCCAGGCTTCTGTGCTCAGGAGGAGTCTTATCGTTCTGCACTTGTGCCCAGCGAGCCCCAGGCGTCTGGGTGTGGGTGCCTCCACCCCAGCCCAGAGCCAAGAGCATTTCACCACAAGGCAATTGAAAGCTTCCTTTCATGCACAGGAAGGAGGTATCTGCTCTAAAGCAGCCGCCTTCCCTCCAGCTCCCCTCTGTCAAGGAGCACACAGTCTGCTTGAAATCCTCCCCCCTTACAGGACACTCATATTGGAGGGTTGGGTTTTTTTCCCTAGTTCTCCACCTATCTCTTCCCCTTGCCTGTATTATCTCTGGTTTGGGAGACCTTTTTAAGCACTGCTCCTCTTGCAGTTTGGAAGCTGGCAGGAAGAAAGCTGCTTTTCCCTCCCAGCAAGGTGCAGATGAGGCTTTGGAGATCTGACACAGAGGGCAGGCCATGTGAAGCTACAGCCACTGCAGCCAC
Organism: Anabacerthia variegaticeps; assembly: GCA_035583185.1. Lineage (NCBI taxonomy): Eukaryota > Metazoa > Chordata > Aves > Passeriformes > Furnariidae > Anabacerthia > Anabacerthia variegaticeps. The sequence continues at coordinate 6,016,741 of JAWWEW010000023.1, read as the reverse complement.
CTCTCACTCTGTGCAACCACCTTGGAAAGCTGCAGTGCTGCTGCTGGGGAACGCCAGCTTGGATTGTTAGATGAGGGACCTCTCACGATAGCAGGCACTGGATTTTTGGAAATACCTCAGTGACCTGGAAGCACAAGTCACTTCAAAGAATGTGAAAGTCTGGGCTGCTCAACTTTTCAAAGAGGAGTTATGCAGCTTTAAACAAGCACTGAAATCCTTCATTGTACAGACAAGAAAAAAAAAAATCTCACTGAGTTCCAAACCTCCAAATTCCTCTTCTAGTACTGCCTGTTAATGAGTCTGCTTAAAAATGTGTCTAGGGCTTGCATGAAACTCACTGCAAAGCCAAAACCTAAGTCAAAACAGACGCATACTCTAAAGCCCTGAGAGTGTCATTTACTTGGCAAAAGTGCTGTCTATCTTTTAGCTGTGTGAGTGGGCAGAGGGCAAGCTCTGGAAAAAATTCAGCAAAGATTAATGAGTTTGAAGGTATGGGACAACATACTTTCATTCCTAAAGAAGTTGTAGTGTTAGTTATGAAGAACTGGCATCTGGTCAAAATTATGTCCTCACCTGCGATTAAAGAATTCGGCTTTAAAAAAAAAAAAAAAAAAAAAGTGTTCAAAAGCAATCCTAAACCTGGCTGAGAAAATAAATAGTTCCTTTTGATTCTACACAGAAGAGCTCCTGCCACAACTGGTGAAGGCACGTTCTCTCCCTGTTCATTCCAATGTCACCTCAAGATGGAGAGACAGCAGCAGCACTTGGAGACTCTCTCAATGGTGCAACCACGTGGAAGGATCAGGAGCTATTGCACCTGGCAGTGGCTCCTCCACATGCCAGGGCTCTGCTTCCTGCCATGGCACAGCCAACTTGCACAACAGCAGTGCCCTGTTGTGCAGCTGGGGCTCCTGCTGCCAGCCAGCTCTGGACCAGGTACATCTAACACACTTCATTCCCACTATCTAACACTCTTCATTTCCACTGACCAAACCACAGGTGAAAAGTGAGGGGAAAACCCAGCAGCCAAGTCACCATTTACCTCTGGTGAAATCCTATGCTCCCACCGTGGGTTTTTCCATGATGCTGATGCTCTAGCACCTGACTGGTGAGTACAATCAGCCCTTTCTCATGCTCATAACAAGGCAAGAGCTTTCTTTCCATGTTAGCTTTTACATCAGACCAGAGCCTTGGGGTGACATTTTGTCCCAGCAACTGAATGAGAGACAATTCCTCCTCCAGATGACCAGTTCCTTAGAACTGAAATTCATTCCCTGTACAACCACAGACAGTGTTTTCTGGTAACTGAAACCCAGTAGATTTAGCAATAGTGGAGATGAGCAAGGATCTTTCAATCAAGAGTGAAACATTCACATTTAAGCAAGTGCACAAAGTCAGTCTGGATGTATCCACAGGTTCCTTTCCTCACCCTTCAATTTCAGAGCAGACCTCTCCTAATACTCTGTGGCTGTGGGAGTTTCAGCTGGGAGATCTGATGGCTCCCTGCAGCAGCCTTACCCTAAAGGCAACACCTGCAAGAGCTTGTAATATTTTGCAGGGATGTGTGCTAACACCCACATAATCACCTTTCACATCTCAGCCACTGCTGTCTCCAGCCTCACACTCCAGCACAATCCTGTTTGTCAGGCCGAGCACGCCCCAGTGGCTCCCACCACCCCACATTTCCAAATCTCCCCCATCCTGCACAACCACAAGTGAGTCCTGCACTGAGTTCCTGCAGTTACTGCAGAGGATGGCCCCTAAGCCAGGAGAGCTCACCATCAGCACTGCTTGTTGGATGAGATCCCAATCCATACCTGACAAATAAAGGACTCAAGCATGACATGCAACCTCCAGTCTAAAGCTTGGGGGGTTTTGCAGGGCAGTGTCAGGTAGAAAAGACATGCACAGCTCTCCCTAGAAGAGTTCTGACATTAGTCCTGTGCCAAGCAAAGGAGCCCTTTAGGCAGGGGCAGTTTCACAGCAACTTGAAAAGTTAGGTAATTAAACAATCACACATGTATTTAACTAAAACCAAAAATAAAAGTATTTCCTTGCACCCCCAAAAACAGTCCACGTCTAAATGAATAATCTGGGTTCAACAGCTGATTGCAGGGCTAACATGTTAATTCTAAACTTAAAGGAATTACATGTGTCATGTCCACCTATCTCTGAATCCACAGCCCAAAAGTCTGGGGGCTCACAGCTGGGTGGGCAGATACCAACCTCTAATGTGAGTCCAGAGTGAGGTCTCTGGCAGCAGGAAGCTGCTTTACCATGCTTTTTGATGGACAGGAGAATCCCTAACAATGTTTCGTGTTTCCAAGCAGAATGAATTACAGTTCCACTAACCACATGTGTCAAAATCTCCAGAGAAAAAAGTGAATCTTACCCAGTCCCACCAAGGGGATGACAGCTACTTCTGTAAACACTGCAAGTGTCCATGTGTGTCTCTTCAAAAAGGCATTAAGCAGTGCCACAGACCCAAAAGACACCCTTGTGGGGCTGTCCTCAGCAGCAAGGCTTTCTTTCATTTATCAAGCATGCTGTATTCACAGCTGGAAACCTCAGGAGAGCAAAGCCAATGTATTTACTTTTCAACAACTGAACCCTACAGCAAGGGTAAAGTGTAAATAGGAGAAACAAGGAGAACTGCCTTTAAAGGGCCAAATCTCTGCTGGTTAAAAACATGATTGTTCTTTGTAAATACAGAGGAGAAAGCAAAGCTTCCTTCAGGCTGTACAGTCAGTATATGGCAAGTTACATGACTTGTAACTCTCTAGCTAAAAGCATTGGCAAGCCACAGCTCACAAACTCTCCAGGTCTTTTGGCACTGTGTACTTTTAGTGGGTTCTAGTCTTTGTTTCTCATGCAAACGTATTTTAATCAGGTACTCTGAAGGTCATAACATCATAAATAACAAGGGTATCACTTAGGAGGCTGCAGTTCCTGCACTTTGACAGATTGATACAGTGGGAGCTGTAAGCCTTGTGATTGTGAGAAAATTCCTTGCTCCCCTTTCGTGCCAACATTACACAACACAACAGAAACCAACTTACAGCTCATGCAGCTTCTGGCAGAAGCTCCAGCCATCGGGGTTGATGCGGGATATGGAGTTGTTACTGAGGTGAAGCTGGTGCAGAGAGGAAAGGCCATAGAGAGAGCCACTGTTTACTTCTGTCAGGCTGTTATATTCCAGGTGGCTGTGGAGAAAAATCAGAAGGAATTGAGAGATGAGCAGCACTGGCCAAATGCTGAGGAATTTCCAGCAAGAACTGGAATGTTAGCCATTCCTACACACCTTTCTACATACCCATGTGCATATATGCATGTGTGAGCATTCCTTGTCAAATGAAGGGTAGAAATTCAAGGACAACACAAAGGAAATGCCCAGAAGGAGCTGTGACTGCAGAGATAAGCTCCACTGCAAGTGAACTGGGCTTAAAGCATCCCGTTCAAGTTCATATTTGCAGGGTCTCAGTTGTATGAGAGCACCATCCAGAAACGTGCTGCTTTGTGACCTTGCAAACACACCTGAAAGCCAAGCATGTTGGAAGCTTCAGGCATTTCTCTGCAATGACTAATCAATTTGTTCCCTGGTATGGAAAGAAAACACCACCAGGATAGGGCAGTTTGGTTTCTAGGTATCCCAAGAGGTGGAATAATCACGTCTGCGACACAGAGTTTTTCCATGTATCAGTCAAAACAAATTTGGAGAAGCCAAACAAGCTTTTGCTCAAAGACCAATTGAGATCATACTGGACATTCAAATCATCAAACTTTCAAAGGAATACTGCCACAAAAAAACAGGACTCTTTCTGGTAAAGCAATGAGCTCTAGTGACCTGTGGGTCAACTCAACAGAAACTGCTGCAGCATGGCAGAGCTCTGGGCATGCAGGACAGAGGGAAAAGCACGAGGACTGGTCCCTGCTGGGAGTCCTTGCTAAAATGCAGATAAGGATGTGGAAGCAGGTAAAGCTCTGTCCTGTTGAAGGCAAAAGAGCCCCTCTCTCAAACTTACAGAACTTGCATCTTGGCTAGACCCCAGAAAGCTCCATCAGTCAGTTTGCTTATGTTGTTGCGCTGGAGTTTCAGGACTTCCAAGCTGTCCAGTCCCTGGAATGTCAGCCCTTCAATCAGGCGGATGCGATTCCGGTTCAGCTCCCTAAAATCACCAAGGCCATACAAGTTTATTAAACCCCAGCCCTTTCTCACGAAGTCAGCTGTGCAGCACACAATGGGACAGCAATGCCAACAACTCCTCTTGTCAATGGTTCCCAAGAGACAGCAGAAAGGCACCGGAAACTTTCAATCCCAGAGCTACCCAGGGAAGTCAGCTGGGTGTGATTGCTTAAATAAACTCACCCTGGGACAGACTTTCTCTACAGAGGAATAACACAGTGCAGCAATTCCTCTTCATCCCTCCTTTCTCTGCGTTTCTTTTAAGCCAATGATCCTTTTCATCAATTTTCACACTTCATCTTGTCTCCAGCACAGACACCATTTGAACCAGTACAGTCAAACATCAGCATTATTTCCCTTACAGCCCTTTGTTTTACAGGACTTGTAACTGCCCAGCAAAAACAAGCTCTGAAAAAATGCAGGTGCCCCAAGAACTGTGGGCTCAAGAGGAAACTTTATGGTCAAGTCTGAAAGGAAAGCTTTCAGTTCTCCTGACAAACTTGACATTTTTTTTCTACTATAAGAAACTAATAAAGAGTCAAACAAGTTGTTCCAAACAACAAGGCTGTCTTAGTATTTTGTGTATACAAAGATCTCCAGCTTGGTGCACTGAATTTCTTTTTCTTTTCCCTTGGTAGGGAAGGACTCCTAAATTTTTGGAATACTTCTTCTGAATTGCAATATGAATATCATCACAGCACACTTTACCAACCTATATCAGTCTTATGGACTGCTTGACCCAGACACGCCAGGTGAAAATCCCACTCTATAAAGTCACTGGAAAACTTCAACATAATGCACCAAAGCTGAAGTGACACCTCCTAAAACGGATACTTTCCCACACATACAAGACTAACCTAAGGGGAGTTCCCTATTCAGTGATTTTGTTGAAGAAAATGGTGGTTACAACATAAGAACTTGTTTTGGAAAAGATGAGGAAGCCATAGAAACTTTTAGCTTACTTTTCAACTGCCTAAAAAAACCACTCAAGTTGAGTGTAGTTAAAGTCAAGTAAGCAATTAAGATTTTGCAGGCCTAAAGTCCCTTGTCGTGCTGCACTTCCTGGGCTATTAGTGAAATAGGCTTTGCCAGAAAAAGTACACAAATTCTACAACACATCAATCTGTATAACTTGCAATTCATTCATGTTTATCCACAGGGTTAAACAACCAGCTGTGAGGCTGTCATTAAGAGTACCAATTACTCCGACTTTCAGTGCAAACTGTGTTCCTAAACAGGCTGAGTTGTTTTCATTACAGTTTTGCACATGATGCAGTCAAACACGAGGGATTACAAGTTCTCACTCAATGGACAGTAACTCCCAGCAGAGAGGCAACAAACTTTTAAGATACATCTGCTATTGTGTGACACTGTTCAATTCCAAATTCCCTACAAATCCTGCATGTATGCAGGCACAAATAGACACACATTCCTTGGGCACACCACGGCTTAAAGAGCTGTCTCTGCCATTTAGAGGTGTGAGCTCCAACAGCTTTTGTGGACTTTATGTTAACAGACAGAGGTTGACCTTTTGCCTATCAAATTTGATGAAAAGACTGCAACAAGCCTCAGGCTGGGCCCATTTCTCCAACAGCAGCAGAAGGGAAAAGCTAAACAATTAGTGCTACTTTTTTACCCATAAAGCATATTTATAGCTGCAGATGTCTGTGTGTCCCCATGCAAGCAGGACAACAACGATGTGTGTGTTAATTCACCCTGAGTGCTGTTTTCTCTGCCCAAATATCACTGCACAGTTTAACAGCCTGCCCTGATTGCATTTTTATTGCCACATAAAGATACCTGTGTGGTCTTAAAAAACTAACATGGTATCTGAGCTCTGTCACTCCCAATAGGAACATCTTCCAAACCTCTCTTACACCACAGACACCAGCAGCTTGCAGGGGAATGGATTCATTTACTCTGTCAAGTGCACAAGATGCTGATGTCTGCTGCAGCATCCCTTTCTTCCAGCTCATCCAAAAAGTGGTCTGAAAAGCCAACAGTTACAAGACTAAAAGGACTCTCTCCCAGCATATTTCCCTAGGTGCTGGCAGGGGACTGCTGCATGGTGTATTCTGTATTTTGCAGACAGTAGGTGAGGAAGGGTGACATTTAGTGTGCATATCCTCAGGGACATTTTTGTCTCATAAAGTGTGGCTGAGCTTAATTAAAGTGGACACTTGTACTCACAGCTGTATTAGCCTGGGCAGCCTGAATGCCTTGACAGGAAGCTGAGTGATCCTGTTTTTGCTCAGACGAAGTGTTAGCAGGGACCGTGACAGACTATCAAAAGCACCAGGCTCCAGGGTGCTGATTCTGTTGCTCCCCAGGTAGCTGCAATAAATCACAGCAGAAAAAATGAACAGTTCTGTCAGAAATCTCCTTTTGTCAGTATTTAGCTGGTCTCCAGACAGGCTGGTGAAATTACAGTGATGGCTTCAAACCAGTTGGATTTCTTGGCTGCACAAAGAGCACAGAGCCCGTAATGAACGTGGAGAATTGCTGAGCACTTCCCAAGAGCTCCCTGATACCCTCCTACTTCAGCAAGGCAATCAGCAGTGGAAGCCAAAAACTGGAGAATATTCCAGTGCAGGATGATTCTATTCATTCCCCATTTTTCCCCCCAGTATCTGTCCCAGGGCTCTTTCTTACTCGGACCCTAGTCTTAGCCAGAGAGGATGTTTTTACAGGATAACAGGCAAATATAAGTCACAGCACCATTCTCTTAAATCTTCTTACAACCAGTGGCAGAAACCTAGGTGTAAATTTTAATGCAGACAGGTTATTTGCCTGCACTGCTTCAAAGGTACCTAAAATACAGATTTGATGTTTCTCTGAATAGGCAAACACCTCTGTAGGGAGGGTGTTACTCTGCTTAACCCCCAGCTTTCTTTTAATAACCAAGGAAACACTTCTGTTCTTTCAGCAGCCACTTTAATGATGAAATAGTTGTTCTCCCTCCACTCTTCCAGATGCACATGGGCTGATTTGGGAAACAGCATATACACTTCCCACTGGGGAAGAGACATGCTGCAGACAGTTCTGCTGGCTTGTAGGTAGTTTGCAGCTATAAAGAGACACCCAGACCTGAAGAATGCAGGATACCTTTTCTCTGCAACACAATTAATAATAATCTGCATTCTTTACAGGTTCACGAGAAACCCAAAAGAGAGCATTCCAAAAACAACATGGCAGTAGGGACAATGTGCTGCCTTTTAATTCTCCTTTGCACTTAAAATCCCGACAAATAATCCCATACTTCTTATGTTCACTACTTCTCCTTTTTTTAAAGGTCTGAGGCCCTTTTCTCTGCTGTGGTAACTCAACAAAAGCTGTTCCCAACAAGAAAAACTCACAGCTCCTTTATGTGAAGTCCCTGTGGAAAGCAGCCGTTTCGGATTTCCGTGATGTCATTGAAACTCAGGTCCAACGTTTCCAGGGTAACGTAGGGCTGCAGCTGACTTGCTTCAATGCTGCGGATCCTGTTGTGATGCCTGGAAGTCAGGAGGAGAAACAGAGGCTACTTAGTTCCCTTAGAAAGACAGAAAGAACACCCAAGGCTGCAGCATGTCCTCAGGCTGGCCCTGAGATTGCACATTCAAGAGTTTCTCAACCCAGAGAGACACTCCCTGATGCCCACGCTGCTCCTCTGGTACAGAACAGCTCACAGGTGTCTGTGTGCAGGCTTCCAGACACTTCTGCTATGGCACACTGCTTTTCCCTTCTACAGAACTACTGACTCCACTCATCAGTTTTATTTCCAGTAATCTGGGCTCGTTCTCCTACAAGCCTGCACTTCCAAAATGGATTTGTAACATGTGTGGCTAGATTTTTAATCCCTGCCATGCTGTCAGTGCTATTCACAGAGGATGGGACTTTCAGAGAAGGAAACAGGTAAGTACGTATGATCTCAACGAAAGTTACAAAACATTGTTTCCTTAATTCCTCAGGATTCTTCTGAAAATTCCCAGCTTTGCGCTAGGTTATGATTCACAACACACAGAAACACTCTAAGAGGGCTGCAAACATTCTTGCAAGCATTTCCTCATCTTTTGCTACTTTTGTCGCTGCAGTACAGCCTGAAGGAGTCAAGATTTTAGTTTGGAGACAGTCCTATGAGCTGTCCTGGGGGTCTCCACAGCCACCAAACAGTTAAATACTTTTAAACCTCATCTGTACTCAACAAGATCTAACAAAAAACCACTCCCCTCGAGTCCTTTCCTCTGACTCCTTTCTGGCCTGAATCAGTAGAGAGAACAGCAATCAATTAAAAAAAAAACATTGTGCATTAGTCACAAGAAGTAGAGCACATGCCTGATGTGAATTTAGACCAGTCACTGATATTACTGGCAAGGCTGTGAGAGAGGCACTCCAAACAGAGACACTCACCAGACACTTGGGAACTTGCTGAATAATAGGAGATAGCAGAGAGTTCAGACAAGCCCTGAGCCTTAACCCATCCAGCTACCTACTGGGTAACCAGAGGAGGACTCAGCAGCAGTGAAAGCACTCCTGAATGCACATCCCAGCTCTCCTGACAAAGCACCAGCTCTTTGAAACAGAAAACTGAGGGGTGACTGACCACAGCCCTGCAGGCACTGAGGCTGACAGCTCTCTAGGAGCCTGTCTTCTCCAGCCTCACCCTCCCTTCAGGCTCTCCCAGGGGCTCAGAGAAGCCTCTCCCAAAGAAAACCTCCCCCTTCAATAGAAAATGCCAATAGCACATAGAAGGGACCTGCTCCCCACACCGTGATCTGCTGCCTTAGTCTCTATTATTAAAACCAGATTGTTTCACCACCACGTTTGCTGGTGTCTGCAACAGGAAGAGGGTAAAATCTGCAATCCCAGAACAATTTGCTTTTTGGAGACTCACTCTTTAAACAGCCAGCACGTGACCCTCACTCAACACTGGGGAAAGAGGCACAGAAACACTGCTTTGACTGGAGAGTTTTAATGATACTGAATTCAACACACGCTCACAAAACATTAAGGACAAATCTTACATCACTATAGCAGTGTGCTGCCAATATAATGACACAAGGTGTCAAGAAAAATCAAAGCAAAGTTGTAATTTATGTCTCCAAACTGGTTATTCCGTGGGTTACAGGCACACAGGTCTCTACAACCAAAAACCATATATAAAAGGCAATGACATGGCTGCCGTTCAAATGACCAATATTCATTTACAGCTAGGAACAAACACTGAATTTTCACATTCATGCACCTACTAAAAGGGAGGCCCAGTGAATTTATACTATAGTAAGACTAAAATAGAGGAAAAATCACTATACCCAGAATTTTATGACATCCATTAACTAATAAACACATGGGCAAAGGGAATTTCTTTTCCCCAAGGAATAGCTTCTTTTTCGATTAATCAGTAGAACCATCAAGTTCAAAAATTTCAATCTTTGTTCCTCCTCAAAAGAAGAGAGTCCATTAAATGTGTGTGTGAGCCTCATCGAGGAAAGCACCTCAGCACAGACACAACTGAAGCAAACCCCTGCAAACTGAAAGCAAGTTTTCTGGAGCTCTCCTGAAGCAGGGGCTGCGAGTTCAGCTCTGATCTCATCTAGGCTGTGATGGCTGAGATGAATCTGGCCGTAAATTAACAGGAAATGAAGGCTTGTACAAACGAACATGGAGAATCTATAAATCACCTGACAATCTCTGCACAGGGCAGTTGAGTCTGCAAGGGACTGAGAGCACAGAGTGAATTTGGACATGAAATGCTCTTCAGAAGCCAATGTTATTTTTTTTGAGTATTAATATTTCTGTGCTTTGGTTGCTCAACATATATCCAAATCTGCCCGCCTGCCAGATCTCCCAGCCCGTCCCAGAAGAGAGACTTTGAGAAAGGAAGAAAGGGACAGGAAAGAAATTTTGTTTGAGCCATGTTTGCAGTTTCCAGGTGACTTCTGTCCACTTGCCTCTTGCTTTCATGTGCTGCAGCTGGCAGATGAGATGGATGTGCTATTTTACACAGGAAAAAAACAGGCTCCTTTCTCTCCCTCTCCCCATCTCCTTCAAAGACGGGTTGACTCTAAATGTAACTCTGAGCTCCAAACACCATCCCGGGCCAGTCCCAGCTGGGGAATGTCAGACAGTTTGCTGCAAAGCACTGCACCCTCTCAGAGCACTGCACTTCAAACAAAGCCAGCCCGGCTGACTTTTCCTATACACAGCATGTGATATGAAGGCAACACTGCCCAAACCTTTTACTAGCTTGATTACAATTTATTTTTCATTCTTTTGGTAGGAGCCCAAATGTGATTTAACCCTTCCTGTTATTACTTGGATCCCTTCAGCTCTCCTGCCTTTACTCCCCAGCTCATCACAAGGGTGTTTTACAGAAAAAGGAAAGAAAAAAAAAGACCAGTGATGTTATGACTTTGCCTCTCCCCTTTATCACTGACTGGAAAAGGGCTGGATTTTTCCCAACTAGCTCCTTAGTTTACACTTGGTTGGCGTCAAAGGTGACAGATCAGATTTTAGTACCAATTGCCGAAACCAGGCGTTAAAGCACAAATAATTGGTGCTTGCACAACCAATTTGCCTCCAGGTGTCTTTTCCTCTCCCCACTCCTTAGGTATCACAGCCTGGAAACAGCTTTCCCTGCCTCACTTCAGCCAGTGTTACCTCAAGAGTATACGATGACAGGGCTTCAATGTGAAATTGTGCAATTAGAGCCCAGAGCAGGAGCCAAGTCTCTTAGTTTCTATTCCCAGCTCTGGCACCAACTCATCTGCCTTGGGCAAGTTCCTTAACCCCTCTCTACCTCTGGTTTACCAGTGCCTATGGAAAAGAGCTACCCAGCTACGATGGTGCAGCACTGCCTTTGCTGAGGACTAAAATTCTGCAGTCAAAGCAGCTCAAATGAAAAAGAAATCATAGGAACTAAGGAACCCATCCAAATCCATTTGGGTTTGTTTATGAATATGGGAGGATCTGGCTAGAATAGTTGAACTTCCCAGTTCATACCCAACATCATTCCCAGAGACACCTCATCTCAGCTAACACAGACCTCGAACAGCAACATCTCTGTGCCAAGTGAAGGTAACTCGGAGTCAGCAATGGATTGCTTTCAAAGCCTGAGTTCTGTACATATGGCACTCGTTCAGGAACTGCTTTGCCCTCGGGTCAGCACCAGATGCAGAGGGAGAGAGGGGAGCAGGGGGAGTCACCACCCTCCAGCCCCCCAGCATAACCCCGGTTCAACACCCCGAGGTAGTGCAGGCTCTGAGCCCTTGCACTTTGCACTGCTCTTGAATAGACCCCTCAGGATTCCAGGAGATGTGGATTACCCTCAGCCAGCTCTCTGCTGAACCAAGCCCATGAGGATGTCAGGAAGCGAACACGCACTCTGTGCTCCTCCGGGCTGAGAAAAACAAGCAGAAAGTTCCAGCGAAGCCAAAGCGTGTTTGGGTTTGCTCTGAGTCGGGAGGGAGCCCAAGGGGGTGGCAGGAAAATTAACAGGTGGCGCAAAGTCAAAGGCTTGCAGCATTTCCAGGAATCTCAGCTTGTATTTCAGAGGTAAAGTTACACTTTAATCCCAGTGGGTTTCCTCATTCGAAGCGTCTTTGTGAATATTTATTTGATAAACAGGCTGTGAAACATTTTCCACTAGACCTAATAGGAGAAGAATTCACCTTCCTCTTTGCAGCAAGCCTGTCCTTTGGAGAACGCTAATCAGTTTAATTTAGACCGTGGCTTCCAACTCCTCGTGTGAAATCGATGCAGAGAGCAGTGCAAACACGCTCCTTTGTTGTCTGAGCCACATCCACTCCCCCCAGCAGCTGCCCAGCCGAAAGCTGACAGCAGAAAATCAAAGCAAGCAGACCCTCAGATGGGAATGTACGAGGGGCTTTGCTCGGACTGATTTAAATACAATCAGCACAAAATCTCCTGGTTTGGACAAAGCTTGAATTAAGGCTGCCTGAGCTGCTGGGAGTCTGCAGTGTGAAGGGAGGCTGAAGGCAGGGAGAACTCACATGCCTGGCCTTCATGTAGTATCAGCTTACAGATCTGGCTGGGCTCACCAGAAAAAAGGGAAGGCTGTAATACAGCAAACCTATTAAAGCAGCACCTGTTATAGGCATCAAAAATAAAACCGAGCTTCAAAAGAGAGGCTCCACACCTCACGGAGGGCTCTATTAATATGGCAGCACATTTTCAAAATTAGCAAATGAGGGAGATCAGAGGACTAGAAAGAGAGAGGTTTTAAAAGTTCAGGGTTTGGTTAACATTTCCACACTGGGAAAGTATTGAAGAAACTAAATGCTGGAGCCAGAAAGAGTTATGGGGTTTGCTACTGAAGGACAGGCAAGGTTTGGTGTCAGACAGGCCATGCAAAGAGAGGGAGATCAAAGGCATTGTAACAGGAGAGGGATCACATACACTGTGACTAAATGATGCCTGGAACTATCGGCCCTCCTTTTCCTCAGCTCAGAGAAGATGGAGATCCAGTTCTGATTCTCCTAGAAACACTAAAGAAGATCCAAGACATGGGTTCCTAAACTTTCACCTTAAATGATCTGCCATCTGATTTTAGCCCATCACTCGCCACATATATAAACTAGTAAATAAAATCAAGGTTTCAAAGTAGAGTGCAATGCCTGAACAATTTTCCTTCCAAGCAAGGAGGGTAACTGATAATCTGGAAGATGAATTTGTGTTTACAACAGCAGCAACATAAATGCATGTCCTTTTCCTGGTCACCTTATTACAATCAATAACTGCAGATCTTCTAAGTGACTTTTATTAATGCATAGGAAGAAGAAAGAAGAAGAATATCATGGGGGCCTGCACAGCAGCTTTGAGTCAAAGTTCAAACATTTTCTCAATGCAGAACTTCCTACATGATTTTAATATTCTACTCAAAAATATTTTTTTCACTTCCAAAGACTTTTAAATCAGAAAAATTTTTCTTCTGTACCGTAACTTGTGAAATATCTGCCTTGGAGTAGTGAAACTCTGTCTGCCACAGAAAATCAAGTAAACATGTGCAGGTGACATAAGTGTGTGACAGCCATCCTCTATCTCTTCACAAGAGACCACCCCAGAAAAACTGAACTTCCCAAAGTACACCAGCCCTCACACTTCCCAGCTGCTCTGGAAAGCCCCACTAGCTCTCTGACACTTTGCACTGTCACAACAGCCCTTCCAGGAGAATCCACAAAGCACAAGATTTTGGACCATTAAAAGAATGTGTATTTTTATCCAACACAACATGCACTGTATTTGCTTATAGGAAGAGCCCCACTGTCCTTTCAGGGCAAGGCTGCATGGGTTACTGTCTGGGCAGGAAGCAAGGGTGCATGGAAGCAGCCCCCACTTCTCTCAGATGCTCTGAATCACTCCTTCCCTGAGGAACCCTGGCAGATTCCCAGGCTGTTGCAGATACAGCTCTGTTTGTTCAGGTGCTGGCTGCACACACAACAAGAGGAAAGCAGTGGCAGGCCAGGCAGCCACTGCATTTTAGGGTCAGCCACGAAAAAACTCAACAAAAAAACCCCAACCAACCCAAACTTGCACAATTTTTTATGGATATCCAAACTTTCCCTTGAAAGTTTACATGCTCTGAGACTATGTAGGGATCTTCCCTCTCCCTAGTATTCCTTCAAAAGAGGTCTTTGTAAGACGCAGCGAACAGAATCCATGACCATTTTACACTGTTTTTCACTTCAAATCACATATAAGAGTAATGCAAGAACAAACTGAAGGAGCTATTCCGACTACATCAAACCATGGCAGACATTTTTTCATCTGCTGTACATCAGCTTCAAAACAGGTATATGTCAGGGGGCTGCTACTTCTCAGGTCATGTTCTCACCCTGTTTTGTGGTTTAGAATGGAGAAGCATGAAGCAAACTACCCCCATGCAGCTGGAACAAGATAGGGGCTTCAAAAAACAATGTGACTCTTGTTTTGTGGGTGGGTTTGGGTTTTTTTCTTCTTTTTTGGAAAGAGGAGGGGGTGGAAAAAATGCAACCTTTCACAGTGAAGTGACTGCATCTCTGTTCCAGGTCAGGGATGCTTGGAGGCAGAAAGCCCCACTCCCAAGCCTGGGAGATGAGATTTGCTAATTCACCCCTTTGGGCCCTGGAGCAGCCACCACCTGCAAAGGGCTGTGCTATGAACTCCCTCTTCCCACAAGCAAACTATTACTCACACAAATAGTTCCACTGCAGTCAACAGGACTATTCATGTGAGACCAGTGTGACCCAAGGGTTCTGTTTTCACTGTCTATTAAAGGCTGCTCTGTGGTCACTCACAGGACCAAGCTCATCTGCCTCTCACATTGACAGACTGCAACTGCTGACCCTGGTGCAGTTCAAGGGTGGCCTCAGAGCATCCCTGAGCCCTGGGTACCTGACCCTGGGCAGATGTTATCCTCCTGCCAGGCATGCTCTCAGAGCTCATTCATAAGGCAGCCACATGGATAAGAGGTGGAGATCAAGCATACTCTTTAGAATCTGACTTTCATGGCAGCTGGACATAAGCAGGGGCCTGGACCTGATAGTCATTAAGGGGTTTTGTTTGGTTCAGTATGAACTGCATGAAGGAAAGCTTTTCTTCTAATGTAACCACAAAACCACCACATCCAGTGAGATACGTATTCTCTTTGAATAATTCTGCACTAGCACTGTTTATGTAAACTTTTTGACTCTTAGATGACCTTATGCTGTGTGTTAGATCCACTGAAATAAGTCGTGTCATTTTTAAAAGCTCTCTCTCTCTCTCATTTTGATCTGCTTTTATTCTCACTGGACTCTGACTTGCCACCAAGTGATTTTGGCTGTTTTTTTGCAATGGACAAGTTCCTAACACTTTAGCATTTCATTTTACTAGGAGAGCAAAATCTGTGGGACAGGCAGGATTACAACTTAGTCATCTTTAAAACAGAGGCTGTCTTATCTCTTCAGCAGATTACACAACCTGCTATGACATCAAAGCAAATTAAGATTCCTGAAGACAAGACAGTCTCTGTTACAGGCACAGGCCCCCCATCAGCAACTGGGTGGTTCTAAGAGGACCGGCTCTCTTCTGGTTACACTGGATGTTTCATCATGATTATGCTCTGCAGCAGCTTTTTAAATGATGTATTCACAAACAGCACAGATCCATTAAAGAGGCTGTGCAAAGCACCTCTCATTTTCTGGCACAGCTTCTCTGCAAGGAGCTTCCCTGAACTTTTATGAACTCAAAACCAGAGCACAACCTTATGGCCCCGTGTGCAGCTCTACCTCAAACCACCCCAGTGATCACCTTCAGAGCCACTGAGTGCATCCCTCAACAGATGATGCACCTGTGAGGGCTGGGGCCAGGGATCTTCAGCAGGGGCTGCCCAAGCTGCAATGCAGTTTGCCCTCTTCTCTGGCACGAGGGAGGGAGAGGAGCTCTAAGCCATGAGCACAATCAGCACTAGTTTGGGAACAGCCACAAGCACTCAAAGCTGTGCTACTCTTTCACCTCCTCCTCCAGCTCTCACTCCAAGCCACTGCTCCTGTCACTTCTCACATTCCCTGACCTCAGTCCAGAGCAAGCACTGAGAAGGGCTGCAAAGGAGAGGAGAGGTTCTTCTGACTGCTGAACTCTGTGTAAGGAGGATAATTGTCCTATGGGAATAGAAGGAAGAGAGTCATATAAGGTAAATGGCAGTTTTCATACAAGAATGCAGGAAACCACACAGCTCTGCACCAGCTGCCTGAACGGGGTCGTGGGCTCAGCAGAGCCTCTGAAGGAAGGGCTGCATCACTATTTGAAAGGGATCATTCAGTTGCTGACAGATGACAGTCAGGTCAATGTTTCCATGTCCTACATCTTCTATCTTCAGTCTGCTACTCTCTTACTCCACCACTGGCTTTTCCTCTTGTACTTTTACCTCAAGGGCTTTCTTCTGCTGCTGATAGATGCCAGCTCAACTCAATTTTCTATCCCAAATTAAATGCATAAGCCTCTCCCTGAAGCCAAGAAAGAGGCCAGCTGCACCCCCACCAGTTTGCTGCTCTGATGAGTTCCTGCTCTCCACAGCCCCACACTCGCACAGCACTCATGTCAGGGCTGCTGCCAAGACCCCACCAGCCTTATCACTGGCCTCAAAGATGAGACAGGTTTGTGATAAGGAAGAACAGACACTAAAAATCAGACCCAGCCCAGATGTGGAGCAGCAATCCTGCCCCACTCCAAAGCAGAGACAGCAAGCCTCCTTTCATTTTCATTGCAGGTAAGTTTTGCGCTTCTACTCAACAAGGATGGCATTTTCATTTGAAAGCCAAGAAGGTCCAAAAGCACAAGGCATGGAGGCACTTTTATCCTTAAATCCTGATACTGATTTTAGTTTCTCTTTGTGTAATAAATGATGAAAGTAAAGGAGATCCACCACAGCCTAGTGAGTGCATGTGTTTTGTGGGAGGTTTTGTTTTGCTTTTGTCTCTCCACAGAAGTGAAGAGGGGAAAATACACAGGCAGAGAGGCAATTTTAGTGCAACTCAAATGTAATGGCTCTGCCCATGATGCTGCAATATTAACCCAAGTTGTAACTGCAAGCAGAGTTCTTGACAGCAAGCACTATCTGTACCTCTAAATCTCTAACCCCTGATGTGACACACAGGGGCTTTTCCTACCTTTGACAGGAACACAGTGAAGACAGGTGGATTTAACTCCACAAGAGCTCTGACGGCAAGGGAAGGAAAAAAAGAAGAACACACTTGAATACATCTACTCTCCAGACCATCAAACTCAGTCTCACTGAACTTGCAGCAGCTAGAAGCTGCTAAAAGACTTGCCCCTTGAAGAAGGCAGCAGTTGAAGAAACACATTTTTGACTGGCCAGTCAAACTCCTGTTAACACTTGAGAGATGGAGATAGGCTGGCGGGTTAGTCTGTTCCAACATGACACACACTTGTGCTCTGTTGAAAGGGCTTATCTGTCCTGTCAGCAAGGTCACCGGAACTGGGATTGCCTCTGGGCAGACTCCCCCGAGCTCTGCTCACTCTGCTCAGCCTGCAAGAAGGAATAGCTCCCATGTGCAAAAGCAATGGTCAAGCTGGCAAAGAAAAGAGCTGCTCTTAACAAGTCTAGACACCCTGTTATTAATAAAGTGTGTCAAATAGGAAGGGTGGCTTTGGGAAACTCCAGAACAAGGTGTCAGAAGATCCAGGGAACAGAAAATATCAGCTCTGGAGTAGAACTGCTACTGTGCTAAGCCAGGCTAGTACAAAACACTGTCTACTCAGGCTTCCCTGGAGCATAGCTTGCAAAGCCAGTGGTAAGCATTCACCACTGAGCTGGTAAGTTCTTCAGGCTTTAATAAGACCATTTACTTCTTCAGTTCCTCTTACTTTGAAAATGACAACAGCTCTCTCAGGAAAACAACCTGGAGGGCAAAAAAGTCTTCAGTAAGACCACCGAAAGGTGTTCCATTTTCAAGGCACCTGAGGGAAAAAGTCCAAATGCCTTGACCTGGTTGCTCATGCTGATCACCACCCTGTTCAGCAACTGCTTCCACACAGTGTGAGACTTACAGTGTATGGATGGGAGATGAGTCATTTATAGATTCTTTCTTCTGCTACCCCTCAACTCATTTTTCTCTGCTCATATCTGACCACTAACACAGTTGTCTTTCCACCCTGTGCTCCTGTTTCATTTTCCAGCTGCCTTTGCTATTTTCCCTGACGTGCAATTGAACATTAAATGGTTTGACAGGCAGAACATGTACTCACCCAACCACTTATTCCCAATCAATATTCACGTGGAATTCCTGTTAACAAGCAAGAGTTATGCACACACTGTGAAGGTGGAGTGGCCTCTTCAGTGATCACTTCATTAAAGGTATGACAGATCACTCTCTTGTCTACCTCAACCAGCAATCACATTTTCCACGCTGCACACCCCCAGCAGGGCTGGTTTTGCAAGAGTAAGATAATAACTTCTGGCACGATCTCTATTGTTCACCTCTGCATTTAATTGGGGAATTTGACATGGGTTACAAATACCAGAAAATCCAGCACATAGCCCGCTTTTATTCATGTAAAAGTGAGTTTTCTATAGACTCTTTTGGCTAATTTTTTCCAACCTGCACACGGCAGGATCACATCTTAATGAACACTTTTTATACTACTGTTTTTTACCCTACACTGTTTCTAATGGTGCCATGGAAGCATGATAGAAGTGCTACATGTAGTACAGAGGATAAAGTATATGGTGAAAAGGATGTGGTTCAGTGCCCAGTCTGTAAAACATGGGCAGAATTAATTCTTTAACACCTCTGCTGAAACAGTTTTAGCCTTGTTATATGCAAAGGAACTAAAAAACACTGCCTGTTCCTAAGCTTTCCAGGGTCCTTGAGGGGTAACAAAATAGAGCTATATTGAAAGTGCCACCCTACACAAAAATAAAAATCACAATTCCATCCCCACCCCTGTTCTTGCTCCTTGCTGTGCATCTATTTGATGCTCTGAGCAAGCACCACTGGTCTAACAACCAAGACAGTCCTCACTGTCAGCTGTCATTCTTACTGGGCAATCTCAATAGGGAAGATAGCACAGAAACATACCAATAGCTTCCTCATTCTGTGCAATTTTAGCTACTTTAGTTAAAATTCAGTCACAAAACTGAATCTCCCAAGCTTTCAGAGAGAAAATTTCTACCCAGAAATAAGTTAACTTGCTTTTACTGCAGCTCCAGCTTTGCTTTTACTAACTTCTGAGCAAACTAGAGATCCATTACTCGCAGTTTTTAGGCAGGAAACTCCAACATGCTAAAGAAACTTTCAACTCAGCAAGTTATTTATATTTGAAATCTGCTCAGTCTGTGAAGACTAACAAAGGAATTGCTTTTGTAGACATGCTTTATTTGCCATATGCCATTAAACGACACAGTCACTCTACCACAGATATTAATAGTAGCGAGTTTTGTCTATTCTAAGGCTCAAATATGAGGCTATTTTTCATACTGACCTTAACAAAAGATCATGGTAGCAAATGACCCCAACAACTAATCTGGGCTTGATCTGTAGAGGGACAGAATGTGGAAACCATCTTGTGCATTGTACACAAAATGCACCTGCTCTCCAAAAATGCACCCAGAGATGCTTTACACTCACGAGCCACATCTGCCCTGAGGTAGATCCCCTGCAGCTCAGAGGATGCCAATCCACCCAAATGGGAATTTACTTGTTCTTGGGGTGTAATGAATATATGTGGGTCACACAAAAAGATCCTGTTTCAGTATTCCAACTTCTAACCTTGTGCTCTGTCCCACAAGACCACTTATGTCCTCTCCTTCCTCCAAACACTAACCCAGCACATGCTAAGCAGCACACAGATACCAGAGCAGACCTGGCCCAACTCAAAGCAATTCTCTACTCTCAGAAGAAGCTGCCACAGCTGCACAAAATGCTTATCCTCATCACTAAATAAAGCAGCCTCAAGGGGTAACTGGTATTCCATGAGCTGCCCCCAACTTTCACTATCTTTTTACTTTGGCCAATTTTTTACAGTGCCTAGATTACTTTCTGATGGTCTTTTGTTGAGTCTGATAACTATGTGCTGTACTGCTGTTGCTTTTCTAGAAGAAATGATTACTCATTTCCCTGGAATAGCCTCAGATCCTTTGCCATTTCCATGTGCTCATATTATATCTAAAAGCTCAAAGAGGACATGCAAATGATTAGAACAGTTCCAACAGCCCAAAAGAGAAGTCAAAACAGCATCTCTTCTGGTGCTTGGGAGCACATGATTAATGAGAATTTCCTCCACTGGGAAAGGCTCCTGCAGTCTTTGGCCTCAAAAACTTGCAGACTTTACACACCAGAGCCTTACTACAAACTCTGAGCAAAACAAACACGAGAGGTGGGTTTCAGAGTATCTTTGCTGAACAGCCTGACTGCCAGCATTCTTTCTAATTCCCCTTTTCACATCAAGACATTCACATTCAAAAATAGAAACTCAGCAGTGTAGCCTGTACTGTGGACCAAGCCCTCAGAAAGCAACTCTCTCTCCAGCTCCAAGGGGAATTGCCTGAGTAAACACCAGAGGACTGGCCCCTGCAGACACTTCACCCCTAAGTGATGCAAGCAGGGGCTGGGGGTGAATCTGCTCCCACTTACGTACCTACACCTACACATATCACTCTGCCTTCATTCCCAGAGAAAGTTTTCCTTTTGCCACTAATCAGGCAGTGTGGTTTTCTGAGCTGCCCAAGGCACGTCCTGCACACAAGCAGAGCCTGCTGACTTCAACCAGACCCCGTGCACGGCTGTGTCTGAGTCATCTGGATTTTGTGCTTATGAGCACAAAACCTCTTGCTGCGACCCAGATGGAATTAGCAGAGTAGTCTCCTTATTTCTAATTGTTAGATCATCCCTTTCTAACTCCAGCGAAGATGACTTGCAGATTAAATCTCTTGGGGGTCACAAGGCAGTTGTGTTTGTACAGCAATTAGCACAGCAGGATCCCAGGCCACAAATGGCCTCCAAGGCTACGTCTATACTACCCTGTCAGCTCAAACCTCAGTTACTCATTTAAGCCAAACTTCCCAACTATCAACACCACCTACACAGAAGTTTTTATTCTGGCTTAGCCAGGAACACAGAGTGAGCTCACACCTCCAGTAGGGACCAGCTCAGGCTTGAGCTGTGCTCTATGAACAGCACAGATGCAGAAATTTTGAGCTCCTTCCTCTAACAAGGAGATCACCCCAAAAGGCTGCCATGGGCAGAACTGGAGCTGCAGTTCTGATGCTCAAGCAAGTCTTCGTCGTCTTAACTTGAAAAGCAAAGATAAACTAAAGTCACACATCTCAACATCAGCAGATCCTGGGAAAGCCTGCAGAAGGAAAGTCATATTTCCAAGATCCACTCGTATCAGCAAAGCAGAGTGACTGCTTGCATTCTTTCAGCTCACGCAGCAAGACACATTTGTCTTGGGTGGAAAGAAAATAGCAGCTCTAATGGATCATTTGGGTCTTCAGAAAGAGCCTCTGCAAAGCCCACTGGGCAACATGAGTGAAATAGTACAAACAGCACTAAAATAACAGCTGCTTTCCCAAGCCTTCACTGTGAAAGGATGAGGAAACAGCTCCAGGAGGGAGAGCAACAGCATGATCCTCATTCTGCCATGTTAGGAATCAAAAAGACCAGTCAACTCTAATCCAGTACAAAGGTCTAATGAGGTACAAAGAAAATCAAAGACAAGAAACAAGGGTCACACTACTAATCATGTGACTAATTTAACCAGAATTACAGTCAAATCCCCAATGCTTGGAGAAAAAGCTCTCCAAGAAACCATGCAAGTCAAATGGAAACAACTTCAATGCAGAAATTACTGGCTGCAGTCTTTGATCTGTCTTACTCCTGACATCCAGATGGAATACCACAGAGAACCCTCCTTTCCACGAGGATCACGCTGCCCAACCAGCATCTGAGCTCACTAGAACTTTTCAAGAAGCCCTCATATGTTCCTTGCCACTCCCAGCTGCCAATTCTCCATGTATTTAGCTTTCAAAATTTACATGATACATTTTGCCTGTGGCACAGTAGATCACTTACCTTTCTCCTAATTATTAGCCCTCTGTTTAATTACAGTTTAATGTGAATTGATCTTTACATTAATGAGTCTGTAAAGAAGATTGATTTTCTTCAAGAGACTTTTCTGCTCAGTTTGGCAGCAGAGTAGTCCTATTGATTTCGCTTTCCCCAGTAAATACACTGCAGTGTCACTTGTGAATCAGTTAATCCTATTTCACACTCTTTTGCTCCAAAAATCCCTGTTCTGACTTCCTTGTTATCTGTGCTTACTCAGAGCAAGATGACAGGGCCAAAGCATCTCAAGCAGCTTTGACTGTTGCTAACACACAGCTGACTGCCATGGGTCACCATCTCCTTTGTTCCTAAATGGCTGGGGGCTTAAAAGACTTACAGTGCAAGAAACAGAAGTTATTTTTAAGTGTTTAATCTGTTAACTTCCTTAATTCCTAGTCAGTTAAGGATGTGGCACAGTGTGCTCTGTTTACCATGCACGTTCCAGAGGTCTGGTTAGCAGGCTGAGCTCTACAGCTGCCTACAGGCTGGTGTGCCTGTGTCAGAGGATGCTGCCTGAACCTGGCTGGGCACCTTGGGACCAGGGCAGAGCACAAGGATCCACCCCATACCATCCTGAGCAAACACCCCAAAAACCCTCTAGGATGGATTTACCCACATGCAGGTAAATGAAGCAATGGAGACAGGCCCAGAGTAAGAGCTGAGCTCATGCCTGCACAGGGGTTTGAGAGAATTCATAGAAACAGGGTTGATTACAGCTCAGGTCCTCCTCTTACCCAGCATGCTTGAGGCTTAGCAAGGCTAAGAGTCCTTCCAGGCAAGTTAGCAAGGAAGTTGGAGATAAACAGACTAAGTTCTGCAGCAAATAAATGATTCCTTCCATCCTCCCCTTCCCCAGCAGATCAGGTAACAGTCTCCTCGAGAGCCTACACAGTTAACACACTCCTGCTGCATTGGGATGGGAAACCCTCAGCCAAGAGCATGTCAGTAAAAACATCCTGCCATCAACTCCCAAATGTCCCAGTCTAGGAACTGTAGCTAAATTACAAATGCTGTGGGAATTTCAGGCAAGGTTCTCCTCTCAGCTATTCCGATGTAATTTCGGAACGGATCCAGATTCAGTCTCTCCCCCTCCCAGCTGAATTTCCTGGCTTTTGTTTGCACTAACAGATGTTTGCATTTAATGTCTGTCTTTATTTGGTAACCCATACATAGATTATTTTTCCCTTCTGTTCTATTAAAAGCCTTATCAAGTCCCTTATGTTTGCTCTTGTTGAGATGAACGACTTTGGCAGTATTTTCAACGTGCAAGGCAAACAAACTGACTCTTCGAGGAATAATTAAATTGAACTAAAATCCATGGCAGTATATTAGGGCAAAGCATTCTTCATATGTATGTTATGTCTGTGTCCATCTGCAGCCTAGAACATCCAAAATACTTGCAGAGAGCTTTGAGAATTCTCTCTTCAACAGATTCCCACACACACACTTAACTGGCCCATGGCCCACACACATGTGAGGTCAAGCAAATTTTGGGTGATGGAGACAGGTATGGAAAACCCAAAACCAGGGAATGCAAAGCAAAGGTCATTAAAAAAACCCTTTATGGAAAACTTGAGTTTGGCAATTTCTTTCTCCCAGCACCAAAAGGCAAAAAAGTCTCTTCCTTTGTTCAGGAAGGGGAGGAGATGAAGTAACTCATTCAAAAGGACTGTTTTGAGTGACAAATACACAACCCTTGCTTTTATAATACATTAACAGCCCTTTGGAAATACTTAACCACATGCAATATACAAAATCTACTTCAGAGGTTTGTGAGGTAAACACACTTCACACATTTCTAAACACTGGGAAAAAAAAGGAAATGTATTTATTTTTCTTTAGCAGTGAGAATACACTGTAACACTATACACTTAAACATAAACCAGTTTCTCAGTACACAAGTCTTCATTATGAGTCTTCACCCTGGGTTTGGTTTGGCAGCCTCCCCAATTATTACTTCACGGATTTGAAGGCCAGAAGAAACCAGTATGATCATATAATCTGATTCCTTACATCACACAAGGCTAAATAACTTTACCCACCAATTTGCGTCTCAAGCCTGCTAACCTAGAGCTAACTAAAGGACCATCTTTGAGGAAGCTATCCAATTGATTTAGAGATTCCCAAGGATGGAGAAACCTTCACTTCCTCAGCAAATCATTCCAGTGTGAGTTAGTCAGCAGTACTGATTAAAGCAGGTACTTTGGAAACAGCTTCCAGGTTATTTTTATCTCTGATAAAAATTAGAAGGAAATGCAAGGGGTGAAAGAGTAGCATTCTCTGAAACAAGCTAAACAAAGAGATCCTTCTTGCAGAGGTATGACAGCAGCATTACAAATCCCACTATCAGAGTTATTTATGTGTAGCAGCTGAGAAGAGCAATACAGATTTCTGGAAAGTGATACTAAGCAGGTCTGTTTAGAATACCATCCTTTTATCATTTGGCTTTGTACCTTCCCCTTCCTTCTGCACCACTCTGAAATTTCAGAGGAGCTGTAAATCTTCTGCCTTCCACCAGACGTTACTCCGCCCTTCCAAACTGCTTATTTCATTTGAGGAATAAAAAACCCAAAGCTCCAGCAATTTGGTCCTTTGCCAACAGCTAAATTAATAGCAAAAATAACAACAGGGGCTTGTGAAACTCAGAACATTTACAGACTTCATGAGAAAGAAAAGCCAATCTGGGGGGCCCAAAACTATATCCTGGATGGCAAACTCTGTGCGAGTTTTCCACCCATATATCAGATTTGAATCTGGATGTGTAACACACAGGGCTGTGCAGCAGCCTGGTGAGCTCAGTTCAAGGGGCAGGCAGATGCCTTGTGGTGTCAGGGGAGTCACACCAGCCCTGCAGCTCCAGACCACATATGTGGTCGGGGCAAGTGGCAGAAATCAAACAAGATGGTTTCACACCAACTCCATGTGACATTTGACAGGTCTGATAACCACAGAGACCCAACCCACGCCTGTACCCAGGAGGTGAAGTGGCTACTTATGCACCCAATAGAGATGCTTGGGGGATCCAGCACTGATGGTAGCAGAGGAGCACTTTGGCTCTTGGTAAGCTCTGCAGGAACACAGCATTCCCGAGAACCACATCTCAAACAAAAGCTGAACTCACTTCATGCCAGCAGTGAGATATGGACACCAATCTGAAGCAAAGACCCTCACACTGTGTTAAGGCAGCGAGGGAGTTGTTCTGTTCTGCACATTTTAACACTGCCTAATGGAAGAGCAGGAGCACTGCCAGTTCATTTCACTCAGTTCTGTCCTTGATTTAAGTGACACAGATGTACTTTTAGTCAACAGCTCCATGCTGTCTCAGAGCAAATTAGGGCCTTTTGAGCATGAAAGGCCAGTCACCTGGTGGTGTGGTCACAGGTATTTCCCAGGACAAGAAGTAGCAAACCCATGGCAAATATGGATACCTGCCTGCAGGTGTACACTGCAGGCTGGAAGCCACCACTTGAACTGCTCTAGCACTTTGCTGGAGTCCCCATTAGCTGCAAACACTTCCCCTTCCCAGGAACATGGGAGGTATCGTGCATACCTCAGCAAAATTCCTTCTCAGTGTGCATTACAAGCAGACACATGCAAAAATAATTTTAGAAATCCAAACACTAAAGGTACTAAATAATTTGATATTATGTTTTTTTTTCTTCAGCTGCACCATCAATCTGAGATCCTTGTGGAAGGTACACAAGAGCTCTCAGGTGTCTAACACTTCTGTGGTCATCTAAACCACCAAAGTTAGGAATTTCAAACCTTCTGCTGGATCTAGTTTTACAATCACTGCTCTCTCAAAAGAAAATTCAAAAAAAGAGTTGAAAGAGACCATAAAAACAGGTCTGGAATGAGTTCCCTGAACGATTAAGTTGTGAATAGTCTCTGGCTTTAAGAGAAAAGAAAAAATGATCAGAACAGGGCCAGGGAAAAAAAAGAACAATAAAGAAAAGGTAAAATTACACACTGCTTTAATAGCAAAAGCATGACATAATCGTTGAAATCCAAAGGCAGATGAAGGAAAAAAATTCTACTCAATATGCAACCAACATGTGCAGTGTACTGACATAAGTTACCACTGACCATAAACAGGTTAATTGAGCCCAACCTCATGCAAATCACACAACTCCAGATGAGGTTTCTTCTTTAAGGTGCCAACAAGCCCATTAATGAAATCTAGAGTCAGCAACCATGAGTGTGACACACACCGAACTCTCAGAGGCAGCTCAACCCACCCGCAGAGAGCCCGGACCCCAGGAGGCTGCAGTGACTTACAGGTGGAGGGAGCGGACGCTGGAAGCGGCAGATCCCAGGGAGGGGATGGTGGTCAGCTCGTTGTTGTCCAGGCGCCTGCAACAAACAGAAATTCATGGCTAAAGCAAGTAGCCTGTACCCAAGCACACAGGAGCAGGGGGTGGCCGTGGCACTTCCCTATCCAGCCCCCTGACCCCTCTCCAGGGACACTGACATTTGGGCAGAAGCCTCCACCTCAAGGAGTCTGGGTCTCAGATGGCCCCACCTCATTCTTTAAGGCATGACAGCCACCATCACTGGTAGCACAGCAGTGCCTTGATAAGAGCAAGGCTTTCCCCCCTTCCACATACTGCCTTAAAATGCCACCACACTCCACCTGCCCAAGTTCCCATAGTCCTCACAGAGCCAAGCCTCACACAGGAGACTCTTTGCACCCACCACCATAGGTCCCACTGCCTCAGGACATGGCATTAACCCCCTCCCCAAGCAGCAAACCCCACTTGCCCCTCCATGCCAGGTCAGAGCCTGGGGGCACAAGACAGTGCCACCCTCAGGCATCCTCTCCACACCAGGACAAGCTCTGGAAATATCACAGGGATTCCCCATGAAGCCAGCACACACACACACAGAACACTGGTGCTGGGCACAGGAATGCCACCAAAGCCAGGGACCTGTCCCATCCAGCTGGGGAGCACAGTGCAGCCCCCCACTCCTGCAAACACCAGCACAAAAACACCCCCTTCAATGGCCTAATGTCTGAAGTGTTTCTCTGACCGAAAACAGATCCTCGCCATGTGACCGGCTCTTCCTTGGTTTAAAGAGTCCTTGTTTGTAGGGTGAATTAGTCAATTAATTACTGTAACAGTCGCTTGTCTGGCTGCTTGAAAATTACCTAATTTCTCAGCCACGTTGCCCACTCCCCCCTCGCCGCCACATGCTGAAGCCATTAAAGCCAAGCCCTGGTCGGGCTGAGCGGCACACAGGGGCTCCCTGGGACCCCCACCCACCTCCAATCTCATCCATCCACCACTGCCAGCCTTTAAAATGCTCCCCATCTGCAGAGAGTCTTGCAAAGATCACAATTTGGGTGTAAGAAGCAGAACATGCCATTACTGCAGAGATATGGCCTGCTAAGCCACAGGCACAAGTTGGGGAAATCCTAAATTATGTTGGGTTGGGTTTTTTTTTTCCTTTATTCTTTCCTTTGCAACTATTTTTGGCAGGTGGGAGAGGGCAGTGGTACATCCACCTCAGAGCTTCCCTTCTGGCTCCTCTGAGAGAAGGCAAGATATTTGATTTCATGAGGAGTTCCAGGCACTGCTGGGATAAAAGCTTTCCTCAGCCTCAGCTCTGCCTCTGACATTACACCCATGCCTTAAAATGCAAGGGGAAAAAAGCCAGCCAGATGCATTGCCATTCAGCAAAGATCTCCACTCTGCAACTAAAAGCTCACTGTTGCTCATATTACACCAAGGTCTGGAGCTTCCAAAGGCACAAAACAAGCTGGAAAGAGCATTAAAACGCTTATTTGTGCCATGTTTTCACTAACATCTAACTGAGCATCTTTTGGAAAGCCATGGGAGAAGGAGGATAACTGGACCCACCCTCCACTAGCCTGGGTCAGGTCTGGTTAAGCAGCTCCGACACCAAGCGGCGTCTAACAACTGGTCAAACCCTTCTCTGACATAAGTGTGATACTCATATATCAGCCTCCTGTCATGTCAGGAGGCAGTCAGAAGTGGTTCTCCCACCTCATTTTCTCTCTTGGCTCACAGGCACCAGTTGCTGACAGAGAGGAGACAGCCAAGCTCGGTATTTGCCTGGGATTTCCCACTCATCTTCCCCTTCTCCCATGTAAAGGAATTTTTTTTATTTTTTTTTTTTTAAGTTAAAAACTCAAACCAGAACAGCCAGGCTTAGCAAATTTAAACTTTCAGTCTCCTTTCCCTTCCCCAGCCCTCGCCTCTGACGACACAAACCCGCTGCCTGTGGATGCTGAGGCAGAGGAGGAGGGGGGCCACCCGTATAAAATATTTACAGTCCAGTTGCCAGGCTGGTGTCAAGCTGAAATGGAGCCTGCTCAAAAATAGCACAGCTCTCTAGAGCTTTCAGTGAAAGGCACTTTAGAAAATAAAAGGTGAGTTGTTTGGAGAGGAATTTTAGCACACTTACTACCTTCTTTGTTGCAAATGAGGTTGGAAAACCTGAGAGCCATGCAACCATCACTTCCATGGATGCCAGGATCCAGATGACCTGAGGAAACCCCAGAAAGGACCATAGGGCCTGTCCCACAGCAGCACCCTTTATCCCACGCTTTCAACCAAGGCATGAGAACAGATGGACCACAAGGACTGTCATTAGAGGAAGCCACCAAAGGGAATGACAGAAAGCACAGGTGTCCTGCAGGGAAGGAACATCCCACCCCCTGAGCCTCCACACTTACTGCAGAGCATGTGGGAACATAAGGTTTCATGTCACTTTGAGACACTAAATTGCATCCCACACAGACTTAAAGCTTTTAAGGAAAGAAAAGCTTCTCAAACCACAAAAAGGCCACCAAAACCAAACAACACAAGCAACTGCCTAAACCCAGGGAAAGTGAAAAGTGGAGGGTAATTCCTGCTATTACATTATCACAATCTCAGTAAATAACAACAGAGCATTCAAGATAAGCTATGAAGTTTAGATCTTTTAGTCTGCAGACATTTTCTTAAAATCAAGATGTTTTCAAAATATCTCTCACTAATTATACACACAGAGACACAATTTCAAGCCTCATGTAGTGCTCAGGAACCACAGACACCATGTTTGAAGCATCATGGGAGGTTTCAGGTCTTATCAATGCATCTATTATTTGGGGCAATCTTTTTCCCTGAGGGTGCCTCGGTTTGCCCAGCACAGCATGCACAGCAAACACTGACTTGTTCTCAAGACATGCCACAGCATGATGCTTATTTCATGAATGTTTGTAAAGTGCTTAAATAAAAAAAACCTCAGAAAGGAGATGCTCTGGCAATACAGATGCGGTTCTCCTTGTGAAATGAAGTTTATTTCAGTGGTCTGTGGTTTAGCTGCTATTCAAAAGCAACCAAGATTGGTAGATATGGCTTTTAACAGAGCTTCTCCCTCACACTTTCCAGAGCCTGCCTTCCAGGCTCTGCTCCAGACCTCTGCCTCCCTTCCAGCCTCCCATTTCTGACTGCTCCCTTTCCCTCCTACTCGCTCCTCTGCTCTCCCCCTGCTCCCTAACCCTGCCTTTCTGACACAGCAAGCAGCTCTTATCTTCACCATTAATTTGTGGGCTGCATGACCTCCCCCAACCCCTGACACCTTTTTCTAGTGTCTAACTATTCAGTGCAGGGCTTGTCCTGCCCTCCACACGTGCAGCACTTTGCACAAGGGAGTTCCCTACCTGAGGAATCAGCAGCCATACACATTTCCCACCCCATTCTCCCTGAAGTCACATGCCTTCAGGCACTTCCACAAATAAAAGCTATTGCTAAGCCACAATCATGTTAGGGTAATTCTAAAGTCTCATGGGATCAGGGCTGCAATTCTCTTCTTTAAGCCCAGAGTAATTTAAAGCTTTCCACAGTTTAAAGAGAAGTTGAGAAAACAGATCCTTTAGGCAGCGTTCTGCTGACCTGCATCACTTTCTCTCTGAGGAGGATCATGAGGAACTGATTTCCGAGCACTGCAGTCACTCCTGATGCATATTCCCAACTTAGTCATGATTCCTAACAAGTCCCTACTATTAGTGTAGGCAGGGGAGCCAGGAGCAATCAGGCCAGGGGAGAGATGCTACATTAATCCCCATAGTCCAAACCGGCACCAGTCAGGCAGAATTCCCCCTTCTG
This sequence comes from Anabacerthia variegaticeps, assembly GCA_035583185.1. NCBI lineage: Eukaryota > Metazoa > Chordata > Aves > Passeriformes > Furnariidae > Anabacerthia > Anabacerthia variegaticeps. The sequence continues at coordinate 5,986,859 of JAWWEW010000023.1, read as the reverse complement.
CCTATTTAAGAATCACAGGATCTGGCCCCTTCTTGAGCCCCCAAGCCAACACTTAATGAAAACAGACAGAAAATGCATGATATACACAGAGCACAGTATTGTTTTTGAAAGGAAATGTTTTTTCAGTTTCCCATGAGGCATCAGTAGCTCTTCAAACAGAGCCCAAACCTCAAGTATGCCAGCGATTCACCAGTCAAACACGAGCTCATTACCTCAACCCACCGCCTGCAATTTCAGTCACTTTCGGTTTTCCAACCCCAAAATTGGAGCTCCAGGAATCCCTGTGAGTAGCTGACAAGCACAGTCCCTCTGCAAGTGTAACTGCAGAGCCTCTACACACACCAGGAGTTTGGAAATCCTGTGATCCCTGAAAAAAGGGATTTTGCCAGCAAGGGGAGCCTGGCACAGCCTCTCAGACCTTCACCAGCTCCTTCTTTTCCCCACCACAGCAGAAGACTGCTCTGCTGTTTTATCCTCTCCTAGCAGACTTCAAACAGAATTTGTTCTGGTTCCAAAAGGAGCACAAATGTCTGAGAAAGGAGGAGACACAGTTAAGTGCTTTGTTATCCACTACACTACACCTTTGTTTCCTGGGAGATTTGGGCTAGGTTGGCATCAAGTATCACAATCCAGGCTGTTCTGCCTTGCTTCAGGGTTATCCTTTCAGCAAGGAGCTTTGGGTGTATGTTCAGGTGTGTTGGCTGAACTGCTCCCTCGGAGCATTGCACAAGACTGAGGGAGGAAACTCCAATGATTTCCAATAACAGCTCTGCTGTTTTAATTGGGATGTTGTGTTCTGCTAATTGATTAGTTTTAAAAAAACAAAACAGCACAGGTACAATATGGAGGATAAAAACACACCCTCCCCACCAAGTCAGACCTCAATCAAGTTAGCTAAAGGAAGGTGCTGTCTTAGGAAATAGGAAACGAGATAAAATTCCCTTTTGGCCCACAAGCTGCCCTGGCAAAATACAATTAAACGTTTAAAGGAATACTTACACTTCCTGCAGGTTCGACAGCTCTGCAAAGGCAGAAGGATCAATCTCCGTCAACTTGTTGTAGCTCAGGTTTCTGTTAAAATAAAAGACAGTGGGATCAGCAAACTGCAGTTCCCCTGCTCAGCAAAACACAGTTGTATTAATTCTTCTGGATTGTACTGGGAGAGTTTAGGGTTTGGGTTTTTTTAAAAAGAGAACTTAAACAGCAGAGCAGCACTTTCCTGCTGAATACATGAGTTTAGTTCAGTGACAGAAGTGTTATCTAGCTCTTCCTAAGCTTTTTCCTCCTTTGCATTAGATTAGTGTGGTTTTAATTTGTCTTCATATTACACAATTACATTTATTATTCTACTATTGGTTATTCACAACCACAAAACTAATCACAGATGAATAGGATATTTCCTGACAAATTAAAGTCTGAACTGAAACAATCAACAAAGCTTCAGCTAAATATTTTATAGCTATATTCACAGTAAGTATTTTTTCATACTACTGTGTTACATACAAAATAGGCACATATAGGTACATACATTTACTGTGTGTACACATAAAATCTACATTTTCTAACAAGATTATATTATTAGTGTAATATCACCAAATGTTTTTCTAATCAGCAAACAGAGCTTTCAGCCATGCAGCAGTACATGCTTTGGTCCTCAACATCCACCAACACTTTCCAACTACCCAAGAGCCCAAATCTAAATCATATTCTAGCACTTCACTGATGGATGGTAAATGGGTTGTGCTCTGTTATCTGAAGCAGACTGTTGGTAGAGCAGACCCACCTCACAGGACATCCTTGATTGGAAACACATCCAGAGCTCAACATGCTTTGGGATGGAACCCACTGCAAGGACTGCTAGGGACAGCAAACAGCCAAAATACTGCAAATGAAATACCACTCCAAAAACCCCAAGCAAGAGCTTTGCCATGCTCTGCTTTACATCAGAAAGTGCAACGGCAGAGTCTTCCCTCCAAGGCATGCACAGGACAGGTCAAACCTGCAGCCAGGGACTAACCAGGAGAAAATGGATCAATTAAGACACAGTGACTAATGATGCAGAAGTAACAAGTGTTTTAATTAACTGGATGTATGCAGTGCTGGCATGTTTCTGTGAGAGTGTAATCTAAAGAGGGTGGAGGCAAATTGATGGGTGGTAGCAGAAAAGCAACCACAGTAAATTGTAAGGAAATTGTGAGGTGAGGAGGACCTTCTTTAATTTCACTATGCTCCACACCCTGCTCTAGGATATTACCTTGGTAAAATTCATCCCCTCCTGTCTCCTCTGCAGGGAAGTTACACCCTCTTACTGCACCTCTGAACACAACCCAAAAGATTGATGGCTTGATTTCAGATAAACCCTCAAACATGGAGCTGCTTATTCAAACCACCAAGGCTGTCTGACTAGAAAACCAGCCAACCTTCTCTGGTTTGTGTTTCTCCTTGCTTTAAAACTGTGCCCACAGAACACAAGCAGGTCTGGAACCCAAACAGGTAAACAGGACCTAAGTCACTCAGCCACCTACTGAACCCATGCTACATGACCCAGGAGCTGAGGGACACACAGAGAAAAGGCAGAACAGCATTGATAGAAACCATCAGGTTGAACCACTGGTGCCAACCCACTGCACTCTGTGGGAATGCAGAGAAACTTGGGCCCACAGCAACCTTACAAACACCAAGACTTGAAAGACTACAAAGCTTACCAACTTTTCATGATTAGCAGGAAGTGATCAACGCCTCTTTCAAGCTAAAAAGCAGATATTGATCGCTTGCCCCCTTATAATGCATTTATGGGAAGTCCTCAAAGTGTTTCCCTGCACAAAGGATTTGATAACTCTCATGCTCACACCTCCCCATTTCAGAGCACTCAGTTTCTTGCATCTTGCCCCAAATGTTCAATTTTTTGCCAATACCTGATGGGGAAGAAGGCTCTACAAATCAACAACAACACAGGCTAGCTCTTAAGAGAATCTAGAACTGAAGCTATACTGGAGTGTAAAACCTAACCAGGCATCTCTTTTTAAAATATGCTGTCCTGTAAGCCCCTACTGTCTTTTAAAACACTCAAGAGACCTTTAAATCAATACCAGCCTACAGCAGATATCCATTTCACTATGAACTCAAAGGCATTTATCTAAATAAAAGTCAAACTGCAGTTTAAACTCGGAGTGCATTTGAAAGCCAAGTCCATATTCATAGCACAATTACGAATTAAAGTGCAATTTGCCCACAGATTACATTACTACTATTTTTTTTAAACCACACAGCAAGATCAGGTCAGAGCTTGTCCTTGCCTGATCTACACACAAAAAGAGAAAATACAACAAGTAACATCCTATAGGCTCAACACAATAAAGACCAAGCCGACACAGAAATACTAGTGACAAAAATACAACTGTGGACATGACCATGCATGAATTCATCTCTTTTCATGTATTTCTATGCCTTCTATTGCAGCCAATCTTTGCCTTTCTTAAGGCAATGTATTTCTCCTCAATACATTCCTCTGCAATGGGCTAAGGGGCTCTTTTATGAAGAAAAAAACCCGAGAAATCAAAAGCACCCAACTGATCATCCTTACACTTGTCAAAGGGACCAGATCCCTGGCTTAGCCAGTGCTCAAGAAATGAGTGACACTGACACGAACCTCAGAAGTTCACGAGTGAAAAACCAAAGGTCTCTGTAAATTAAAGGATTTCACAGCCACAGTTTAACATCATCCAAAGCGACTTTCTCATTATTGTTGCTGCCATTCAAGAAGTTTGAACATCAAAGTCCCTGCACAAGTGGCTGGCTCTTCAGATAGCACGGCTGTATTTTGTTGCTCCAGCAACAGGGTTTCCAATGTTGCTGCAGAAATGCAGGTGAACTCCAACAACTCTTGTACGCCCAAATCTTCATTTCTCCCCACAATACCCATCCTGACCACCAATTAACCTCACCAAACACATAATACACTGTCCAAAAATCAGTGGGGAGACAAAAGCTAGAAATACAGTCAGTACAAAATAAGCAGGAAACTTGAAATTACACAGATATGCCAAATAAAGTTTACTGAATTTCCAACACTAGTTGTATTTCAACTTACATTAAAATTCCCAAGAATTTCTAGCCTGAAGCATTAGCAATCAAAGGATGCATTTCCCAGAACTCAGATCCCCTCACTAGGCAGTATTTGGCATGCAAGTCACAGCATTTAAGTGAGAGAAAGAATTAACGTGCTCCAATAGATAGATCATTGGGAGTCAGGAAACCTCCGTCTATTCCTGGCTCTCTTAATCTCCTGCTGTGTGACCGGGTCATGTCACATCACCTCTCCGGAGCTTTTGTTTCCACAGCCACCCTTTGTCTGTCTTGTCTATTTAGACTGTAAATAAAATTGAGGTAGGTATTGTCTTGGTTTGCCCAATGCTGATGAAATGAGGCCTCAGTCTTGGTTGGGCTCCAGTAATGCAAATAAAGAAGGGAACTCAAAACTTGGGGTCATGGGTGCACATGATGCTCCCCCACCCCTAAGCGTGAGTCCCAAATGTACAGCAGTGCAGGAAGCACTGCAGGGCTGTAACATTCCCACCAGTTTGGTCTCTCCAAGCTGAGGGGAGATGCCAAGCTTGAGGGCACAGCTGTCCCATCACTGAAAGCTGTCACATTTACTGCTCTCCTGTAGCACAGAATGCATTCCCTCTTGAGGAGCCCCTTGGGATGATGCCACACAGCGGCCCAGTGGATCACTGAACAAATGTTTCTGCCATCAGTATTCCAAAGTGTCTTCTTCAAAGAAAGAGCCATCAACACCCAAAACCCTGTCCTTTCCCAAATCAGCACTCCCCTTCAACCATCTGAGCTATCTCACATCCTGGGCATTTCTTCAAAGTGGCAGTTTATAAAGCATCATCTACAGTGTTTTACACCAATCTCAAGAGCCCATGTCTTTGGTGAGTGTTCTTCCCATTGCCTGGCACCTACACACAGAGTTAAGCTGAGCCCAAACATGGGCATACCCACACAGACCACCCAGCACCCTGCCTGCGCCTCTGCATGGGTACATGTTTCTACTAAATTACTCATGGGAGGATATTTTGATCCCTCCAAGGCAACTGTGGAAAGAAAACAGAATTCAATCCACATAAATCTGGGAAAAGAGCCTGGGCTGCAAGTTCAGGGAAGCATCCTACAAAGGTCAGAAGCTTCTGCAGCTGGCACAGATGATAGAGCAGAGCACCAACTGGAGTGGCCCCTAACATTCACATTAGTTTACTGAACTGGGAAAGCTTGTGAGGGTTTTAAAGTTTTATTCTAACTTAATAGCATTAGAAGTGCTCTGCATATTATTTATCTATTACATACTTCAAGTCTTCCTTGTATTGGTTAATCCAACAATGCAGGGTTTTCCCCCTCCTGTCAGTAAGAAGCCCATGATCAGGAACTGAGAGCCTGTTAAATCAATATGGGAAAGGCCCTCTTCTGCCTATTCCAGTCTCTAAATAAGACAGCAGTGTTTGCCCTCAGCTGGCATTGTGGATCACTGAACACTTCAGAGACTGAAAGAAAAGCCTTGTTAAACAACCAGGTATGTAGTCTGCCTTCAAACCTCCTCCCTAAAGTAATAATGCTGTCACAGAGTCCTGCTTGTCAGTGAGGAGGGATCAGACAGCTCTCTGACCCATGAGATGCCAATCCTGCCTCCGTGGGCAAGGCACAGGGGAGACTGGGAGTTCATGTACAAGTTTTGGCTCTGCTTTGGGACCTTGACCAGTGCAGGGAAAAGCCACCTCTCTTTTGAAAACAGAGAGGTGCCTAGCTGGCTTGCCAGACAAAGGAGTAGAGACATATGTGACTCCTGGCCTCTGCTCACCACGACAATGGCTGAGCTCTGTTCAGAGAGGTGAAGGTTTCCGACCTTTACGTCAAAACCATTTATCTGTCAGTGCTGAAGATTATGTCAAAAGTGCTTCTGCACCTTTTGATGACAGGCACTGGAGAAAAGGAGGATGGCTTGAAATTCTGCCACTGCCAACTGTGGCTTTCATTAAACAGTTTGTCAACCATTGTCATAACACAACTTTTCATTGCTCCTGCACAAAAGGGAGCCAAGGGCCCAGAACAATTGAGCCCTGCAATAGAAATTCCTCTGGCTCATCTGTCGAAAGATAGCTGCCTAGTCTGCAGCTTACTCAATAGGCACCACCCTCTTCCCACATGTTTGTAGATGGCTTTACAGCGCTGGAACAGAGGCCCCATGCACACTTGATTGGGTATGAAAAGCACGGCTGCAGCTGAATTAGCTTGGGGATGAGGAGGGGGGAAAGAGAAGGAGCACACTGTCCATGCTGGAGGTGTACAGGGAAAAAAACACACTCAAATTTCTCTTAAAGAGGCTTGTAGTGTGCCAGAGATGGCAGAGTCCTCATTAGCAGTGACATGCAAGAGTTGATGCTGAAGCACAAAGTGATGAGAGGCTGCATGAATTCAGGTGGTTATATGGACTATTGGGACAGAAAGAACCAGCTTTACTTTAGTTTTTACTCTTGTGCACAGGACAAGTCCCAATTGTACTCCCACGAGACAAGAGCAGCCAAACAGCTCCTGCATCTAGTGCCAGCTACCCACACCTGCACTGCATGGCAACACCTTCCCTGAAATGGGAATTTTGAATGGCCACTAAATGGAGTTGCCATCCCAGTGACGAGAGTTAGGAGGAGCTTTCACATACCAGACATGCAGCCCTTAACCACCTTCTGGAGGATGTCTTGCAGGTTCCTCTGAAGTGGCTAATGCACTGCCAGAAGTCAAAGCCTGGACTTGGAGAAATCCCTCACCCAACCCACCACAGCCATTCCTGGGTTTTCTTTGAATCCACCTGCTAAACTGATATAAACTTACAGATTCTTACACCCCTTGGCTCGTTCATCACCCTCACCTCCATTTTACTGCTCCCAAACTCAGCATAACTGGCCCACAGTTCCTTCCCCAGGAAGGACAAAGAACAGGAATACATCTTTGCTGCAGGATGCACTGAAGGGCTCTGCACCTACACTGTCTCTTGCAGTTCAGCCTCAAGTATGAGCCCCCCTCACTGCTGAGCAATACTTGGACTCCTAGAACTGCTGAGGTTGGAAAAGGCCTCCAAGATCAAGTCTATTTACTCAGCACTGCCACATCCACCAGGAAACCATGTTCCCAGATGCCATAGCCACATATTTTTTAAACATTTCTAGGGATAGCGATCCCACCACTTCCCTGGGAAGCCTGTTGCAATGCCTGACCACCTTCCAAGTGAAAACAATGCTCCCAATACCCAACCTAAACCTCCAGGCCATCTCCTCTCATGCTATCCCTTTATACCTAGGCTTTATACCTAGGATAAGAGACCAACCCTCACCCAGCTACACCCTTCTGTCAGGGAGCTGTAGAGAGCAATAAGGTCTCCCCTCAGACTCCTTTTCTCCAGGCTAAGCAACTCCAGCTTACTCAGCTGCTCCTCATCACACCTGTGCTCCAGATCCTTCCCCAGCTCCATTGCCATTCTCTGGACATGCTCCATCAACTCAGTGTGTGTCTTGCAGCAAGGGGCCCAAACCAAACCCAGGATTTGAGGTGCAGCCCCACCAGTGCCCAGCACAGGGGCACAGTCACTGCCCTGCTCCTGCTGGACACACCATTGCTGACACAGGCCAGGTGCCACTGGCCTTCTTGGCCACCTGAGCACACACTGACTCATGTGCAGCCGCTGCCAACCAGCACTCCCAGGTCCTTTTCCACCAGGCAGCTTTCCAGCCACTCCATCCCAAGCTGAGGCCCTTGTGATTTCTTTCACAGTGTGCTGCCTGCCTGTGTAAAGCATCCAGCTTACAAGAGAGGAGACTCTGAAACAGGGCACAGAAATACCCCACACCAAGCATCAGTCACCCCCTAAGAGGAGGTAAGAGCACCAAAACAGGGTACCAGGGAGGTGAATGTCCCAGATCACTGCTCTAAGTGCTTGGGAGAGGAGGAGACTCTGCAGGACACAGGGAGGACACACAGCAGCCACGAGGGTGAAGCTGTGCCCCACCACTGAGAGGTTCTGTTAGCAGCTCAGCAAATGTGCTCACTCAGGCTTTACTTACGTCCTTGTTCAAATCAGCAACAGCAGCATCATATTAGCCTGGGTTAACAGCCTGCTCATATAAGGGGCTTTATATGCAGAAGGAAGTCAACTTAAGGGCAACCCTCAAGCCATAATATGAGCTAATTTGACAGTAAAGACAAACTTTGAAAGGTCATCCAGACACCAAGAAAACTGCACCATGAATCACTCTCAGTCATGACCAACGATACTGTCTGAAGGAAATTCCTGTAGCATGATCACCAAGGAATTGGTACCACACTGATTCCAGCAGATGCATATGGCCACTAATGCAAAGAACACTAATTAAAATCACATCACTGAGAAGCATTATGCCAGACTACAATTTAATTTAGCATATGTCTGATATGGTTCAAGGAATCAGAATTATCTTACTTTCAAGTAACTTTCAGGGGCACATTTTCAGCCCTGGCCCTTCCTCCTGCTCTGCCACTCTGCACTCACAACTCTTCCCACACACACAGACCACACTTCTAGCATGTAAAGGTGCCTGGGGAGCACCCACCACAGCTGGTCTGCTCACACAAGGCTGTAAATGTACGTATCTCTGCCATTGTTGACTCCCAGGCTCGGACAGGCAGCATGGGAGAGCAGCACACTCTCGGTGTCTGAGGAAGGGCAGAGGATTCCTTTGCAGGAGCATTGGGTAACACTACACTGCTTGTGCCTCCACGTTTCCTACACCAGGGAACTTTTACTTATTTCTCTTTCAACAGGGCAGTGTCACATTATTTTAGGCCCTGTTTGATTTACACAAATGTGTTTTGACAAAACCTAGGATCTCATTTCCTCCTATTTTAATAACCTTAGCAAAACTGGAGTTCTCGTCTGCTTTTTTCTTTTATTTTTCTTGGAAGATCATCTCCTCTGAACACCCCTATTTTAAGACAGAAAAATCAGATTCAACTTAATCTACATAATCACACATACATGTAAATACTCCACAACATATATACAAAGCACTTGTGTAACTCAGGTGCTTACAGACCTCTTGCTATGTCTCTGCAGCATCAGAACAGACAAAAGAATACTCACTTCTCCAGGGCTTGACCCCAGCCCACTCAACAAAACTTTTCTCAGTATTTCAACTGTTCCACATTCCAAAAAAGTGAAGGAGGATTTCAAGAAGTGAAGGAATTTGAAAGTCACCCTGTGGTCTCAATGGCAGAGAGAGGACTGTGAGCTCCTGTACCTGCAACATGCCCAGAGCGCTCGTGGGTGGGGGCATTTACAGCCCTGCCCTTTCCTGGGGACACCAACACCCTCCCCAGCAGCGAGTTTGGGACTCAAACCAACGTAAGATGGCAGGGCAAAGGAAGCATGAGTGATAAGGTATTCAACACTTTCTCTGCTTCTGAAAAGAAAATCATGAGCAGCCACTCAGCCCTCGGTCACTGAGACTGCAAACCTTCCCGTTAGGTTTGCATGTTCCTCTGCCCCTAACAAGGCAGCCCAGTCAAAGGCAGTATTGTATGCAGGGAGCAGGAGATCCTGCAAGGGTTAGAGCAGGCACTATTTAATTGCAGCAATTTTTCACTTTATTTGCCTCTTCTATTAAGCTGCTCTGCCTGAAGGAGACCAATCCTCTCCAAAACACAGTCATCAGCTCCAAGGATTGCATCAAAGCAAAAACACATTTCAAAGGGGGCATGGACATCTAAATAAAAGTAACTGTATTTAATTTCACATAAAGCAATCCTGCTTTGCCACCTGTGACAGGTAAGAAGGTGGAAGGAAAAGCAGGATGTGGAAAGTTTTTTTAACCCACAAATAAAACTCCACCCTTCATCTGCCCAGACACCCACAGGGTTTGTTCTGGGTTTATTGCTTTAATTAAAGTGCTAACTACTGTCATGAGAAAGACATACCCTAAAACCAAAACCCTGCAATTTGTTTGCTCCACTGCATAGGAGCAAACTCAACTTTTTCTAATTTGATGGCAAATTTCTTTCTTGGTGATTTTGCATGCATAAGGCAAAGCACATTGTGTCTTAAACCACTGAAGCAAGGGCTGGATAGCCCAGCTCACAAACAAAATACTCACTAAACAAATTACTCCTGCTTCCATCACTGCTGTGTTTCTTCAGTAAATCAATAAAAGCCATGACTTCTTTACTAACATTTTCAATTAAGGTTTCCCACTGTGTATTCAACATATTAAACCAATTTATTGTGAGGATTAACAACTATATAATTTACTATACATGTCTACCTTAGAACTGCTAAGCCTCCTTTAATAACAAGAGCTACATTGATAGACGAGCAATAAGTGCTATTTACAGTTTCAAAAATGGCTCCTTCTGCAAAGCAAATATTTTCATCTGAAAGTTGTGCAATTTCTCACAAGTACTCCCAGCAGATAAACCATGTTAAACCTTTGGCTTTTTCAGATGTTTGGGAAGACCCACAGCAATGTTTGACTGCTGGCAACTGGACCCTCCCAGCACATGACTTTGCACAATCCAGCTGTGGGTTACAAGTGAGTGCAGAGAGAAGAGAGACTCCAGAAATTCCTTGAACACTGTTCAGAAGTTTCCATGATTTTTGAAAACTTCCAAGGTCAATAATTCAATAATCCATATTTTAAGATAAGTTTTCTCCTAGAACACAGAACTGCAGTGTGCTCTGCTCTCTTTGGGGATCCAAGTGGTTTCGATCATGTCTGCAAGCATTTCTGGTAGGCTCAGAGTGCTTAACTAGCCAAAAGAACATTTTTTCACTGCTCCAACACCACTGTTTATCAGAAATATTAATTTAGTAAATACAAGACCAGGCTTAAGTCTTTGGTAAAATGAACCAACAGCACCATCTGTGCATACCCTGCATGCTGGGATGGGAGATCACCAAGCCCTGAGGACAAATTTTCACCCCACACCTGGAATCACCCCTTTGCAGAGCCCACAGCAAGTGAGCTTTGGCCATGCCTGGTCCAGTGGCACAGCCCTGCCCAGCCCAGTCAATCATTAATGGTGGGCAGAGGGCAGGAATCCGCTCCCAACGTGTTTGCTCAGCGCTTTACTTGCTCCTGGTTCTTCACATTAATAGTTAATCAGGAAGGACTGATCTCCCCCAAAAAACATGCTTGCTTGGAAGTAGCACAGAGGAATATTCGTGCACTGGTTGAAGCTAGTCAGGCAAAAAGTTGGGGGGAAAGTCTTAGAAAAACAGCACACATTTTTATATTTTTTCTTCTGCTCAGGCATGGAGCTCACCAGCTGCTCCTGCTCCTCCTGCACTTTGAACATGCTTTTCACCCCTACAGAGGGGAACTGTGTGGCCTCCCTGCTCCCATGATGATGGCACATAAGCATTCCTAGAGACGCTTCCCAGAAAGAACCACTGCTGTCCTGTTCTCCATATGGCTGGCCACATTACACCTCTGTTTCACTGATGGCTGCTCCTCATAAGCCACCCAGTGCATCTGCTAGGCCATCATCCAAGAAAAATCTCAGCAGATACCTTGACTTGAAGCACTGCCTCATTAGATGTGCTCCAAAGATGTGCAAGCCAACAGAGCAGAGCCAAAGCAGCCAATTTGGCTGCAGCTGCCAGGCAATGGCCATCCCTCCCCCAGCCCTGCTCCCCTATTCCCACCTGGCAGCAATAACTCCTGTCTCACAGAACACCCAGACAACTCTGCTGCCTTCTACAGTGCGAATAAATCCCTCTCTGATCCCAGCAGCACTCCGAGTGGAATTACAACCTTGGACTCCTTTCTATGCCCATCATAAACTTAGTCGGTTTAAAAATCTACCAGAGCAAGGACATTCCCAGCACTTTCCAAAGCCATGGGCTGAAACTGAAGAGTTTGGCCAAATCCAAAGACCCTGTATGTGGAAAGGAATGATGTATATAACCTCAAAGCACCATCTAAAGGACTAGTTACCCCTGGGGCAGCCCATGGCTGGCAATGCTGCCTGTTGTGGGCCAGCTCTAATCCCAGAGGTGTGAGAAACACATGGCAGACAGCTCTCCCTTGCCAGTTTAAAAATAGTTCTCCTTTGTAATAAGAACAGCATTTTAAGGGCAAAACCTGAAGATTTTAAGCTAAAAAAACCTAAAGTGGCCATCCAGGGCTAGAGGTGTGTGGTTTACACAAGCATCCACCCTCTTTCCTTTTGAGTAATCAATGCCCAATCATAATGCACTTCCATTCCAAGCACTTTTACATTGCCAACAAAGCACCGAGCAATTTAATGGATTTCTAACCCCAAATTGGAAGCTGTACTGCATCCAACTGATTCAATTTGTTCAGTCTTAGAGGAAGTCCCAGGAAAAAAATGCTAGAAATAAAACCACATACACTGATAACATTACAGAAATAGATACACCAAGAAGGAAATGTTCTGCCCCTTTCATTTTATCTGACCTCCAACCTGGTTTAATTGACCTTCAAGAAGGATAGGCTGCATTTAAAAGAAACCACTTCCACCTAGATCAAGAGAAATAAAAGTCAAGCTATATATAATGCATTTGTTGCAAAACAAGGCAAATCAATTGAGCACGAAACTATCTTTCACTTGACAATGAAAAGCCAGAAGAGACTTTCGAGTTAATTTACTCTGTATTTCAGGTCCTAAGCAAAGCTATTTTCCTCTATAAACTTGTTTATCTGCAAACAGGCTGAGAACAGTAGAGATGGCTTCCTCTACCCTCATTTAATCACAACCTATCACTTGATGGCAGACAGCTGTATTACCTCTGGCTACCAAGAGGCTGAGGCAGCAGATCAAAAGAGCCAATGGTGTGATGCAGGACCTTCCAAAGGTGCTCCACAGCCAGTTTCCTGCCAGTGGGTCAGATATGGTATGGCAGGGCAGATGCTTTCCTTCCAATTCATGTGCTTTAGAAAGCTACATACTCTCGGTGTTAAGATCAGGGTCATCTATCAGAACAAACATTGACACTTTTTTGCCATAACTCCTGTATTAGTTTTTGCCACTGGGACAGCAGTGGGATACCAGCAAGGATGTCAAAGGACATGATGCTGAACCTCAAGTCTCTGCCCAAAAAATGCCACAGTCACAGAGGGAACAATTAAATCTATTGCTGCTTTCCATTATACTCCTCACATACAGCAGAATGTTACAAGCACGCATTCACACTTAAATTCCACTATGTGAATTTGCAGGCACATAGGCAGTTATAAACACAAACATGTACATATCCATATATGCATGAGGCAATACAATTATAGTGATGTACACAGCTAGAAAGGCTTTATCAGGAGAGTTTGAGACAGCTGTACAGCTTATGACTGAGTTGCAAAGAACCCTAGTAAAAAAATCTTTATTACACTCTACTCCAGCATATAATAATGTCACATCTTTTACAGAAGCACTATTTTAAAAATCTTTGAGAGCTTTACAGCTTTTATTGGTGCTATTTTTCAGCTTCTTCCACTTACAAAGCCAGACTTCTGTATTAGTGTAACTCGGACCACAGGAAGTCTCAAAAGGAGAAAAAGTTATAGCCAATAAAATTTTAGAAAGTGCTTCAAATAAGCTTGTTCTTCCCCATCTGGTATCTCAGAACTTTGTGAGATTAAAAGACAAGGACTACTTTCAGTGGCTGCATTTTCTTTGCTCTTCAGGTCTCAGCTTTTGAGGAATCCTGGGCAAAGGAGGCTCCAGGCACAGCCAAGGTGGAGCAGCTGCTCCTGAGCCCACACTTGCTCCTGCTCCACAAGCTCCATGTTGGGGGGCACTCGAGCTGAGCCCAAACCCTGCATTAGCATCACTCAGGCGCCAAAGCTGAGCACACCATTCTCCTTCAGATCAGGAAGGTATTTTTTCATCTACTTCAAAGGGCTACAATGTACTTTGCTGATGGATACCTTGATTTATTATTCAATGAACTCCCTCAGAATTGCAGTTTCTCAGCTAAAAGCATCACAGCTAATTCAAAGGGAAGGTAGATGATTAAAGTTAAATCAAAGAACAAACTTTCTCCTCTATAGATTTTCATCCTTTCTATGTTATAGAGAGGTGGAAAGGAGAACACTTCCCAATTCTTTTGCTATGGGAAACAATTAAGAACCCACTCCTTACAAAATTGCTGGATTTAGAAGGTATTTGGGTAAGTTAATTTCTTCTTCTTTCAACTATTATTACTGGAATTATACTGCTCCACTTGGCACTTGAGATCAGATTTTTTGTTATAACTCTTAGTTTCAGCCCAGCAGAGGATGTGCAAGGGCAGCTTTACCCCCAGTTCTAAGGACAGGGAATCCCTTAATCTGCATCAAACAACAAACTCTGCAAGGAGATGTTAAAAGGCAGACAGATCCTTCCCTCTTGCTTTGAGCCCAGTTCACTTGGGCATAATCCAAAGTAGATCCCATCTTAAACTGCCTAATGGCCTCTAAAAACATTTCAAAAAAAAAAGTGCCATAATGAAACTCCATGTGGGTGGCCACCTGGCTGCACTGAAAATAGAAAAGCTAACACTACAATTGGGCCAGGCACAGAAATACCCTCTCACTCTTCCGAGTGGTCCTCGCAGGCCCAGGCACAGTGCCAGGGGCTCACCATTCACTACTCACACTGCACCTCTCCTGGGGCCAAGGGCTCCTTGGCTTCACACCAAGGCCTCGTGCTCCAAAACACCATTATTTGGAAAACACGAATGCAGAAGGTGCTCCCAAGGTTTGTTATGGCACAGGGAGGGCCACAGGTGTACTCAGGGCTTGGAGAATTCAAATTTTTTGAGAGCAGATAAATTAATCTCTATGGAGAGAATAGTAAGTAGTGTTACTATTTCATGGAAATTGGAGAAAGAATTCTTAGGGCTCACAGAAAGCATTGCTGCTCTAAGCACAAACAGCAATAGGAAAAAAAAACATGCAGCATTTCACCTGCAAAAGAGGAAGAAATCCTGAAATGAATCATGATGGAGAATCCAAAGCATGTCAGCAGAGGGGTCATGGAAGAGATGTAAAGGGACAAGTCCAAGGACACCAGAGGGTAACAAAACATCACAGGCTTGGAAAAAACCACAGGAACACCCATACAACTCAGCACCACAAATGTGCTGCCACAAAGAACAGACAGTTTTTCCCCCTTAGCAGGTCACAACTTGGCTGTTAGCTGCAGTCTTCTCAGTCCTCCCTAAAACCAGGCATTGGCAGAGGCAGGACCCTGGGTCAGACAGCCCACCAACCACAGCACTGTGAGAGCATGTGCTACATTCCCTCCCTACTCCCAGCCTGGCCAGACTGCAGCAACACCACATTAAAAAACACATTTTCCTCAATTTGTCACAG
Organism: Anabacerthia variegaticeps; assembly: GCA_035583185.1. Lineage (NCBI taxonomy): Eukaryota > Metazoa > Chordata > Aves > Passeriformes > Furnariidae > Anabacerthia > Anabacerthia variegaticeps. The sequence continues at coordinate 5,971,464 of JAWWEW010000023.1, read as the reverse complement.
CAAGTGAGGTATGACATAAAAAACTTTCCAGATCTTCCAAACACACAAGCTCCCCTCCAAAGTCTTTTGCAAACCAATGAGAATTGCATAAAAATAAATTGCAGTGCATTTTATAGTGGAAAATAACTCTACTGCAACTGGAAACACATAATCTTGCTTTTCTCTGACAAAACCTACAGGAAATGGCTCTGCAAAAGTTAACTAAGTGATACTGAACTTTCTCCAGAGTGTTGTATAGGAAATAACACTGCAGAAATGACTGCCTGATTTAACCTTTTGTCCAGACTACACCACAAAGCCGTACTGAAGAGGTATCTGGCTGATGTTAACAATCCTCTGGTGTATTCTCTGGAACTGCAGCAGAGAAAGCAGGTTATCTCACAAGTGCTCACCCCTTGCCACAGCACAAAGCCCAGGCAGCCAACAGCTGATGGAAAACAGCATTTTACAGTTCTCCCTTTCTGTGGCTGGCAGTTGGTTTCTGTTTTGTTTTTTAAAGATGTGGTGCAAAGAGCAGAGCAGATGCCTTCATGCCCTGCACTCAGACCTGTGCAGACTGGCATCCCATCCCTCCACTTATTAGACCTCATAATGTGATCCCATAGTATTTGTGGGTGAAACCCCCTTTAGCATCACATGTCTCAGCTCCACCACTAACACTCACTGAGTGTCTCTCCCTTTATTCACCACCTCCACCACCCCAGCAGGGGCTGCTTCATGCAGCAGCAAGCACCAGTGAAGGATCTTTTACTCCCAAGGCATCTCAGGAACGGCAGGTCTGCCAAGAAAACTGGTGTCAATATTTGCCTGGAGCTCTGCAATCACAATTCCACAAACTGAGCCAGGCTGCCCTCCATCCCTTCTCCCCCAACATGCACATGCTCCAGCATGGAGAAGCTGCTGCTGCAAATACCAGAAACAAGTCTGGGTTTCAGTCTTCATTTCTTTTAGTTGAAAAGGAGGAGCTACAGCTTTAAAAAAAATAAATATATATACATTCACACACATCTACTGAATCCCAAGCATTTCACTCAGTCTTCACTTTCCATTAGATATACTGTAAGGTGAAGAAAAAGATAAGGAAAAGAAACCAAGGCTTTTCCACACCCCCACAAAGCTTGGAGCCTGCATAACTGCTTTAACCAGGACTGAGCTTCTCAAGAGCTACAGAACACATTTGCTGCTCGATCACATTAGCCAGCAGGAAACCATTTCATGCTCTTTTTTCAGCAAATTTGACACCACCACCAAAGCTGCTCCAAGACACACAAAAAACACACCCATAGAGGAGAGAGCCAAAAAATCTGTCTAGAGCGAGGAAGGCTCACAATAAAATGCCCCCCCCATGGAATGACACTGAATTCAATGTACTGAATCAGCCACTGGGAGGAAAGCCAATACACAGGAATACTGCAATCAGCCTTGAGAATTAGCTCTAGTAGGTTGCTTCTTTTCCTGCCCAACACTTACGTCAAGTCACATGAATACAATTACACAAACTGTACCTCTTCCGTGAACACCTTCTCTAGGATAAAGGTTCTCATTTTACTCCACATAAAAACACTCTCCACAGGTTTATAAGCTTTAATTGCTATGAGAACACATAAAAAGTGCTCAAATAAGTCTATTTAATGGTTACACATTAACCATCATACACCTCCGGGCTTGTGTTATCCACCTATTTGCTAAATCAATAAACTGCTTGTAGGCAAACTTTTTCGAAATGTTGCTGCTGTAGAAAGTGTTCCATTTCTATTTACTAATAACTTTATGAAATTGGCTGGAAACTCCTACCCATATCTGAAATTTGCTGCTTGGCTCCTCTACAGAAAAAGCAAGCTGGTTTTTAGCACAAAGAACCAATACCAAGCATCTCTCCTGTGCTTGAAATTGGATACTGGCCCACAGAGTAATGCATTAGCAGTGCAACTCCAGGCTGGGAAGAACTTGGGTGAAGTGTGTGTGTGTCTGCAGAGTCAGAGCTCCTCTGAACCCAAGGAGAAAACATCTCAAGGAAACACCATAAGCCTGGACAGCCAGGAGCAGAGAGGGAAGCTCTCCACATGAGGACAAACAGGAAGCATCAGCAAGAGATTTTAGGACGGCATAAACACAAAATACTTATCAACAATTAAAATTAAGGGCATTGCATTCAGTGAGACCACTCCTTCTCCTGCCACTGTCCTACACTAAGAGGCCAATTTGGCCAGTGAAGCAGCAGGCAAGGAGGTGGCTTGTCTGCATCCAGCAATGGATGGGACGGCATCAGATACAGCCTTACCACAACAGCACCTGAACAGACTTCAGAAAAGCTCTGCAAGGCTGCCTGCAGAAGCCCTCTGCAATGTTTCACACACCACCATGAAGGAGGGCAGAGAGCATTCTAGTTACTGTCCCAGACCTGAAGGGACAGCAGAAAGCTGGGGCAGCCCAACAGCTCTCTTGTTATGGCACTGAACACTGTGCAATTCTCCCTGGGGCACTGACACGTCCTTGTGTGCCATCCCCCACCTCACAGACACATCCAACTGAGAGCACTCCTGCACCCCCCCACCTTCTTGGGGATGGGGAGAGGGAAGGCAAGGCTGAGCCAAGCAGCCTGAGTGTGATTAAGTGTTGATCAAATCCAACTATTTCATAAAGTTTCTGGTATGCCCAACCAGCTTCAACCATCTCTGCACTTTGCTGTGAAATCCCTGGGATATTTATGAGAAGTCTGCAAATGGCTCCTTGGATACCCTCCCCTTCCTCCTCCTCTAATAAGTAAAATGCTGTCTGATTTCCCAGTGTGGTTTGATTCTCCAAGCATCCATTGAGTGCACCAGAGCCCCACACCTCATGACATGCACCCTTCTGGAGAAGGGATGATTCTATGGATGGGACCCTGAGCAACCTGGCTCCCCTGCCCATGCCAGGGCAGCTGGAACTAGACGATTTAAGGTTCCTTGCAACCCAAGCCTTTAGGATTTCCATGATTCCGTGATTCTGAAAATAGAAAACACCACTGCTCTCCCCCTAAGCAGCTCCCCTGACCCCACAGTGAGGAAACACCCCTTCTCCCACCCCACCTTCCCCAGCCCATCTGCAGAGGCGCTTCCAAGGGGGGCAGACAGACAGCAGGCACTTCGCACCTCCCCACCATAAACCTGCCCAGAGCAATTACCCGGCCCTGCTCCAGCTGGGAACACATTGCTGCCTCATTTATAGCACCAGAGCTGCAAGGGCAGCAGGCAGCTGGCCCCAGCTCTGCAAGGAGAGATGCCAAAGCCCTACAACAGCAGAGGAAATGCAAACACGGGGGGCTCACGCTGCCTGCCCCCCTGCCTGTGCCCATCTTAAAAATTAATCCTGATCGTAAAAGCTGGAGCACAGCCTGTATTTCAGGCCAAATAATAAGGGGAGGCCTTTATAAGTAAGGAATTGCTTGCTATTCGGAGGGAGGGGGAATTATAAAGGTTATTTAAATTAAAACCAAACCACAAACAAATAAACCTCGCTGTCTTTCCCCCCAGCCCCACATATGTTATCTGCAAACCGCAGGAAAAGCCATTCCCTGCTCCCTCCGCGCTGTTTCACAATCTGCTCACTCTGAACCTTGGGCTACGTCAGGAACTAAACAAACATTTCCTCCTTCTTCGGGATTTCCCCCTGCCCCAGAGCTCTGCTCCAAAGTCCAGCTTAGCAGCAGGCACAGGGCTGAGGTGGAACTGTCAGCTTGGAGAGCTCAGTGTGATCCCCACCACCTCCAAGAGCCCCCCAAAAGCATCCATGGAAGGGTTGGTGGAGGGGATGGAGCACTGGGAAAAGCAGGAGGAAAGCTGGGGGGGGCAGGTGTCCACTGCAGTCTTCCATGAAAAACAGCCTAGGAAACAGGAGATGGGCTCTCTAAAACCCCAAGTGCCCACCCTTCTTGTTTCACTGAGTGAGGATAAATACAACAATTCGCTCCATTTATCACACAGAAATCAGGAAGGGGGAAAACTTGTAGCTGTGCTCCCAGAAGGAGACAAGGCTGTGGACATATGTCCTCATCACAAATAGTCTAAAACCAGGATGAGACCAGAGGGGTGGGAAGGGTGACCGAGCTCCTGCCAGAATGCAGAAGAAGGGGCAGGTAGGGGAGAGACATACACATCCCTCACCCTTTCTTGGCTTGGCATCACCTGGGTCCAGTGCTGTGGTCAACAGGCAGCCCCTCACACTCCTTAAACACACCATGGACAGCCAGAGTGGGGAAGGAGAGCAACGCTAAAACACAACACAGGTAATGGGAACACTCTGCAGAAGTCAATTAAAATCTTAGTCAGCCCTGGAGACAAAAACTGTCAGGAAACCAGACTTCTTGTGCCTATTTTCATACAGATTACTGGAGATTACTTGTAACTGCAGGAGAAAAATTCCATTAAGAAAGTCTTGTCCGTGTTACCAAACAGGTTTATGTTACAAATTTGGGGTTTATCTGCCTTGGAAATCCCTGCAAGGGCCATAGCACAGAACCAGCAAATTGAGAGCACGAGATAAACTGAGGGGCTGAACACTGGGGAACAGAGTTAGGTTGAATTTGTGTGGTTGCTGCTATTTAATGGCAATGCCTCATTAAAATCTGGGATAAAGGAAGTTTTTGTTAATGACCTGCTCTTTCCCTCCCTCACGTACCTTCCCTCAGGGTTTTGGAATCACATATAAAACACATCCCCAGGCTCCTCAAGGGATCTTTTTTTTTTCTTTTGCCCCAGCAAAGCTAAGGCTGACAAGACTTGACATTCCTGAAATGTCTAAATGGGGGGAGAGGGAGAAACCACATTTTTTCAAACCCACTTTATGCATCAGAGACAAGCAAAAATCGGCCCAGGGCCAATATAAAAAAAATCTCAAAAATATTTGCAAGATCATCTTAAATACTCCCAATGTTCCTGATGGAAAAGTCCCAGGCTGCACAGCAGACCCAAGCCCCCACGCTGAATACTGCACATTCCTGGGGGGAGCCATGGAACAGAAACACATCATCGAGGTGACTGACAAACCATCACACATGGCTGCTGCTGCTGGTCCATCCCCTGAAAAAAACCCACATCCCAGGGACTTGGTAATGAGTTTGGAATTAGAAAACCTGGCTAATGAAGAGGCAAGGGCCAAGATATCCAGTTTCTGCCAAATACCAGGAAAAGCATACCACTATCAGTAGCCATTATATTAATTAGTTCACACACTAAAGCTATTTTGCAGCTTTTTCCAAGCTGAGAATTCACTTTCCCAATGCTGCAGGAGAGAACTGGGCAAGGGAAAGGGTGCGGATGGAGCTCTACAGCTTGCAATAAAAGCCACTGAAGGTGATACAAACCAGATGTGGATGGTAACCCCATGTGTTCCAAGAGGTGTTACAGCTACACACACACAGCACCTCCAACACTTCAGAGCAAGCACCCAATACTGCCAAAACACTTGAGAGCAGGGAGCATTTCAAGGGGTGCAGAAGGGGTTAACAGGAACCCACCAGAGCTCCACCAGCCAATTATTCTTCCTCGGTTTACTAGCACAGAAATTTGGGCATCAAAGAGGACCACAGTGTTCCACTTGTGCAATAAACTCCTTTCACCAACATCACTTCACACTTTCTAGAGTGCAAAGTTCGCGCTGATATTGTTGGCTTTCTCGCTCGCTGCTTTTTGGCACCGTCCCTCCTGCCTGGCTGTTCATTAATATGCAATCAGTACATTAAAGGCTTCGTTCCACAAGCCCAGCCAGGCTGCAACAGCCTTTCCCAGCAAGTGCTGTCTTGTGTGGGACACAAGTGCAAATGTGTTTAGGTGCTCCTGAACAGTCAAAATTTTAGAAAAAAAAACACACACCAAAACCCCATAAACCAAAAAACCCAAATCCTATATTCCCACCGACTGGATTTCACAGAACAAGGAGTTATCACCATCAATGCCACTAGTGTTCACAGGAGACCTGGGACCTATACTGAATTTACACTCATTACGCTTTACTTCTTGATGCACCGCTGACATTACCGAGTTTTTGCACCATTTACAGACAGACTAATCGTAGCTACACGGCAAAGGCAGCTTTAGGCACTGGTGAGGAGAAAGTTTCCACCATTTGCATTTGAATGATGGCTCAACTGGATGCTGTGAACAGCCTTCCAAAAAATCCCACCCGTTTTTTCAGCTATCCTCTGATCTTCCAGATTTGAGCAGGAAGCAGGACAGCCCTGCCTCATTTACCATCACCGTGGTTGCACGGAAAACCATGTCATCACAGATCAAAATAATTTCTGGTCTTTTGGGAGCACTTTCGGAACGGCTCCACTCCCCACACCCCTCACTCCCTACCAGCTCCATCACTGAGCAACACTCATTTCAACCAGGAAACCAACTCAGCTCAAGTTCCTTGTAGTTCTGTACAAAAACAACCCATCAGCTGCTGGCTAACAAGGTCCTCAATTAAACACCTTGTATTTCCTTCACAGCCTCCTCTTCTCCTGCCCCAGGCTTGACCATTTCAGCCTCTGGTCCAGCCCATCCCCTCCTGGCCCACCCAGCATCACCTCCTGCCCTGCCTTCCAAACAGGCACAGAAAAATTACCCCAGACTCCCATAATGTATTATTAAATCCTGTCATATTTTTCTTCCCTAGGAGACTAAACATAGGCTCTTAGTTCAATATAAAACTAAGTACATGCCCAAAACAGAAAAAACATAGTTTAATTGTAAGGAGTACTAAGAAAAGCACTCTGGTTGTTCCAGGTCATTTTAAGCCACACTAATGAGTTTTCATCCCAATTTTTCAAGAGTTGCTTATGATGGAGACGAGCCCAACTGGAAAATCAAAATCAAGAATCCCTGAACTCTGAAGGAAGGTTTATCTGAGTTTGAGTCTGTATCTGCCTCGAACACAGCACAGCCAAGGAACATTTTTCCATTACTTTTTATCACTAGTGCTTTGTGTTCTCCCCCCACAAGCACAAGGTCCCAAAGTTTCTCCAGATGGCCCCCAGTCCCATAAATTGTTAGAAATCTGGACTTAGATCAGTGGGACTACAGGAGAGCAGACAAATGTGCACATGCTGGAGGGAGAGGGGACAGCACAGCACTTTCAAACTGAAGAGTATTTTTCATTTATAAATAGTTTACATTTTTTGGATCCAGTGGCAGACAACCCGCTCAGCCTGTACTGAAACCAAAGAAATATCATGTGTGAGCACTAACCACAGTGTAGCAGAGATAATAAACAACAGACAGACAACCATATGCAATGACGCTGGTGTTTTTGGTAGGGAAGGCAAATTAAAAAGAAAAGAAACACCAAATACAGCAAACCTAATAGCAGCTAAAGGACCTATTAAGTTTCAGAGGGACCTTTTGTCCAAGTTAGGCTGCAGGAGTAACCTCCACAAGGGAGCCAGCTTCCTCTACCACACTAATAGTTTTAGGAGGTGTCAGTTCATTATCCCAGCACAAAGGAGGGCCCAATCCAGGTACCTGGACAGGTAGAGGACAAAGGAAAGGGACAAAGTGCTGTCCAGGTGGTCACACCAGGCAGATGCATAACAGAACAGGGGGTGGCACATGAGTCCCAGGGCAATATTCTGGGTTAAGGCACATGGGCTTATCTCAAATTCTGATCCAAGACAGACCTGGTGCACTCTTCTAAATTTATATAGGAAAGAACTACAGGAAACAGGAACGTAAAATGTGGATGCAAGGTGCCCAGTGTATATACCATGTTTGGAAATGTAATCTCACAGGGTGTGAAAACAACAGCTTGCACTCAGCACCAGGCAAGGGAAGGCTGCCTCGTTCAAAGGTTTGCTGGGCTCCTTCAGGAGCCTCCAGGCTCATGGACTTCACCATGAGAACTAACCGAGCTCCACTACAAACCTACACCAACCTCTGCTTTCTCAGCAAATGCAACTGAGTGCCGACATCTCTATTATCTGTGCTTTTACAAATGTTTTCAATATTACATTAAACAATATCCTTAAACCCCACAGAAGAGACAAGTCTTAAAAGGAAGTGGGACAACTCTGCTTGCCAAGCTGAGAAACCTGGACTTGGAGCATCTCTACTGAGATCAGGCTGCCAAGACCGATTTGATGTGTTTTATTACTGCAAGGAATTCCACAAATATGCTGGCAACTTTGGAGCGTCACTGTGGGTTCCTAGGTAGGAAAAAACCTCCTCAATATACGCACTTTCCAGATTTCGCAAACATTTACCAGATGTAAATTCACGGGCAATTCATCTGCCATGACAAGTGTGTAGACATCAAATCCAGCAGAAGAGGCTGAGCACCCATCTCTGTCATGAGTGAAAGCCCACAGCCAGATCTGCCTGGCTGAACCAAGGTTTGTTTTCAATTATATTTCAAATTCCTCTAACAATAACTGCGTGGTGTCTGGCACCAACACATCTAAGCCTTTGAAGTGGTTCTTGACTTCAGCGGGAAGAGGAGGATGGCAAAAAAAGGGAATCAATCAGTAATCTCAGTCCAAGTCAAGCCTCTTCTCTGAAAAGAAAATGTTAATACTGTAATCCCCCAGCACCATAAATGTGCTAGGAAAAACAAAAAAGCAAACAAAACTCATATATACAGCAATATATATGTCAAAACAGCAAAGAACCAAGGTTATGAGGCATGTGAGCCAATGGCTCCAGACACAGGAGCTTCCCTGCCTCCCAACACCTCCCCTCGGGTACTATGCCACTCCACATCCCCTTCCCAGTCACTCACTCATGGCCTGCAATAAAATGCTCATGGGAAGAGACATCCAAGGCATAAGCCACAACCCAATAACCAGCAAAAGCACAGTTAAGTCAGAACAGGGAGACAGCAGGCAAAGCTTGTGTCACATTCCACATTCAAAATGCCATCACTGGTCACCCAGCCCCAAGGAAAAGGTAGTGGTTCCACTTCCATATTTCTGAGCAAAAGCAGTAGCAGCTCCCACTGAGCTCATTGTGAATGTATGTTTGGAGCATCCATGACAGACCAGGACAGCAACACACCGGTACTGCAGGGTGCAAACAAGGGGTGCTGGTGGCCACAAGACTGAATCACCTCTGGAAACACTCACGAGAACATTTCCAGGAGCCTTAAAAGCAGGTTTGTGGTGTCTGCAGGTACATGAAGTGTCATACACCCTTATTTCCCTCTAAGTCCAACTTTTGGTATCTAAATTCCTTTTCATATCTAGCCTTAAATGACATTAAGATAGCTGGGGAAGTCAGTGCAAGAGAAGGGCAAACCTCAGTTTTAAAATGTGTATCTTTTTTATCTGGCTTATTCAAATAAGCAGAGTTGTGGTTTAAGAACAACAAGGTGGCAGAGCACAGCAGCTCACAAGACTGGGGATGGTGGTTTTGACTGGAATGATGTTCATTTACAGAGGAATAAAAACGCCTTATTCATTTTTCCCAAGCCATGCCCAAGTCCTACCAACTCTTTCTTAGGTCAGGCAGTTTCTGGAAACATCTTCTGGCTCAAGACACTTGCAGAATTTCAAGAATCTGCTCCACAAATCTTGAGGCTGCTTTGTTCAGGAATGCTGACATGTGGGCAAAGGAAAACCAGAATGTTCCCTTGAATGCTGCAGAAAACTTTAAACCCTGCCCAAGATGAAAAATCCAAGAGTCAAAACTCCGAAGGAAGTGCAGCTTTTCTGTTGCATTTCAAACACTGCCCTGAACACTCTTCCAGGAGGAGAACGTGGCTGTGCCAGGACAGTCTGCATGCTTTGCAAGGCTCATGGCCTCCATGCACTCCCCTCAAACCAGGCTGGAGTGAGGAATGAATAAATAAAACAGACTTTCAGATCACGTTTTCTTGGCCTTTCCAGACATGATCATGCTGTGAAAAACCTCTGGGCAGAGTCTCTTCTCCACAGCCAGGACCCACCCATGTCCCAATGCCTCCCCATCCACAAGCACCAAAGGCCAAGCATGCATTTGGTCTTCTGCTTGCATGGCTCCTGGGACAGGACTTGAGCTGTTCTCTGGAAACATCCATTGCATTCCTTGAAACTGAGAAAACTAGACCTCTAGCTTATCCATAAAGCTTAATGTTTACAGGCTTACATTAGGAGAGGCAAATCTTTACTGCTTTAATTAGAGGACCATTTTCAGGCTGGGGAGGTCTTGCCCAAGCCAGCAGTCTCCTGGTGGCTGCCAAAGCACAGCCCAGCTCCTGCTACATCAGCTTGTCATTTATTCCCACCCTGCTCCCCAACAAGACCCCACAGACACCATGAGATGTGGGCTGGAGGGATGCCTGCTCCCCAACAAGACCCCACAGACACCATGATATGTGGGCTGGAGGGATGCTTTCAGCTGCAGGACACCAGTGTCATGGCACTGGGCTAAACACAGATTAAAGATAGAAAACAACCACTGTGGCAGACTGGGCATGGGTCAAACAGCTACATAGTGCCCCAAAACACCATCAAATATTGCACACACAAAGTTGGTTCACTTTGCCTCAAAAGTCACCAGTGGAAGTGGCCACAGAGAATGGTGAAGGAGACAACAACTGAAGGCCTGGCAGAGGGAGCAGTGCTGGAGGGCTCCCTCCTGGCTTGTCCTCTGCCTTTGACTTCTATGGACCCAGACAAGAACAGGCATCTTGGAACCCTCTCCAGACACCATGGGAGTGCCAGGAGAACAACCAGCTCTACTCCTCCACAGCTGACACAGTGAGGTGGCTCCAAAGCCACTCAAGCCAAGAGGAATTCTGCATTTCAAATCTAAAAACCAGGAAAACCATCAAAAGGTGTTTCAGCTACAACAGACAATAACCTCCCCCAAAATATTGCAATGCCCATTCTTCAATTCACTTCCCATCCCACCCCAGTCCCACATGAGGACACTCACTTCCAGGGGGATTGGAAATTGTCCTGCCATCAGCCCAGGGAGCCCAGAGGGAGGAGATGGAGCAGCCTGGGGAGACAGTGGGCTGAAAGGAGACTTGGGGGATGATGCACCCTGCAACACTGAGGCAGTCGGTTTTATAAGCGGAGGTCAGAATTACTCAGGAAACCATAGAGGAAGCAATTGGAAATTGTTGGACCAGGAAACTTCCCCATTCTGTTTCCAAACACACAGGCCCATAACTCTGCCCTTAGTTCCTCTCTTCTAACCATGTCTCTCACAAACAGAGCAACATTAATCAGCAGACAGCCCCAGAAGTGTTCAGCTGCCACCTCCTCCTCCACAAAAAGGTGGTTGTTTTGACACGAGAAAAGAAGTCTATGACAATCCTGAATGGCTTAATCACAGGCAGCCTGTTCCCCAGCACACCCCACGCTGGCATTAGGACTCACACACGGGGTGCTTCAAGCCCTCTCCTTTGAGCTGGCTCGAGAATCCCCAGCTGGAGAGAGAAGCAAACAAAGCAAACAGCAGGAACCGGAGCCCAGCCAGTGCACACCAGGCTGCGAGAGGGACGGGGTGGGCACAGGGGCAGTGTGGGGGAAAAGCTTGTGCAGTCTGAATGAAGGGAAAGCCTGGGAGCTGCAGTGAGCCCAGGAGACACAGCAATGCAGCACAGTCCCAGTGTCCCTGCCAGCTGAAAGGACAGCTTAGGCTCTTGGGAAGCAGACCACAAAGCGGTAGCACTTGAGACAAGTGCAAGGAGCCACGAGAGAGACACTCTAGTAAACAGCTTGGGCTGCGATTTGGCATCTCCCAAGGACGCTGCCCAGCTCTGCCTTCTCCCCAGAGAGCCCGGATCCCTCGAGCAGCAGGAATGGGAAAGAACCCCAGGCAGGCATCCCTGCCCTGCCACAGTGCTGCCAGGGGGATGCAGACACCCACAGCCACTGCCCCTCACCCATGGCCCATTGATCATCAGGCCATGTGGGCATCTTCTTCCTGGGAACTGCTTCAGGAGAAGCAGCAAGGCACCAAAACCAATGCCTAGCTATGGCTGTGGCCTTGCTGCTCCCTGGCTGAGACACCTTCCCACTGCAGGGGTGGCACTACTTAAACTATGCTGGTCCCCAAAGTGGCCAGGACTTCCACAGCATTCCCTGCTCAGGGGAACAGTGCACAGAGCACCCCAGTCACCAAATCCTCTGCTCCCAGCTGCAGATATTAGTGAACCCCAGCACCATCCCAGCAAGACTCTGAACACCTCCTTCACCAACCTAAGCTGGCCAACAGCATCAGAAGCTCCGGGGGAAGAGAATAGATATGTACCATGGCACAGCCTCATTTCTCAAGGAAACCTGAGTAAACAGCAGTACCTCAGAGATTGTTAAACCAGGGAGGAGCAAATACAACTGTTGTTTTACGTAGACAGTATAAGCCAAACACATCCTGTTAGATCTGTACAAGTTTCTGTCCAAAGAGATTAACTCAAAGACCAATACATATCTCTGCTGGTAAGGTCAGCAAGGATAAAACCAAAGCTCCTGGACCAAGAAGTCAAAAGCCAAGCAACTTCACTGGGGAACTGGACTCAGCCTCACAGACATGAACAGATGCATTTACTGAAGCTGCAGGAGCCCCACACACGTCTGTGGGCTGGAGGGACAGGCTGCAAGCTCCTTGTCCCACAGGCAAACCAAGTGGCACCACTCAAGATGGAAGTGCTCAGAAACCAGGGGCCAAGTTTCAGCTCTGCAGATCTCCTTCCAAACCAGAAAACTCCTCACACAGCAGAGGTGGAGTCTGCCTAGATACCATTTTATTACTATTTTCTAACCCACTGGAACACTAAAAGTTTATTCATCTACTACTATGAAGAGCCATCAAGCTCAACAGCTTTTGGGTTGTTACCATCTCAGAAACAAAGGCTGGAAAAGGGGAGGGAGGATGTATAAGAGGTTTACAACCATGTGAAACAATAAAGATGGCACAACTCTCAGGAAAGTCTAGAAATACACACTATCTTATTTACTGATTTAATGCAGAATGCATGTCCTACTCCAGAAGAATCCAAAGGTGTTTGAAAGCCAAGAATTCTGACTTAGACTTGTTTAAGGAGGAAAAAAGAGGAACAGAATTGTTTATAGACTAACAGACAGGAACAGCAAAAAAACACGCTCAGCAAAGGGAAAGTGCAAAATATTATGACACCTTTCAAAATAAAACATCATATGGTTTGTTTAAATCCCCTAAAACAGGAGAAGTCTCCCCATTTTGCCAAAACAAATGAAATACAAGCGTGGATGTGACTCTGCCCCTGGTTCAGAAGGGGACAAAGGTTTACAGTGAGTTACAGACAAACAGAGCACGGGATGCTCTCCCGGCTCCCCTGCAAGGCCAGACCACAGGCAGCAAAGAGGTGAGCCCTGTGTCAGCAGCAGCTGGCATTTCTGCCCTGCCCATGCACCACACAGGTGTGGGAGTGATGAAGTAACTGGGCATGAAAGAAGGGGAACATGATGAGGGAATATTGAGGATCATCAAGAGACACCTCCTCATCCTTTGCAAATGACAGAGGTCATTGCTGACATGAGCCACGCACCCAGTCTTTCCATACCCTCCATCCTCACACATCCCTGGGGCTGCAAAGCCTGGTGAGAGAGGAGACAAACCCCTGGCTCCAGGCACTTTCCAACTCAAAGGAACCACTCTGAGCTGGGGAACAGCTCACAGACTGGGCTGCCTCAGAAGAGCTCATCCTGTCTGGATGGCCAGAAGGTATTTTTTAGGTCTGTGATAAAGAAAGGTTCCTGGAGCTTTTTCACAGCTCTGGAACCCAGGTGGATTGCAGCTGACCAAGAGACAGCAAAAAGCAAGGAAAGGCTGCCCAGGGCTGCTCCCCTGACAGCAGTGGAGAATGAGCCCCAGCCTCCCCCCGTGCACAGCGCAGGAAGGAGAGGCACCACTGTTTGGACAACTGGAACACATTTAGGGGGCAATTTTTCACAGGGCCTCCAGCCAGGCAGTTTCCTACAATCACCATTTTATTACCCATGATACAACTCACAGGTCAGCAGCTCCCCTATCCACAAAGTCTCCCACCACCCTACACCTACAAGGACATCACCCACAGAGAGCCCCACTGGGGGTCCTACGCACCCAGGAGTCCCCCAGCATCACATCCTTAAATGCCACTACAAGACAAATGTCCAGTAAAACCCACCTCCATGCAAATATTCTCCACCAGCTCAACCCCAGCACCCATCCATACTGCAGATCAGCCACATACACTGCACGGCTGGCCAGCCATCACTTTTTTAGGAGTGTTTTTTAGATGACAGATAACAGAGAAAACCTGTGTTTACACTGGCATGCAGCAGGCTAAAACAGACTTTAAGTGCAGTTATAACACAGCCCAGCCACACCAGCTAAGCAAAATGTGTTTGGAACTCACAGGGCAGTATTTGGAGAGGCTTGTGAGTAGCTGGTGTTGATGGTAAACTCTGCAGAGCAAAGGAGTATTCACAGCATCGAAAAGGCAGCAAGGTCCCATTCTGGCGAGGGCCCACCCCAAAACCACAGGCTCTGGGCAACCAGAGATGCCAGTGGTGAGCATGGATCCGTGTCCCTCTGTATGGGCAAGTGGGAAGCAGCACAGTCCTGACTTGGCATTTTGAATTTCTCATTTCCTTCTTGCACCTGAGGGTTTGTCTGCCTTTCTGCAGGGAGCAATAAACTACAAGCTAGGTCTAGAAAAAAGCATCTTAATTCAAGATTTCACAGCCAAATTTCCATTGAACTCAGGTGAGGTGTTCTGTAACCTGAAAGGATTCCTCTAAAAACAGGCACCTTCAAAGCAGAAACATTTGTAATACACAACTAAGTATAGCCGAGCAGGATTTACAAGAACTATATTTAAGACTACACCCACCTCTGCCAATTTCAAAAATTAACGAGACTGCCCCAGTGGGTCTAAAAAATACACCTAAGGAAAATTCACAGAAGTTACTTACTCATTACAGGCAGCAATATCAAGGCTACACTACTCTCCCCCCCAAAAAAAAACCCATGCCAAATTCTCTTGCACATAAAACTTCAGCTCTGAAACAAAGCTTTAGGCAGCTAACACACTTTTAAATGCGACTTGTGCACAATAATGGAGTATACACTTAAAGTTACTCAGTTGTTAAGCATCTCCTATACTTTTCCTCCTGAAATCCATGCCACTGTGGGAAACTACAAAACTGCCATGACAGGGGCAAATAACCAACTGTCCTGCCTGCGTGCCCAGAATAGTCAGTATTGATAAAAGCCAAGCAGACAGCTACAGTCTGAGACCTGTCCTGCTCAAACTGAAAATGCAACCACGTGGAAGTGAACCACGATCCCGGAATTGGATGTGACACATCATCAGGTCCTGAGAGGTGTCCCTAAAATAGCAGGGCCTGCTTCTAGACATCCCCAAAATTATATGGTTGTGGCTTGAGAGACAACGCGATGAAAACATAATGAGAGAGCGTAACATATTACATATGTTGTGGTCCTGCTCTGAAGCTGGAGGAGGCTGGGGTTGAAGGACTTGGGCTGCAGCACAGGACTTGGTTAACTATTAATGCATGACTCAGCTACAACAATAATAGGTATTTCATGTGATGCATTAGCACAACGGCATCCCGGTCCTTGACTTAGGCCCCATGCATGGTAGGGGAAAAAAATCTCACAGCACATCATTTAATAGCTGGAGGTACAAGGAAATAGGTTTTATTCACCCTTTAGTTTCTTCCCACACACTCTGCTTGTTTCTTCGTGTGCCACTAAAAACCAGCAAGGGACCAATGAGGAGAGCTACAGGGGGTGCCCAGGTTTGCAAGAAACCACAAGCCAGACCAAGGTGCTCTATGTATTTGCTGTTATTCACCAATGCTAAATTCTATGTTAAATGGCTCCCCTCACCCTGAATGAGGTGCTAATTCCTGCCCAGCCCAAGTCCTGCAGAGCTGGTGAACCTGGAGCCTGGATTTTTCACAGATGGCTCTTCGCAGCAACATTAGTCTAAATTATCTCTCCTCCTCTCATCCACATGACCCTCTCCAGCTCCACAGTGCAAAACAAGGGAGTCACACCGGGTGATTAGGTTAGCAGCACAAAATGATTGTGTTAAAAGCCGATGAGCTGAACTAACTCAATCCAAGGTGTCTGGCGGCACAGCCAACAAGATCAATTAAAAGCCCTGCAGCCCTAATTGAGAGTTTCTGGGTGCGGCTGACATACCAGTCGGGGACAATACACAAACCCGGGGCAAATACACAAGTTCTGAGCAGAGCTGGCTACTGAGCAATGACAGCCATCATCCCAATTTGCAGCCACTCAAACTTGAAGACAACTTTAACTCTCCTTGAAGAGATCAAAGCCATCAGAAGCCAAAGACAGGCACTGCTTGGGCATGCCCAGGGTGGCACCCGGCAATTCCCTGCAGCTGGTGGCAGATGCACACATATTCATGAGCCCAGGTGTGAGCACACAGTGGGGAAGGCATTTCTCCAGCACGGAGAATTCCTGGGGGATTGCCTCAATATGAAGCCACCTTTAACCCTTCCAGCAGGCTCTCCTGAAGCTGCACACTGCGAACACCCTTCCAGTGCTCTCAGACCTCCCTGCCCCAGGTGAGGCTCACACCGACTAAAGCCCCACCTGGTCAAAGTGCATCTTCGTCTGCCGAAATCCCCAGAGACGAGACTCGAGCACCAGCTAAATTTAAGCAGGGAAGTGAAATCTCACCCATGCTCAAGGAAGCATTTAAGTACCTGAAGTGCTTTGTTGAAGTGCCTGGCCTCCCAAACCTATCAGTTTACCATCTCTAGCTCCTTGATGCCAACAAGTAAAGGGACAAGAACATCGCATTTGCTCCTTAAACTCCAACCAGGAATTCCTGCAAGACTCAGCCACCCCCATACCTTACATCCACACAGTTGTAGAGCACTTTGCACAAGCAAATAAAAAAAAATATTAAACTGTACCTAACACATAATAATAGTTGATTTTTCCAGAGAACAATTGATGGTGTGTTCGTTTTTTCGGCTGCCCACTGAGATGCTGGTTCCCCTGCCCTGGGAATTTTCCCTCTGCAGTTCCTCCTCCCCCAGCTCCCAGACCATCCATTCTCTGCTTTTCAAACTGCACCCATTGTAAATGGCACTGAATATTAACACAGCCCATTGAGCACTTGCTCCTTTTGTATGGGACCCCTGCGTTTCAAATTGCAGTCACTGTAGAGAGGAAAAGTCTCAAAGTGATTAAATGCCATGAAGCTTCTCAAAAGGAGAGAGGAATATGCAGAGGAGGCTGAGGGGCTCCTAGAGCCTTTCACTTGAAGCCAGGCGCTCCAGCCTGAGCCAGAAAAGCTTCTTTGCCCTTCGTTAAGAATCTCTGGTGTACTTCTAGCCCCAGTGGGATGAGTTCCTGTCCCAGCTGTGGCTCGGTGCGGGATGAGCAGAGGATGCAGAGGGTTTGCGTGACTGTGGCTCCCTGCACGAACTGATAAATACTGTGGCATGCTGAGGGTGGTCAGCCAATCCACCAACACATGTTCACACAGGAGGGGTGGATTTACTTGCAAGCACATGTATTTATTTGTGCTTAAGCAGCAGGCCCGGAGAGGCAGTGCTCTGCAAGGAGAGGCTCTGCTCTCACCCACCAGGACCAAGCTCCAGTCCAGGGCAGGGACTGCAATCCCATAGGGTGTATGTAGGGCCACCCTGCTGCCCTGGGGCTGGACACTGTCCCCAGGCAGGGCCACTGACAACACTCCAGAAAGTACCAAATCCAAGAGTGTAACAGCAAGCCAAGCACGATTTCTTCTACAAACACCACCAACTTCCAGCACTGTTCCACCTGAGCAGGAAACCCTCCCTGGACCATCACAGAGGAGGGAGCCCTTGGCTTTGCAGCATTTCTTTGGGTTTCCACTCCGCTACCCCAGGAGGAAGGAAGGGGAGCAGCCACCTGCACCAACCCACATCCCTCTCCCCATCCATCCATCCAAGGGCAGCAGGCACTCGGTGAGGGCTCTGCAGCTGCACGGGGCCAGGCACCAGGAGCTCGGGGTGACGATTACTTAATCTTTGTTCCATTATTTCAGCAGGCCTGGAAGCAGGACATGCAGGAGAGGTGCTGCCAGCAGCAATCCCCCTCCCGGCAGCTGTCAGCAGGAGTCCCCTGCACCCTCTCCTCCTCCAGCATCCGCAGGAGCCCCACAGCAACCAAAATCCTCCTCCAGAAGTCCCACAAAACCAGCAGCAGCACAGTCCCTTACCGACAGAGCTTCTAGCCCCTAACCCATCAGAGCAAAACAAGGCCTGATACATTAAAGTCCCAGTTTAGCAAGAAACATCAGTTTATAGGTAATTTTGAGCACAAGCATTCAGTTTCGTTGCCTCCAACAATATCCCTTTGTATGTATACACTTGAGCACAGCAAGAGTCTGCTCCTCACTTCTAGCTGAAATGCATTTCCAGGCCCTAAAAACCACTGCCAGGCACCCACAGGACTTTAAAAAGCATCCAGACACTTTGCCCTGATCTCTCCAGAGAGCAGCAGTGCCCTGCGAAGAGCCAACATCCACGCAGCTGGTGCCTCGGGGCAACTTATCCACACAGCCAAACCCTGGGAACAGGGAGCAGCTCTTAGCCCAGCTCTCCTGGGCACTCAAGGACTCTGCATTTTCACAGACACACCAGGCACGTGCAAAGACCCAGAAGGGTCCACACACTGATGCCCAGTATCCCTAAAAACATCCCCTAGTCATTTGGGTCAAAAAAAACCACAATACATCTGTTTAAAATAAAAACTCCCCTTCCTGCAGACCATACCAGCAGGGAATTAGCTATCCAACTGCAGTCTCATTGCCCCAAAATCCTATCGTCAAAAATCTGTACTTAAAATACTACTGCTTTATAACTAAATAGGAAGGAAAAAAAGACTTCATACACGATCCCTAGAAGAAATCTCTCTTCTGTCATTCCTCAAGAATTAAGATGCATGGAAAGACAGAAGCAGGGGACAGGGACATTTGCCATGTCCCAAATACTGCTGGAGCCCTGGCTTTTTGGGGCACAAGGCATTTTGTATTCAAGACCCTACACTTTATGCCACACTTAACACTCTAAGGTGGAGACAAACTTCAAACCTGAACACCAAAAGACACGAAGCATCTCCAGCAAAGGAGCCCTGTGCACAGCAATGCCCGGCAGTGTTTGACCCTCCCGACATTCTCCATGGACCTTTCCCAGCTGTGGAGCTGCTGCAAGGACAGGATGGGCCAGGGCAGAGTGTTGCAATGTGCCCTGGGCAGGGCTGCTCGGGACACCGAGTCGAGCACACTTACATAACTGCACAGAGTGTCGAGGTGTCTGCTGCTTTTCAGGAGGAAAATTTAAAAAAAGGAACAAAAAAATACCCCACAAACGAAAAGACCCCACAAGCACATCTATGCCACCCCACATTAACTGTGAGCGACTGCAGCCCCTCTATGTATTACTCATTCCTTCTGAAAGCTCGGGAGAAAAATTACAACTCCGAGCTCTACTGCCAACAGAGAAATAACAATAGTTTCAAAAAGTTCCAATGCTTTTCCTCGGTACTGATAGCCCTGTTGACAAAATACGCGGCGTGATTAAGTCTGTTCCAGAGCCCTCCCCGGCGTGCCGAGCCGCATTTCCACCCCTACAAACAAAAGCTTTATCTCCAACACACTGAAAACCGACTCCAAGCACTGCCTCAGCATTGTGGCACTCGTTGGGAATAAAGATAAACTGCTAAGGAGGGATTGTTCAATAGAGCTTTAATGAAGTTAAAGCACAGCCACCGCAGTCACTGGAAACTGGATTTATCTCGCCTCCCATTAGCGATGGAACATGCCCCAGCTTATCACCTCGGGGAGAGGGATGGAGAAGAGGGATGCACAGCTCCAGCATCACCCACCGCACCCCAATTTATGGCTGGGGAACCCGCCCCCCCCCCGGGATGCCCTCCCGCATCAAGGGACCACTGCAAACCCCCCGTTTGCCTTCTGTTTCTTTAAAAGGGAATGCTAAAAAAAAAAAACCAAACAAAAAAGCAACAGATAGCTGCAGAGGTAACTTTTCCCCAGCACGTGGTGCTTTTAGAGGATGTTACACTAATAAAGTGAGTTAACGACTCCGCAGCAAAATTAAGCATTTATGACCCCACCAAGCACAAAAAGCACGCTTCATCTTCGTTCCTAACCTGAAATAAGCAAATTTAAGTAATTTTAGTAATTAAAAACAGTATTACTTCCAGAACAAGAATATTTGCAATAGCTTTAACGCCTGCTTTTTATACTAACTATGGAGAAGTAAAAAAAGCCTTAAATCTGCATTTCCAGATATGAAAACCATCACTTTAACCAATTCTTTGGTTAGTTTAGAACATACAGAGTTACAAACCATACTTTAAGTGGCTAAACGATCAACAGCCCACAGGTCCGCAGCAGAAGATTTATACGTGCTATTACTTCACCAATAAAATTTAAAATGAACACAAGACACTCAAAAATCTGTTCCATATGAAAAAGACACTCCTGGGTATTAGCACTCCGGAAAAAAAAACACACAACAATAAATTTGTTCTGTCTGGGCTATTAACGCATTTCCCTGCCCGAACAAAGATATACTGTCCTATTTTAAGAGGTGCATGGGAACGCTGGAATTACGCTGACAAGACTAAAAGCTCGCTCTGAAAGGTGCCCAGGGCCGAGGGAAGGATCCATCAGAGAGCTCAGCAACAGGTGAATGGGATGAGTCAGGGCTTTAATGCAGAGGCCACACGTTCCTCTCGGTATGGCACCTGATAATTTCAAGTAAAACAAGGCATTTCTGCAGCCAAAAGTGAACACCACCAGGAGGACCCGACAAACCTCTAATAATTCTTCTTAATAAAGAGCTGGACCATCTCCAGCAACACTTCAGTGACCGCTCTCTCTCCTGGCAGAGCTGAGGAGTATCTGTTACAACCAGGGGTTTTATAGATTCAATAATCTATAAATCTATTCGAACAAAAGAAAGGCCCCACCACAGAAGCACTGTTTTCCCCCAAGGTTTGCTGATAGTCGAGGGCACTTTTTACAAGTTTCTGAGTGCACACACTTAACCCTCAGTCCTCCTTCACTGTCAAACGACTTGGGCTGTCAAAGCCGAGCACTTTCCCCCGAATCTCTTGACTTTCACGTGTCTGATGTTTTATTCCAGTCCAGAGCAGCGGTCACAGACCCTCTGCACTTACAGGGAGGGGGCAGCGACACCATCCTGCGCTGCGCACAGACCTGAGCACCTTAAAACACCCTTCCTGGGGCTCAAACCAGACGGCTTTGAGGGAAATCCAGGTGGTTTTCAGTAAAACTCCCGAACATCCCGCGACTCCGTTTCGACCCCCTCCCTAAATCCACACCCTATGCACAGAGAGCCGAAAGGGCGAGCGCGACCCCGGGGGCGCCTTGGGGCACCCCGGGACAGCGATGGATGGATGGATTATATCCTAATAAGGATTCGGGAGCCCGGGCTGGCCCTTATCTCCAGCAGATCCCATGGCTGGAGACCAGCCCCGCTCCCGCTGTCCCGCACACGGCGCGGGAAGGGGCAGAGCCCCAAAATCCCCCGAATTTCGCACAGGGGACCCGCAGGGCTGCAGCATCCCCATCACCCCGGGGGGAGCCGGGGGGACCGCGCACAAACAAACAAACAAATCACCAAACCACCCACCCACACCCACCCCCCCCCCCCCCCCCAAAAAAAAAGAGAGCCAAGCAGCCCTCCCCCCCCAAAAAAAAAGAGCCAAGCAGCCCTCCCCCCCCAAAAAAAAGAGAGCCAAG